>VZSZ01002354.1:499974-692143 GCA_013398815.1 Ibidorhyncha struthersii | reverse complement strand
ATATTTAGTTATAATTTTCCTTCCTGAGAGTTCTGCACTATTTACAGGCAGTAAGAAGGGTAATGTGCAAATTTATGAGGTGAATTACACAGACAGAAAAATATAACCAAGTAACCCTGATAGTTCTTCTTTGTGTGCTTTATCCTGTGAGCAATTCAGGGTACCTAGTGATTCAAACTGAATCTTGATTTGTCCTCTGGAGCATTTTACTAGTTTGTTGATCACGTAGTTCTCTCTAGGGTTATGTTTTCAGTTTAAAAAAAAAGTGTGTGTGTGTGTATATGTTTCTTTTTTTTTTTTTTTTTTCATTCTTGTGTTGTGAGAATATCATCTTGCTGTACAACCCCTAGTGGAGAAACGGTATTTGTAGAGCTTTCCTGTGGCTAATTTTGCCTGAAACACCTGATGATTGGGCATGCCCTGCCCTTGCTGGTTTTCTATATCAGTTTAGCTGCACTTGCTAGCCTGTTATGAGTATGTGGATGTTTTAAAAATACAAGAACATTGAGAGAAACCAAAACCAAAGGAGTTCTCAGGTCAGAATGCTTCCTCCAGTCATCTTTTCTGAGCAAGCTTGATTAACAATCAATCATAAGTAGCATTTGTAGCATCCTTTCTCCATCACTATTCTTGTCTTCTCTAACCTTCTTGGTCTGTCACAGCATGTGAAAAACTCACATAGATGAATTGCACCAAAAGCTTTTTTCTGGAGTCTGCGGTTCACCATTTGTCGTTGCAGCTGGCTTTGTGAGTGCTGAGGTGTTTTGCAGGGAATTGGTTTGGAGTGGATAGTATCTGAGAAACAAATAGCTGAAACTTTGTTCTGACTTGGTACAGCTGGTGTTCCAGTGTAAAGGAGTTGCTTATTTTCTTAAGATTGACACTGCTTGAATATTTGAGGAACCAGGAACATGAATCTTCACATTGTTTTCCTTTTCAGATTAAGGAAACCAAACTCCTACTTTTTAGCAATACTGTGGTTTGCTTGTTTTTTACAAGGAACATGGTGGGGTTTTTTTTTCCTCTCAGATGGCATGGAATGATTAATCTGAAACACAGGAATGCTAATTGAAGACAACTGGGAGTCAGTATTTGAATATCACACTCTGTCTCCAGCTTTTTGGATGCTTCATTCTGCATGTAGTCAAGCTAGACCAGGGCTGGGGGGGGGGCAGATCCTTGTGTCCATTCAACTGTCAGGGTCTGACGTTGCAGGATCTCGGTTCAGTCTTGGACTCCTTATCCCTTGCCTTGGCAGTGTGGTTTCTTCTTTTGTATTTGGGGCAAGAAGGTTCATTCTTGGTGCCTGTTCAGTACTTGGGGTGTCTTCTAGGGTGCCATAAGAGCACCCGTTAGCTCTAATTGTACTGGCGCAATCTGTGATGTGTGTGTATGTATGTGTCCACTATGAACACCACTGAGACCAGCTGCTTAGCTCTTTCTATTGCTTTTTTTATGTTAAATATTCAGTTTCCTTCTGGAGCTTGGTGGTTTTGGTTTAGTACTTTGTATGTTCCAAGTCTTGCAGGCACAGACTAGAGTGGCTGCAATATCTCTTATACTCAGATGGAGAACTTTACCTCTTTGAAAACATAGCTATTCTGTTTGTGACTGCATCATGAAGCTTACATTTAATTGTACTTAGTTTGATTTGCTCCCAAGATTGTAATCCCAAGACTGTTCAAGGATGCTCTTAATATTCCACCATTTCTATTTATTCTGTACTAGTGCATTATAGACGTGCTGTATTTTTTAGTAATGTTGCCTGAAGTTTGGGAAATTGTATGGGATAGGTATTAGCTACCCATCTCACAAGTTTGTGCTTGAAAGCCACAAACCAGCAAGCGGACAGAAAGGTACCCTTACTGCTTACATAGGCTGCAAGTATATTAGTTCAACACTTCTGAAGATACTCCCTTTCTGATGACTTTATAGGACTGGAACCTACCTGGGCAAAATGTTAATGTGACAGAAAACTGACTGGTGGCGGTGTGTCTGTGACCCATGGAATCAGTTCTGCTCTTAATTGAATGCCTCTTTGAAAAGAGATCTGAAGTTAATGACCTTTATGGATGGAGCTTTAGATGAGAAATGCTTTTGAAAGAAGAGAAAATATTTTATTTTCAGGCTTTTGCAACATGCGTCTATTACATACCATGGGTCTTATTCTCAGTTCAGAGAATTATTTTTTTTTTAACAGATGTTGCTTTTTAAAGGATGTTGATTATGCAGCAAAATGGAAGGGAACAGATAAAGAAGTATAAGTAATGGCCTAAATACCTTGGATCAATGTATTTGAAACGAAGAGTAAATTTTTAATTAGCTTATGTTTCATTTTGCAGTGTTCACCCTGGGAAACTGTATTTTTAAGTTCATTCAGCGCAATCGTCTGTGAGTATTACAGAGTTCAAAGCAAAGGTGAAGTTTTCTGATGTTTGTTCCTGAAGAAATATCTTGTTCTGGCACGTGCTTCTTAAAGACATAAATTCTGACAATAAATTTCTAGAAAGTAAAAAAGAACAAAAGAATAAAGGAAAATCAACAGTGGAATTTTAGAAGGAAATGTACAAAAAATAGAAAACAGTAAGAAACCAAATATTTTCGAAGAGTGTTGATCTACGTGTGTTATGGTTAAATGTAAGCTTTTCTGCTTGCCCATATTTGAGAGTTCTCAGCACCTTTTGCTTTTAAGGGGTATCAGAGAGAATATATCACTGACTTAAGTCAAGAGGCATTTTACTGATAGGCACTTAAGTAAAATAAAACAAGCAGAAATGCTACAAGTGCATTCTACAGTAACAGATTTATCTTTCTACATGGCAAATCCTGGAAAAAGCAATGCAATATTTGCAATTTTTTAAATGAGGTTTGTCAGGTTTTATAGCCCCCCCCCCTTCACTGGTTAAGATTGCACTCTGCTTATTTTCTCTTAGTTTTACTGTTCTTCTCACTTTAGCTTTTGATATCAGAAGGTCTTCACTTAATTTTCTTCATCTCCTTGATCTGTGTATAGTTGTATTACTTTACTCCATGCTGTTACATTTTGGAGTGAAGCCAGCAGGAAAGATGAGGGGAAATATGAGATGGGGACCAGGGATTGCTATAAAATCAAAGTTATAAACTCATCTCTAAGAAGATAATGCAGCCTAACATGGCATTTTTCTTAATGTATATACAGCAAAAGCAATGTGTCCTGTCTTTGCACCGTGTCTTCTCTCTTGTTGTGAGGTTTGTTCACATGCATTTGTATTTATTCACTTGTACGTATAGTTTATTTTTAGAGACCTGTGTCAAATGAAAGTAACCCAATGGAAATAATGTAATTAGATAATAAATACATTCAGCGCTTGGCCCAGTTGTTTTTTCTTTCAGTTCCATTCAATAACTCTTTGGTATTCTCATGGCCCCTATTTTGCTGATTATTCAAGCAGTTTCTTCTCTATTTGTCTATCCTGGAAACTCAGTTATTGTACTGAAGGAATAATAGCTCAGTTTGAACATGATCTCGTTTTATGAATAATTGTTGGCTGCAACTTGTTATTGCTTAACCTTTGCTATTATAGGGTACACAATGTAGCTACCCATGCATTCCCATGTCAGTAAGCCCTGCTGGCACAGAGGTTGTTTCCACTGGTGAAAATGCATATTTGTGTGCGTAGCTTGTGTTGGCTGGTTTGGGGTTGGGGGATTTTTGTCGTTCCGGCAGGAATAATTATGTCTAAGCTAAACTTTTAGCTGTTATAAAATGGCTATAAAAATAAAATGTGTAATTCACATAAAGCAGTAACAAAAAGGGTAGGATAGTCCTCATCAAAGCTGTGTGTTCCACGTGGCAGTAAATAGATGGGACGTGATTTATTCAGAATGGTTTAGATATGCTTGATCCTGCTTCTTAGGTAGGAGGTATAGATTAGACGGCCTCCCAAAACCCCTTCCTGACCTGGGTTTTGCTAGTCATTTAACCTGTTAGTGAGAATTGTTTGAGGTTCCTTATGCTTTGCCTGTGACTTTATTCTTCCAAGACTTCAAATGTTTCCTTTGTTCTGCTTGGGTCATCATGTCTGCTTCCCAAGAGGAAGCAGTGATTCTTGCTAGTTTTGCTCCACAATTTAAAATGATCTTTCCCCTTGGATAGATTTATCTTGCAGATTTGTCAATTTTGTATTACATCTTTGATTTCATGACTGTATCATTTCTTATACTAAATTTGCAGTCTTCCTTGCTGTCCTTTGCTTTCTGAGAAGAAGCTGGGATGCTTTCTCCTTTTCCTTGTTATCAGACTTTTCCTTTTTTTCCCTTGCTCAAAATATATTTATTATAGAACCTGAGAGTACCTTTTGTCTGTTATATTGATAATACCTTTTGATACAAGTACCCACCAACCTCAGATTTGTGTATCTAGAGATAAAACTTTTTGAATGGATTTCTCTTTGTTTAGGACTTGAAGGAGAGTATTCAGAGTCTAATTTAAGCACCTAACTCAAACTGTCCAGCTGACTTTACGGGAGGCCTTGTGGGAAAAGACCCTCTGGTGCTCTGAGTCGCATTCTAGATAAGTGTCTCACCGTGGCTAAATAGGGGACTACCCTCTTGAAACTTAGGGCGGTTTAACTTCTTAATTTTACTATTTACACTGTGTGCCAAGGTAGCTACTGTGAATTTACCCACCCTTAAAGTAACATTGAAAAAAATGTTTTCTACTTTTTAGTTATTTTCTACTATTTCTTTTCCATGTGTCTTTTTCCTGATAGAAAATTAAGCATTTTAGAAAGATGCATGGTATTATAGAGAAGATTATTGTTTTTTAAATTATTTTTCCCCACTAGGTTTTACTCCTTTCACCTTATTCTGAAAATGTCTAAGCTATGTGCTGTGAATGTCTGACTGTGGGTTACTATATGCCAGATAATTGGCCACCTGTCTTCTGCTGATTACTACTAACACAGTACAGCTGATGAATCGGTTAATGAGTTCAATGCAGAGTCAGCCTGTTACCTTAGTTCACTGTGTAAAACTGTTAAAATCAAGCTGGCTGACTTGTGCTGGACTTGCACTGGAACAGATGAGGAGGGCTCATGCTGTCTGCCCACTTGGAAGAAATGTTTTCTCAGGAAAGGTAATTTCAGTAACGCTTGTCAAAGTATTTTTCTTGAGCTGGTTTAGTTTAGCTTGAAAGGAACAGCCATACTATGTAATGAAGAGCACGGAGGATAGTTGCAGTGATTGTACTTCTGCTCCTAGTACCAGTACTACTCTACTGGTACCACTGAGACCTAGCAACTGATTGTATGCGTGTTCCAGTCTAGTGGAAGAGTAAAGTATTTTTAAGAGTAAGGTGTACTGGTAGAATAAGTAGAATGTATTTGCCTTTGCTGATTTCTTTTCAAGTCAGTCTCTTTAGCATTTCTAATCTAACCTTCACACCCAGCACCAAATCCTTGTAAAAAGGAATATAATCCAGGCTGCAGGCTTGCAGCTCTTTGAAGAATGTGCAGGTGTTTCATCCAGTGATGAAGTCTTTTTTGAGTCTTGTATCTCGTAGAGGTTGTTTAGGTGTTATCTCTTTTCTAGTATTGTGTAATGAAAGACTTGGATAAAGTGCCTCTCTACAAAAAGTGCAGTTAAAATCACAAGAAATATCTCTCCTTGCGTTGCTCAGAGTAAATTCCAGTATTGAAGTGCCTCAATTTGGACCTTCTGTGGTATCTACAGCAGCAATGGTATTTAAGTTGATTATGTTGCAGTAATTAAAAACTAATTAATTAAAAATAGTATTTTTTTCTAATGACTTGATGAAACTTTACACCTGTTCTGGTTGTCAAAAGTGGAAATGAGATGGCTTTTCTGCCAAAATCTCGTTTATCTGCTAGCTGTAAAGAAAGGGACACTCCACTTTTCCATTGTTGTTCATTTTACAGTCTGCTGCTCTCACATTTATGGATGCAATTATAGCACTGTAAAACAGAGGGTTCATCTATAACATAGAGTAAAAGTCACTGGTGGTAGAGAAATCCTGACAGTAAAAGACTGACTATCTGGGAGACTTGAATGCTGCTTAATGAATCTAATTTCACCACAATCAAAAAAAATCATAAATGTGGATGTTTGAAAACTGTGTTTTCTTTCCATATTTATGTAATCCTTCTGTTTAACAGGTCTGCTCACTAGTGGGGGAGATGTTGGCTGCTTTGCTGTGTGCATGCACTTTCAAAGCCCTCTCCCTTCCTATCTGGTTCCCAGCTGCTCAGACTGGGGGTGTCTGTAGGCAGAGGGTGAGAAAGCCTTTACTGACATCAGGGCTTAAGTTTTCCTTTGATATGTTGCCTGGAGGCGGGTGGGGAGGGAAAGCTGAGGGCCAGATTGGTTTACATTCTGGCTTCCAGTGGTGTTTTAGAAGCTGGTTAGGGAGGTGAAGAGACATAACATCCAATATCTGAAACAGAATTAATTAGGCTCTTGGCAACAGGGTTTGGAAGATGGGGGAAACCAAGGCTGCTGGAGTGCTGGATTGGGAAGTGATCTCGGTGAAGCAGTGAGGTGCTTGCAGATAAGACAAGCCTGGCATTTTGTGTAGAGTGTAATGTAGCTCGGAGCGAAGCAGAAACATGAGGCTCCCATAGCCTGGTGATAAGAAATCTTCATCTGCACTTAAAAACATGGAAAGTGGAGTTAGTTGGTAGAAAGGTGGTGTTTAAATGTATTTGTATAATGCTCGTGGTGCCTTCACTTAAGCTACTCATGGGCTCAGTGTAGTGAGCACTGTAAAAACGTGTGAATTCCCAGTTGCTTCTGTAAAGAACTTGAAATATGAAGACAGATATCATGTGAAGGGAATAAAACATCAAATACTAACTGAAATTAGAATCTTGTAAATACCCAAATACTGAATGTTACCAAAAAAGTCCATACTAAGGTTCCTGGATAACCTTTCCATTGCTGTCTTGTGCATATACACTGTAATAATTCTTCTCTGTGTAATCATCTGGCATTCACAGGATGTTGCTGCCATATTCTAACAGAAATGTGTGAAAAATATTTGGTCACCTTGAGTCTTGCTAAATGGCTTCAGTTTTGTCAGGAGTTTGAGTCACTGATGTCTGCTAGGCTAATGTAGCTCTCCTGATGAAGGCCTTTTTTTAGGAATGTGTACCCATGCCCTAGGGGGCTGAAAACAAACATAAAGTTGGCAGGTAATTCTTCAGAAAATGTCTTTGCTGCCTTTTACTGTCTATCAAAATTGGTCCTTGAACTTGGTGAGATAAGAGAGGAAGCGGAAGGGGCTCCCTGCTCCAATCTCTTTAGCCTCTCATAAATTTTGTTCTCTGAATGGCTAATTGCATTTCATTCATTGTCTTGCTAGATGGGCTGGTGATCCCATTGGTGGAACTGTCTGCAAAACAGGTTGCATTTCACATTCCATTTGAGGTGGTGGAGAAAGTTTATCCTCCGGTGCCTGAGCAACTGCAGCTTCGGATTGCCTTCTGGAGTTTCCCAGAAAATGAGGAAGATATCAGGTAATGAATACTATTTCTTTTTCATCGATGCTTAAGAAAAAGTTGTGTTCACTAGAGGAGAATCGTTGTCCATTTGATGTCCTGTACATTTGCTGCTCCTGCTGTTCTCATGTGCATTTTGTAATACGTGGACGGGTTGCTGTGGGATATCCAACGATACGGGATTTTATTTCGGGATGAGCTGCCCTGCATATGTCCCAGGAAAAGCATATACCCGTGCAGGTTCTGTGTGTAAATGATAGCAGAATAAATGCACCCTTTAATTTGCCTGACAGTAACTTGTTTGTAGAGTTTTGTCCTTAAGTTAGTCTTATGCAGTATTCTTTCCAGGTTGAATCTGTTGCTTGAGTTGGAGCTTTAACTGGGCTCAGAAATTGCCAGGGAGGGCTAGCTCAGTATGCTGTGCAAGCCTTTTGATGGTGTAAGTTAGGAGAATCACAATTTGCTGAGTGCATCAGTGCTCAGAGTGGATACAGTCAGAGAGATGAGTATATTTCTTATGTTTTCCCATAAATTGTGTGAGTACGTAGTCAAAAACTCTGTGCTCGTAGGTCTTTTACCAAAGTATTGTTGCTGAAGCTTTTATACTATAGGAGGCCTACCCATGTAACTGTGCATTCAGACTTTTGTTGCAAAGTAGTGATACTACACACTCTTTTAGAAAGAATCATCCTGAAAGTTCTTAGATGCATTCACCTAATATTCTGGTATCAGGTGGGGGAGGTAATGTCAGAAGTGCTGATGTAATTAGTAAGATCACCTGTGGGGGAATAGAGCAAGCCAGCTGATTGTACATGTTCATTATCCTGATGAGCACAGATGTAAAAAAACCTCCTCATGTGAGCATGTAGGTAATGCATCTAGAAGTACAAGGAGTTTTTACTGTGGCATACTAACATTGGACCTTAAATTGCTATTATACTGTATATAAAAGCTTAATTTTAGGCTGTGAATGAGTTTGTATTTCAGAGCCTTAGGCTGAAATTCCTAGAAATGCCAGTGGCTGTACACAAACCCAGTTAGGAAGAGACTAACGATTTTGATGGTTAAAGTGTAATGGAGAAATGGCAGAAAAGAGGTGGACTTAATCTTAAAGATGAAGATAGTAAGGATTTTTCAAAAGCCATGTCAACAAAGAATGCAAGAGGATAATAACGTGAAGTTTCTTAAAAACAGATTCATCTTGACATGTTATGTGTATCTGTTACAGATTGTACTCGTGTTTGGCGAATGGTAGTGCAGATGAGTTCCAGCGAGGGGAGCAGCTGTTCCGGGTGAGGGCTGTCAAAGACCCTCTCCAGATAGGTAAGAACACTGCAGCTCCACGTCCCTAGGTATTGCAGATTCCCAAAAACGTATCTGCAATGGGACAGCGGTGGTATGACTGTGTCTCAAAAGGAGCGTTTCTGGCATCCTAGACTAAACTTTCTGCCCCGTGTATGCTTTATAATGTCTTGAGCTAAAGACTATGTTTATTTCAGCCTCACTCAGCTCAGCTGTGAAGCTGAGTGAAAAGCCAGAAATGTTCTGAAAATTAAATCTTTAATCTGTCTCAACATTTTGGAAAAAACTGTGTAAAATGCCTTTGTCTCCATAATGCTTGCATTCTTCATTGATAGAACTTGGTTTTCTAGAACATTCTGATCAAGTGAATGCCTTGCCTAAAGTGCATGTATGGCAGAGAGGAAGTTTGCAAAGTTTAGTTATTCCAATAGCAAAAGAATTGTGTTAATAATACAGTTACTCATGTAGTATTTTGGCAGAAGGAAATCCCTGTTGCTGGACAAGCGGGTTTTATTGCTTCTCCTCGCTTATCTTGTTCTATTTATGTTTTATGGTTGTAGAAACTTATCTTAAACAAAGAATTGGACTCTGGATTTTTTGTTAAATCCTTTGAAGTAAAGAAGAATATTGAGTTGCCTTTTCCAGTGACAGCTCTTAGACAGGAAGGCATTACGTGAAATAAAGACACTAGTGTGTCAAGGTGGGCCATGTCAATCCAATGCAGATGTGTTGTTTTTTCTGCAAGTGTAAGCTTCAGAAATAGAATAATAATTGGTATGGGGGAACTGAACCTGGCTGTATAAGAAATATTACAATATAAAAAGCTGGATTATGTTAAGGAGGAAAGTTCCTGTATTTTATGTGATGAGGGACAGAGACTTCTATGGGCCTGTTTAGTTGCTAGTACCAGTAACGCTTAGCTCTCAGTGATCATAGGATGAATAAACCTAGGTAAAGGACCCTCAAAAAGGGAATAAAAGGGACCCATACTATAAAAGTCTGGGCAGAATGAAAAGAGGAGGAGGTCATCATTGAGATACGCAAGTTGCAAGAGGCTGATGAACTGTTATCTGAATGCAGGGTAAAGCATCTGAAAGGATTTTACCTAGTCTATTGTGTACTGTAATAACAGTAGCAGGAATTCTTGGGAACAGAAGTGAAGTAGTTGTCAGTGAGACCAGATAGTAATTTTGGAACACCAGTGAAATTGAGCTAAATGGGATCAAACTGACTTTTGAGTGCATTCATCAGCTCCTGATGTCAGGACTGAAATGCTGAGAGAGGCCTCTTAAGGCATCTGCTGAACTTCAAGAAGGCAAATGTTTAAGAGAGACAGAATGAGTTAAAATGCAACTGGCTGAAATTCAGTGATTCCTGGGACTTTCACAATGGAAAAGAGCAGCATATTTAATATACAGTGCTCAGTCTGTGGTCAAAACTTGTTTCAGTAATAAATTAAAAAGGTGAGGAGGTGTCAAGCAATGTAAATGAGCAAAGGCTAGGAATATTAGTGTGAAACCTGTGCTTGGGGGAGGAGGAGAGGAGTAGGGAAAAAGAGGAGTCAGTGAATAATACAGGGGAGGAACTTCGTAAGTACAACTACAGCAACTGGGCTTCTTGACAAAGGATTATGTGTGTCGAAGGGAAGGAAGTAACTTTGTTTAAATAGTAACGTTGTTTCCTCCTTAGTAGAGGAACTTTATCTGATGCAGGGGCTACTGTGGTTTTTTTTTTCCACATGAGTAGTATCCCAGAAGTGGGTTGAATATAATTTCAGTTGGCTACTCCAGATGATTTTAAGGTGTGTGGTTGCTGTTTTGAGTCTCACATACTGTCAAATGGGAAAAGAAACACAGGAAATGAAGCAGCCCTTGAGAGGGGATTTGATTTGAAGGGGGTTGGGCAGTGTGTTGTGATATTGTGATCAGCAGGACAAAGCTTGAAAGGTGCTTTGTGCTCTTTTTGTCCCATTTCCCTTACGGTTGGGGTGTGTTTTGTTTTTGTTTTTTTTTAACATAAATGAGTAATCTTGTTCACGTGCAAATCCATATCCATAATTTCTGAACAATAGCATTTCTTCACCACATTCCAAAACCCCACTTTTTTACTCTATATACTATTTATTGTTCTACTGTATATACACAAAGAATTGACTTTTGTAGACCTTCCCTGCACATTCCCTTTGTAGCAGTCATATACCCGCCTCCTTGCATTGAAGACATTATTGCAGTTCTCAAATAGGTGTGTTGTACTTGCTGATCTCAGGGACTGTTTTTCTATCGTAGTCTTGATTTCTTTTTAACAAATGAGGGAGGCAGCAGCAAGTTCAGTCTGGATTCTAACTTTGCATCTCCTTGAATAGTGTCTCTAAGTCTCCACTTTTTAGAGATTCTAGTATCTTTGTTTAAAACAAACAACTGTCCAAGATTGCCTTGCTTTACTTCCTGTCTAAAAGCTTTTGTTCAGCTCTAATTTTCCCATTTCTGTTAGTCCTGGGAAAGCCAGAGAAAAAGTTCTTAAATTCTATGCAGAGGTGTTTTTGGTGTAATTGTTATAGGGGCATCAGAACTACCAAATATCAATGAAGAAAGCTTGAAAGCTGTATTGCAAGAAGTATTCTTAGTAGGGTGTCGTTAACTCATAGGTCATTTAAATCTTTTCATTCCAGTTGCTTCCTGCGTGGCTTGAGATATTTCAAATTTGTGCATTTCCACCTGAAATCATGAGAACTAGTAGTACCTCAGAAAAATTAATAAACAGACATGAAATTTTACAATAAATGAGTTTCATGATAAAATAAATATTAAATGCAAAAGACATTGAGGTAGCTGTCCTAAAATTCTGAAAACTGGATTTTAACCAGTGGGAAGCATACATTTCTTTTGGATACTTTTCCTGAAAGATTAAGTTTCAGGGGTAGAGCAGTGAGAAGATAGGTTACGGACTGAAAAGAAGCCATCTCTATTTCATAGGACTTTCGTAGGACCTAGTCTAGGCAGCAGTTGATTATTTCCTGCTTTTACGTTTGATCAAACAACCTGTCTTAATTGAGTATCAGAGAGGACAGTGTGCTGCTACCCCTTCTTCACTATGTGATAAAACCTGCTTCGTGGGTGCAGTAGACCACTCCTGGTGCTCTCTGTGCATAGCGAGTATGTGGTACAGTGCATGTACCTGACATATCCTCGGAAGCGTTGGTGCTGGCTACTTGACATGTTTGTTCTGAGAGTAAATCTGGTTCTCATAAGCAGTGTAAGATGCACTTTCTGTGTAGAAAGGCTAAGTGCTTTCATGGAAGGTTTAAGCTTGCTCTGAACCCACAGTGCATAAGAAAAATGGTAGCCAGGGGGGTGAGACTCTTGGCAGAGCAACTCCTCTGGCATGCAGCTCATTCTTGAGGTCTTCTGGGAGTGGAGCTTGCCAAGAATAGGATATAGACCTTAGTTTTTTATGGTGGGCTACATGCAGTTGCAGAATGAATGCCGCTGGTACATGCAGACGTGTTTTTATAATGTGTTGTTATGCATGGAGTAGATAAGCTGTTATCAGGTAGTGGGAGCCAGGGGATGGGTGGAAGAACATTCTTGTGGTCTCCATGAAGTGGCCAGATCACTCAGGTGTGCAGTAAATGTGATTCTTGTCTTCACATTTAACCTGGAAGGTAAGAGCTGTGGTCTGCAGGAGAAGACAATAGCTGCACTTCAACTGTAAAAAAAAAAAAAAAAAATACAATTTGATGACCATTTCTTTAAACAGTACTGTTGGGTAAGCGCTCCAGAATGGTCCCCCTCATTGTCACCTTCTTAGTTCCTGCATGTTCAGACTTTTGTAAGCTGCACGGTGAACTGAATTGTGGTATTTTTCCTGGTAAAAGTAACTGTTAATTTAATCCAGAATTTTTTCCTGGTATGATTTCCTGTGCCATCCCATAAACAGTTCTCCAGTGCAGCAAGACTGGTAGTGCAAAGGAATCAGGCAAAGCTGCTTGAATTAGCAGTGTCAGTGGCAGATGTTCTTCAAGCTACAGTTTGAGTTGAAGCTTGTGATATGTCATGCTCAAGCCCTTAAATTTTCTTTGTCTTTATAAACAAATAAAAATTTCATGGTAGGAGCTTGATAAGGGCGTATAGCTGTGACCCATTCTTCTCTAACACCTTTCAAATACTTGTTTTTTCCTCAGTGAAACAGAATTGCTGCAATTCCAATTTGTGAAATGCTTAATTTGCTTTTGTGAAAATTAGGACAGTTTGGCGTTAGTCTGAGATACTTCTGCTATAACAGAAGGACTAGCTGAACTGTTTGGGTTGTATTATCCAAGTGTGGAACATAAATTAGAGCTGTAGCTAGTAATAAGCAGTGCAGTAATTTTGTGGTGAACGCCGCCTTTTGTTTTGATTCTGTTCCAATTGCTAAAATGGCTGAAGAATTTGGGTGGCATTATGTGTACTAATCAAAATAATCACCCACATCAGGAAGAGGATTTGAATTCTGGGGAAGAGGAGAAATAGAAAGGTTAAGTAAGGTAAGAGCAAGTTTGTATTGGCAAGGGGATTATATTTTGAGGAAGAAATAGTGCACATTGTTTTAAATGGAATTTAGTAGGTCATATGCACTGCTGAAAACCACCATTATTATAATCTCACAATACCATAATGAAAACTTAGTAGTGTGGATTTGTAATGTACTTTCCTGTGCTGATGGAGAAACTATTTCAACCACCTGTCCCAAGCCATATTTTTTCACTTAAGTTAGATTGTTGGACTGAAATTTGGTTATGGCTTTGATACCCTTGGTGCTTTCTGTGCTTCATTAAGACTGAATTTGAGACTAGCAAAAAGGCTCTGAGGCTGATACTCATTGCTCTAGAGGATGATTCACTGGTGATAGGGACCTTCAAGACAAGTAGAAGATTCATGCTCCTGATGGCCTTTTCCTGCTTGTAATAGGTGTGCCGCTGGTTAACATTATCTGTAGAGGAAGCTGCATTATGACTACAACTGGTATGCATTGTACATGAGTTAACGATGCCAAGCCTCATTAAAGTTCTTCGTCATCCTGTCTGAGATGAGATTCATAATTTATTTGTTTGATCACAGATTAATGGGGCTGGATTCATTCAAGTGTTATTGCTGAAACTTCCCTTTTCCATTGATTTTAGTCTAAGCGAGAGGGGTGTTTCGTTTTCTGAGTACATGGTTTATAAAAATGGAATATTCACAAAATTGCAAGGAGGTACATAATTTATGAGAAGCGGGTAGCTTCTGAAGCCACAAAGTGAAAGTAAGTGTTCAGTTATAAGTGCTGCCTTCTTTAGTTCACTGTAAAATTGTGAAAGTTGACTTGCTTGGAAATAATTCCGAAGAAGTCACCTAGCCTGTACTGCACGGTGGCCAAGGTTAATTAACATAGAAATCATGCCCAAAATAGGTATAGTCTAGCTTTGACCCTGTGATCAAAAAAACGTGCTTTTCAGTGATGGGTTTATCCATTTATGCTTTTCTTTGTTAAATATTAATAGAAAGAAATATATAAATAAATTAATGTATTAAACCCTGGTATTTTTGGACCTCTTATAACATGTTATGCCTCTCTGCTAATATTCTGCCATAGCTGATTGGGAAGATCTAGATCCATGTCCATCCCTATATGGATGTTGTTGCTAGGCATGTTGTTTCACTGCTTAAATGGCAGATACCTAAATTTCCGTGCTAGCTGAGTCTGTCTCCCAAGCACCAAAAGAGTAACTTTGGACTTTTGAATTTTAACAGGTTTCCATCTGAGTGCCACTGTGGTACCCCCACAGATGGTGCCACCCAAAGGTGCGTACAACGTGGCGGTGATGTTTGATCGATGCAGGATCACGTCATGCAGCTGTACCTGTGGAGCTGGGGCCAAGTGGTGTGCTCACGTCGTGGCGCTCTGCCTCTTCCGGATACACAACGTAGGCCTTTAAATACAGTTCTGGTCTCCCCTAGGCATCTTCTCCGAGTCTCTCCTCATTAGAGTTTTATGCAACATGCACTCTCTTTAGGGAAATTGTTCTTGGCACTCCTTTTGGTTACAGATTGTGCAAATGCGCGCTCACAGTTGCAGTCTGCAGAGTGAATTGTCTGAGGCTCTAAACTGCAGAATGTCCTTTGATAATGTGCAAATTGCTAAGGGTAGATACACAGTCCTTTCTGGCCCCTTCCTGTTTCGCATTTAAATGCTAGAATTACTCATTCCTTCTTCAGTTCTGCAAGGGGTGAAAGGTCACCAATAGTTAGTCTTTTATTAAAAGTCTTTGTAAATATGAGATTTAAATGCTCTTTCTTTTGGTTGTTTGATCATTCAGAGTGCAGAAGGAAAGTAATATTGATCACTGTTGGCTTTTATGTTCACCAGTTCTGTTTAACACATACAAGTGTCATTTTGACTTGTAGATTTCTTGTAGACTTGTAGATTTTTAAGTTTATGTTTTTATTTGACTGCTTGTATTCTGTATGGTCTTGTATAGAGTGAAAAGTAGTTGTTCCTTATCCCAGCTCCCGGTGGAAATTCATTGAATCAACATGAAATGCACAAGTTGAGGGTTCAGTCTTGCATATGGATTAATTTCCTCAGTCTTTGCGAAGCTGAGAAATACATCTTAAGGAAGGATTAAGCTTGGATGATTGAAAGGAACAGAAGATTTTTCTGCTGTCACAGAACATTTTATAGCTAACATGCTTATGATCAACTCCAGATTCTTAAATAAGCGCTAATAACCTGCTGAAGCTTGTTAATATTTCACAATGGACAATTGTAATAGGCTTAAATTGATATTCTTGTTAAATCATTGGAATATTGGTATACTTTCTGTACTTATGACCGGCAAAAAAAAAGGGTTCTGCTTTGAATTATTAGTTCCAGTTTTAAAAGGTGGGTATGGAGAGTGAGGATAGGAAACAAATTTTCATTTATATTATTTACACTCAGAAAGTTTGGACCCTGTGTAAGATAAAAATAATCCTTTTCCCTTCAATCCTTTCTTCTAAGTGAAAAATGGTAATGAAAGGATTTTCGTGTTTGTACATACTGACTGCTGACACTAGCAAGTTACAAGCCAAGGTATATTGCTCTATGTAAGCAAATTAATATCAGAAGCATCTTTATTATCAAACTGCTCTTGCCTGTTTCCAGATTAAATTTTAGGTAGGTGCCTTTGGGGCATTTTTTTATTCTGCGGAGTGAAAAAGGTTAAGAAACTAGTGATGTTTTTTTTTTATCATCTAAGTTGTTCTAAGATATGGAAAGAGACTGATTTTAAGATTGAAGAAAAAACGTCTAATGAGATAAATGAGGTGGTTGTGATTCTGTGAAACAGTCCCCCACAGAGCTGGTTGGCTTGCCAGGAGCTTAAAGAATAATGTCCTGTTTTAGAGGTTTGTTTGTGAAATCCCTGCCAGTATTTGTGCAATTGCTAGCAACAACAGATCTTGAGCACAGCTGTTAAAGCAGTTTCCTTGAAAAGAGACTCTTAAAAACAGTTTTTATAAAGCCTAGACAGCTTATTTGCATCTTATCTGCAACGCACCACATAATTACCCCCCAAAAAAATTGTCCATCAAGACCAAGCATGGTATGCATCAGCACAGATACATTTCATGACATTTCATCTGTTTAGTGGACACAGCTTCATTAAGTCTGACCTGTTAATGGCAGTTTCTATCTCCTTTTCTTTCTTCAGGCGTCTGCAGTATGCTTACGAGCACCTGTTTCTGAGTCCTTGTCTCGGCTACAAAGAGATCAGTTGCAAAAATTTGCTCAGTACCTAATCAGTGAACTTCCACAACAGGTAAATGGGCACAATTGATAGGACTGACTTGTTCTTAAATTCAGTTATCTTTACTCTGGGTCAATTTATATGATGTCTTTTGTTGCAAGATAACCAGTTATGCTGTTCTATTGTGAGTTGCTTGGAAGGCTTTCAGTTCTTGCCCTTTTCACGTTTGCCGTTCTGTTATTTGACAATTGTCTATTGCCAAGTAAAAGATTAGAAATGTCTTAAAAGGAGACAGAAGAGTGATGGCTATTCATATTAGCATGAACACACGCTTAGCTTGTGGAAGATCAAACACAATAAAATAAATGCATGGTGGTGAAAAACTTAGGTCAGGACAAATCAGATTGCTTCCTTTTTGTGTGTTTGGTTAGTTAAGCGGAGAAAACTACCCAGGGGATGTGTTGTATATGCCTTAGTTGAGCACTTTCTAAAGCACCCAATTGGTTTGACCTTTTGACTTTCCCCAGTATAGCTTCTTGGTGATTCTTAAGAATCCTTTGGGTTGTGGAAAGTCATAGACACGAAATTTTGTTAGTCAAAGGCAAAGTCTGCTCTCTTATTCCTTAAGTATCTATGTTGTTCAAGGTCAGGTCATTTATATAATCTGCCTAAAAAGCTAGCTCAAAATACCCAAGAATACCTAAGTAATTGTGAAATTTTTACTTTAAAAATATAAGGGCTTGGCAAATTTTTTGTGCTGGTTCAACCAAAGGAGGCTGAGGAAAACTGACCTTCATGGGTATCTGTCGCATTTCCGTAGTGCATGCATAATGTCTTAAGTAGGAGTTAGATTACTGTCAGTATGTGCCTAAAATTCATATTATAGTGCTGTGCTTGGGACACTAAGATATTCTATTGCTAAAACATCCTCTAAATTTCCTACAGAAATACATAATCTTCTTATGAGAGGAAAGAGAGGAATCATATAATATGAAAGTGATATTAAAATACTGCTTTTTTTTTTTTTTGCTGAGAGTTCAGCACCAATGGTGTGTACTTCTTGCTGCATTACGTAACGGACAAAGCTTTTCTTCTTTCCTTAAGGACTTGGAGCTTTATGTCACATAGTCTGCTGCTTAATAAAGGAGGGTTTTGAAAGGCTAGCGGTGGTGTGGTGGTGGTGGTTTCCTGAATGGCATGTGAGTTGTTTGCTTTCAAATATTCTGTGTCTGCTCCTATTTGCAGGGTTTATTTCTTCTTCAGTCATGTGTACCACCTGTGCACCCAGGAACATCTGGATTATTTAATTTAATTTAATTATTACCATCTTGCCAGATAATCTGATGGATGCTGCCCAACAGAAAAGTTTGGGTTTTATTGGCAGATGCATCTTAACCTGTGTTGTGTAATTCTCTTGACAAAGGCAAGGCACACCCCAAACTCTTCCAAGAGTCTCATTCCTGGTCTTCAAGATTTCCGAGTGAAGATAGATACTCTGATACTGTGGGACCCCGTATTTTGACTATGTGATGTAGAATTAGAGTAGACTGTACATGTGATTCTATTTTGTCCTTATTTCCAGCTTGTGAATTGCATTATGGTACAGTCATAATGCTGAGTTACTTTCAAGTGTAAAGGGAAGGTGGTCTATAGGAATGCGGCGAGATAAGATGTTTTTCAAAGTCTCTGTAGAAAGTGTTTTCCGTATCTATGAAAATGTCAGTGATTCTGAGCAGCTGGAATTCATTACCTGATTCTCCCAAGAGCTATTTCCCTTCATGAAGCCAGTACTGCTGTTCCAATTAAATCGGAATATCTTGGCAAAAATGCCTGGAGGAGAGTCAGTGCAGGTCCCTGATACTTCAGCCTTAAGGTGTGTCATTGCCTAGACCTGTGACTTCTCTGCTTTGTGGTGACTTAAAATATGTAATAGTGGAAAAAGGTAAAATAGCTTAATGCTGAGTTTCTTTCTTCATATGACTCAAATGCAAAATAGCCTTCTGAAGCATTGTTTTTTCTTCCATCTGTTTGAGATGGATCTGTATTATTTGCAAATATAGGTGTACTGAATGTGCCTTGCTTTACAGTAAGTGTGATCTTTAACCTCAGCTGTTGTGTGGATAGAGATGGGGGGTATCAGATGTTCTCTTGCAAGTCATTTAAATCCTAACTATATGCCTAACCTGTTGTAAGCATGCATGCTAAAGGCTAAATGGATTTACGGTTTCAGCCCAGATTTAGTTTGGGGAAAAAACACTTTCCTACTATGCATTTTTCTTTCAAAAAGAGCATGTTAAGGGTATATCTACTTAGGATTTTGCAGTCAGGTGTGAGCCTTCTCTGCTTATCTCTGAACTGTCCAGAAGCTATGATTGTATTAGTTTAGTGCTGAAATTGCATTAGTTTACTGTTGAGTCTGAGTTCACAGATGTACAGTCTCTTTGCTAAGAGGATGGTAAATAAAATAAAGTTTGCCCAAAAGGTTGTGTATAGATGTAATTTATAGTTTGCTCCTCTGTTCCCATTAGCTTGAGTTTCAGAGAAATTATTTAGGAACAAGAAATAAAGGACATTCAAAGTGCAGGAAAATGGTGACCTTGACTGCAGTCACTTCCATCTCTCTCAAAATTAGCTGCATCTTTGGGCTCCTGCTCCACAAGAAATGAGAAGGGAACTAGTAACCTATGATGCTTTTGTTTACTTCTTAGGGTGTGAATATAGGAAGGAAGCCTTGGATATAGGTTTACTTTGAGAAAGGAGAGGAGAAAGTATAACAGCTGGTTTGCTATTGTATAATCTTTAGCACCCTCTGTTGTCCTTTCTGAAAACATGGCTGTGTGTATTTGAAACTTCTGAAATTATAAGAGTTGCTTCAATCGTGAAAGTCCAGGCAGATCTTTGCCTTGGTGTATCAGGATGAGAAACAGTGTGTGTATTGAAAGTTTGCTTCATGTTTTCAGATTCTTCCAACTGCTCAGCGCTTGCTGGATGAGCTATTATCTTCTCAGTCTACTGCCATCAACACAGTGTGTGGAGCCCCAGGTAACCTTGGTATATCTTATTTTGGTAATCTGTGTCACAGATAGGAAGTGGATATGCTTCCATTGCTTTGAGTTTCTGAACTGGTCGGTTACTGTGTAGCTGGGTTTGCAGGTGAAGGTCAAGGAAGAGGGATAAGTACAGGCACTTGCATGTGTATATGGCATAGCAACAGGCACTTGCTGGTGTAGTGGGTGCCTCAGAGTATATGCAGAGGAAGGGAGCATTAGACAATGCACCTTTCTAACAAAAGATTTTACTTTTTAATTTGGTACTAATTATAGACTCCTGGAAATGTTGATTGGAGGGGACCTCTCCAACCTCCTGCTTGAAACAGGACTGTTTGCAATGCTAGATTGGGTTAGTCATGGCTTGGGCTAGCTTAGCCAAGTCTTGGTTAGCGGAGATGTTAGAGTATTCCTATTTTAGTGCTGCATTACCCTTTTGGTCAAGAATTTTTTTCCTAATGTCCAATATGAATACCCTTTTTTTTAATCATCTTCTACTGCCGAGAAGAGTTTGTCTGCATTGTGTTTGTGACTCCAAGTAGTTGTAGGCTGTTAATGATCACCCCTCACCCTCTCCTTTTTAGATTAAATTAGCCCATCTTCCTTAGTCTCACCTCATGGGTCACGTGTTCCATGCCCACAACCATCTTGATATGCCTCCACTGTATCATCTCTGGTTTCTCAGTATTGTTGCTGGTCTGGGGAACCCAAAGCTGGATACAATATTCCAGGTCTAACTTTACCAGTGCCAGGTAGAGGGGATAAAATAAGTTCCTTAAATCTGCTAGCTTTGCTTTTCTTAATATAGCCCAGTTTGCAGGTTGCTTTTTTGCTTGTTTTGTTTTGTGTTTTCAGTGGAAGTTTGGCATTGGTTTGTGTCCAGCTTGGCATCCACCATAATCACCAAACCCTATCAGCTACTCAGCTATTTGGTTTTCAGTCTGTACTGGTGCATGGGGTTTTCTGTCCCAGGTACAGAAGTTTACGTTTTCTCTCAATGAACTTCATGAGGTTTCTGTTGGCACAGTCCTTGGACTTCTGCTGGTTGTAGTGCTACCATTCAGCGTGCCAGCCATGTCTCCCAATTTAGTGTTGTTAGTGGTTAAGGTAACGTTATGATAGCATTTTGAGATAGTTCTGAATAGTGAGTTCTGCAATGGGTGAAATAAACTGAGTAACACTGCCTGTGTGCTCCCTATAATCTCTGTAGTTGGGCGCACAGAGCAAAATATCTTCAAAGCCTGAAGACTGTATATGTGTTGTTTTTTGTCAAGATCCCACTGCAGGACCCTCTGCCTCAGATCAAAGCACCTGGTACTTAGATGAGTCTACTCTGAGTGACAACATAAAGAAAACTCTTCATAAATTCTGTGGACCCTCTCCTGTTGTTTTCAGGTAAACTGATTCCCATTGAAGGGAAAGGGGGATATTGATGTAACCTGTAAGCTCTTTGACTGTATAGCCTGTACCCTTATGTGATGCCACGAATGGAAGGATGCTTAGTTTTGCAGTCGCTCGTCTGGACTATATTTTTGCATAGCTTGTCCAATGTCTCTTCAGTAGACCATACTACATTTGCACAATATCTTACTTGTGTGATGTTCTTAGTCTCATTATGCATCCTCTCTTTTAGGTTATGCATGTCTGTCCCATTTAAGGTGCAAATATACTTCTGGATGTAGCATATACTCAGGCTGTGCTTTATTTCATTTTTTCTCATCCCTGCTCTTCTGTTTTATCTACAGTGATGTGAATTCAATGTATCTCTCTTCCACGGAGCCACCAGCTGCTGCTGAGTGGGCCTGTCTCCTGCGTCCTCTGCGAGGAAGAGAGCCTGAAGGAATCTGGAACCTGCTTTCCATTGTGCGGGAGATGTTTAAGAGACGGGATAGCAATGCAGCTCCTTTGCTGGAGATTCTGACTGACCAGTGTCTCAACTATGAGCAGGTATTCAAATCTCTTTGCTGGGGGTGGGGAAATTCTGGGGAACTAGGCTGAGCCAGTGACTGGTACCATGTGCCTGTACAATCCATGGCTGAATAAAATTTTTTTAACAGTCTGTATGCATTAAGGGCACATGCTTCTCCATGCTAAAATGATGTTACAGTTTGCTTGTGTGCTGATTTAGTGATGTTGTAGTAACAGTATATCTACAAAATCCCTCAGTCCTTTTAACATGAATATATGGAGTCTGAACTCTTTTGTTCAGCACAGTTGATTTTATTTCTGCCCAGTCAAGGTGATTTATTTTAATGGTTGTTTTCTAAACGAAGTACATCACATATGAGCTGTCATTTTGGTAAAAACTAAAGATATATGTTGGGTGGTAGAATTTCAGATTCTTTTGTTATTTTTGTGTAAGATATCTTTTTGATAGGTATAAGTAATAATTTTTTGAAAATTTTTAAAATAATATTAGGAAAAAGATTTCCTTTGTCAGTTCAGGATGCTGATCTCACTATGTAATATAAATTGCAGTGTAAATTTCCTTATTGCTCTATAACATACCTCAGCTTTGAGCAGGGAAAAGGCTATGCTTCATTTATCATACTTGTTACAGAATCACAGAATGTGATTGTTCACTTTTTCCCACCACGTGTGACGGCCTCTAGTAAGAGAACATCCCGTGAGTGTTTTGTTCTTTGGGCATATGCCTTCTAACCAGAAAAATTTTGGGAGGCCCTTAGTTCTCACAAACCAATGCTGCTTTAATGCTTGTAGTTATTTTGGAGTCAAATGAACACATGGCACTAGCTACAGATCCTGTTTCCTTGTGGTTATGAAGTTAAGTGAGAGCCAGGTATGAGATGCTGGCCACAACACAGCTCCACTGAACATTTTCTTCTGCAGATAACTGGCTGGTGGTACAGTGTGCGAACATCTGCATCACACAGCAGTGCTAGCGGGCACACAGGACGCAGCAATGGCCAGTCAGAAGTAGCTGCTCATGCTTGTGCAAGTATGTGTGATGAGATGGTGGTTCTTTGGAGGCTGGCTGTCCTTGACCCAACTATTAGTCCACAGAGGTGAGCACCAGAATTGGATCCAGTCTCTTTTATTTTTGTGATATTCAAGCACACTCAAGAGTTTTTTCCTGTAGATTTCTTGTGTTTGTATCATTACTTCATTACCTGTTCAACCATTAGTCCTTCTGGACTATGTGCTATGTAAGGTTCAAGAGCACTATAATTACTTCAAACTTGAATTGCTGTTGCTGCTCACTTTTAGCAACATCATGTAGCACGTATAATTTGTTTTCTGAGTTTTCTTTTACATATGAGTGTAATTCTGCATTTCAGTGTCCCAGTGGAGAACATTTATTTGAAAAATAACACCAGCTACTAATAAATTTTAATGCTTTCTAAATTTAGCTGTTCAGCAGTTTAATGGATTTCTATTTAGCCAAATCATTCACTATTGTCTGTTTCAAGATGAACTGTTTCTTGCTTTCTGTGCTCTTAGAGAGTTTATTCTCTGCATTGTATTGGTAAACAGTGTCACTGGTGCATGATTTTTCAGTCAGTGTTTTCAGTTGTCTGAGGAAAAATTATGAGGCTTCTGTGGGTTTCTAAACCATATTGTGCCTTGGTAAATCACTGCCATCTTTATTTAGCACTAGTTGAATGGCAGTGGAAGTACTGAGGGCTCATGTTGAGATACTGTGGTTTACACTGTAATTTGTTTTGTACATCTAGTCTACAAAGTGTGGTGTGTAAAATGTACTGAATTAGTTTAACGTGCTATAAATGCTCAGAAAAAAGTTTTTCAGAACAAATGAAAACAGGATGGTATTTTTACAATTACATATTAACAGGATTTGCTTTTTGTGAATAGTTGTGTAACATTAATACAATGCCCTGTTTTCGTGGTTTAACCCAGCAGTCAAACACCACGCAGCTGCTTGCTCGCTCACTCCCTCCCCCAGTGGGATGGGGGAGATAATCAGTGGAAAAAATAGTAAAATTTGTGGCTTGAGATTAAACCAGTTTAATAGGATAGTGAAGGAAGAGAAAATAGTAATGAAAATAATGATAAAAGAATGTACAAAACAAGTGATGTGCAATGCTCGCCACCTGCTGACTGATGCCCAGCCTGTTTCTGAACAGGGATTGCAAATTCCTGCCCCCTGTTCAACCCCCATTTATATACTGAGCATGACATCGATGATACGGAATATTCCTGTGGCCATCTTGGGTCAGTTGTCCTTTCTGTGCTGCCTCTCAGCTTCTATGGGAAGCTGAAAAAGTCCTTGACTGTTTAGCAACAACTGGAAACATTAATGTATCATCAACATTATTCTCATCCTAAATACAAAACATAGCACTATACCAGCTGCTGGCAAGAAAGTTAACTCTATCCCAGCCAAAACCAGGACAGTATGTGGATATCATCCCTTGTTCTATACCGTCTACATCATGCTCAAGTCCTACACTTTCCAATACATTCCAATTAATCACCACCACTTTTCCTGTCTGTAGCTGGGCAGTGATATCTTGCCACAATGGGGCAGCCCAGATGGGTTCGCCTCTGCTCTGCGAGTTGCTCTGCTTCCATTGTTGTAATCACCCCCACAGAACATTTGCCACCATCCATGAGTCAGTATGAAGTACTGGCCATTTCTCTCGTTCAGCAATATCTAAGGCCAGCTGGATGGCTTTTACGTCTGCAAACTGACTCGATGCACCTTGTCCTTCAGCAGACACCTATCTATGTAAGGTACATCAGGGACACGAAAATGGATGCAGTTTGTCTTGTACAGTTTACAATATGAAGTCGCTGAATATAGGAGATGAAGACAAATCAAAAACTGTAGGAAACTGGGAATGAGGCTTAAAAGGAACACAACCATCATCACATAGAAAAATCATAGAAGATTTTGGCTTTTAATAAAGTATGGAGTTGTGCTCTGTGTATTCGCATTTGAGTTATATTTGCTCAGATCTCCTGCTTGAACTCATGCATAATTGAAATGCTCCTGCTTGATTACCTGTTCTCTTGGTGTTTGAATAGTTACCAAGAACCACCCTCTTCTACCCGCTTTTGCTATTTTTTCCAGCGAATTATAAGGAGACTTTCTACCTCATTTCTAACTCATTGCAGGCTCTCATCCTTATGATCCCTTTCCTGAGTACTTCCTCGTTCTACTTTTTCCTTCTGAAAATCCTCTCCTTGGTTAAGTCCTACCATTCTGCTCCCTTGTTAGTTAATTTCTTTAGTGAACAAATAGAAGCAGTCCATTTTGTCCTAATACCCTTTACACCTAAATTGGGTCACCTTGGTTTTATTTGGTTTTATTGTTATTTTGCTTTTGATAGGAAATCTGAGAGGATTGAAGTGTTGGGCTTGTGCCTCATCTCTGAAATCTGTAGCAGAAACAAGATGGCAGTTGATTGAGACACTTGGTGCAATTTCCAGAAATGTCTTTTCCTCTTCTTGAATTAGACCACCCAAACGTCTAATCCATTTAGACTATCTTGCTCATATGTTTAGGCCCTATGTGAGATTTGGAGCTGGGAAATGCAGGAGTGCTTTGTTCTTACTGTGGTAATATGGGGCATGGGACTAACTGCTGCGTAATTTAAGTCTATATAACCCTACCAGCTTCCTTCTTCCTCAGAGTTATTTGAACATCAGTTATTTTTGTCTTGCTTGTTCTGTGCCTGTAGCTTGCAACAGTTTAGTCTCCTGAGGTCAGCCTGCTAAAGCCTAAATTAAATTGTTGTTCCCTAGACAGGCATATCAGGGTAAAGAGGTAAGTGCCTGGGAGGTAGACTAGGTGGTCCTCTCTGGCATTGTGCTTCCCTGGGTAGACTGTTTAGGTTGTACTTGTGAATGTCTTCACTGGAGTTGTTCACGGGGCTGTTTCACAGCTGCTGCAAACTGTTTATGAACATTTCCAAGTGCAGTTCACCATGGCACTCGCTGGTCTCAGACTGCCAAGGCTCATGTTACTAATACATTATTTGGGTGAGATAAGCAAACAGGGCAGACGGTGTTTCATTTTAAACCTCCCAGTTTGTATCGTGCTTTCATGTTGGTACTGTTCACATTTTGTTTCTGTATCATGGGCCTGTTCAGAACTTGGTTGATGATATACCTGTTTCCTCTTTTCAGCCTGTCTTCTTACTAATGCCCACTTACTTATTAATTATATTTGTGTATATTAGCAATAATACAAATATATCAATATTATTAATACTTAATTCAGAAGATGTTTCTGACCAAAAGAAGGAGGTGTTCTGTGGGTTAAGAGGCAGTTTGTCACAGGTCGTTTTGTGTCTGCTTTCTAACCTGTCCTCGTTACTTCTTCTCTTAGGCGCAGAGACCTTTGCTCGCAGCTCAGACAGTGGCAGCTGAAAGTCATAGACAATGTTAAGAGGGGTCAGCACAAGAAATCACTGGAGAAGCTCTTCCAGGGTTTCAAGCCAGCTGTGGAAGCCTGTTACTTCAACTGGGAGGAAGCTTATCCAATTCCGGGGATCACATATAGCAGCACGGACAAGAAGAACTCATTCTGTTGGGTAAAAGCCATCCAGCAGAGGAGCTGCCGGCTGCAGTGTGCAGAAACTACATGTGAGGCTGGTAGAACCCATGGACAGGAGCCCGGGGGACCATGTCTGCAGCCTGGGGACAGGCTGCGTCCCTCTCCTCAGGAGCCAGCAGTTCGTCCGAAGGAACTTACTGGAAAGCGGAAAGTTGTCTCTGAAACGCCGCAGAGGGTTCTGAGGCGACTTTCAGCAGAAGGTGATAAAGCTGTGTATAAGACTGCAGTGGGCAAAGCGAAGTTGCCAGTGAGCAAAGGCTTGACCAGTAAACATAGTGGGAAACGCCGCATGAGCAGTGAAGACAGCTCTCTGGAGCCAGACTTGGCAGAGATGAGCTTGGATGACAGCAGCTTGGCTCTGGGGGCAGAAGCCAGCAACACATTTAGTTTTACAGAAAGCCCACTGAGCAGGAGCTACAGGGACACCTTTGAGGAGGATGGTGGGGTGTACTTCTCTGAGGGACCTGAGCCCAGTGTCAGGAGCAGTTCCATGGCCAAGAAATCGCCCAAGGATCCTGTGGGGGAAATGGGTAGTGGTGATGACGACCTGCCTTCTGCAGATGAGAACAGTGGTGGTGTGAGCCTGAAGCCAGAAGAATTGGGAGAGAATGGTGCAGCAGGGGGAGGGGATGATGGAGAAGAGGAAGACGATTACCAGGTATACTATCTGAATCCACAAGAGGTAGCCAAGGAAGATGATGACAAAGCTGAAGGGGGAAACGAGGAGGAGCAGGATATATTTGCTGGTATAAAGCCTCTGGAGCAGGAGAACCGGATGGAGGTGAGCTGAAACTAGTTCAAAACACTGATTTGCAGTTTTACATACTGTATACATCATGGTCTCACTACCCTCCTAGCTGTCATGCTTAAACTAGTATGTTGTTAAATCAAGTGCTTAATTATAATGTCTTCATAACCCATTCTGTTGTAAGGTATCTACAGTCTTAATGCAGCAGTATCACGCATACCTGTTTCCCACAAGCTTGACTCCATATTTCTCTGCTAACTTCAAGTGTGTCCCAGTTTTAGCTGGTCCCATCTCATACTCAGGATTTACAAATGCAGGCAAAACAGAATGTGATTTTTACCTGGTCTCACTCTTGGAAATGGCAAAATTGAGTGGAAATTAAAAATAAGAAAGACTGAGACATGCCCTGCAGGAAAAAATCCAACTATGTAAGCAGAAATTCTCTGGAAAGCCAGAGGCAATCTAAATAGACTGTGTCACGTTCCTGTAATAACTTCAAAATATGTTTAGAGCTTGCATCTATATGAGCAAATAGTTGAAATGGAGATGCATGGAAATAGTTAGAGTCAGTCAGTTTGGGTTTTAGGATTTTTTGAGTTATCCTCTGATCTCTTATAGCACTTGGAGGGAAGATTAATCATGGAAGAGAAGTCTTTTTAGGGGGAGGGCTTAATGGGGTGGTGGTGATGAAGGTCCAGGCAAGGAGGACTCTGAGAACACCTGCTGCTGAAGTGAATTGAATAATTGTGAATTATGTTTGCAGAATCTTTGCAGCAAGTGACTTGAGCAGGCTGGGGGAGTGTGGTTTGAATATGACCATCTGTTCTTTCTTGCAGATCCTCTTTGCCTGTGCAGAGGCCCTGTATGCACATGGATACAGTAATGAAGCATGCCGCTTAACTGTAGAGCTCGCCAGGGACCTACTGGCCAACCCTCCAGATCTCAAAGTGGAACAGCCACCAACTAAGGTAGAGAGAGCGCTTGTCTAGTTTTGGGAATAGAGAGTAAGTTAGAAGGAGTATGTGGGATGGATACAACAGCATTCCTAGGCATTTCTCTAAGCAGCGTTTGTTGTATGGAAGGAAGTAAGGATGTTCATCAGTAACCAGTGGGATTTGTGATTCCTTAGCAAAAGGAATAAAATTTAAATGTGTTTTATTCTTTCTCCTGTCTACTGATTATTGCAAACTGTAGGAGGGCAAGCACAGAATCATTTAGGATGTTTAGGAAAGTGTCCTGTGACAAATTCCTCCTCAAACAGGGCAAAAAGAACAAGGTATCAACCAGCAAGCAGACATGGGTGGCAACCAACACCTTGTCTAAAGCTGCTTTCTTGCTGACTGTGTTGAGTGAGCGGCTGGAGTACCACAACCTGGCGTTCCGAATAGGAATGTTTGCCCTGGAGCTGCAGAGACCACCTGCCTCTACAAAGGCTCTGGAGGTATGCAATGTCTCAAAAAGACAGTATCCATAAGCAACATTGTGCTGCTTGAATGCTTTTGCTCATGTGGTTTTCATTTCAACTCCTGAAGTTTGGTTATGCTTTTATGTTCCCTTAAAATTAATTGCAGTGGGACTAAATGGATTGTATGCACCTCCCCATTAGCACATGTTGATCTGCCAGAAAAATGGTTATAAATATCACTTCATCTGGCATTACCTTCATTGATAGGAAGCGCACACCTCATGTGCTAACAGGCCTTTGATTTCATGTGAAGCTACAGGCTTGAAAATATTTAAATGAGTACAAGATCTTTTATGAATATATTATTTCCATTATGACAGCTTACTTACTACTTATCTTAAATACGTTTCCAGTTTGCTTAGCTAATCTGGGGAAAATAAAGCCATTTGTAAATGGAATTGTCCGTATTTGCATTGGTGAAATTGTTTGAAACTTACTTCTTATGGTGAATTGGTGCAATTGTTAGATGTTTAAAAATTGTTGCGCTTGCGGATATCTTATTTGTTGGCAAGTGAACATATGCACTGTGGAGGCAAATTATTTTGGACACTGCTTGGTTCCTATTAGGCTTCCTGTTTAGAAAAAAGAAGTGTCCAGTTAAGACCTTGTGTGTGTGATTTGCAACCACCTTGCTTTTCACTGCAGGGTTGTGCAGTCCCTGGAGGTGTGTATTGTTGCTAGGTACCAACTACACTTGTTACACTAATTATCTGTACTGCTTACAGTCTAATTAGAAGATTGTGAGATTGTCAATCACTTACAACCTAGAAGAAAAGAAATCACTTTTACATGTTAAGAGTGGAGAGAATGCAGGAATGGCACAGAGCAGTGAAATGTAATGATCTTCATCCAGGTGGCATGCGTTCTGCCACCCTGTGCCTGTTCTTCTGCTAGTCCATCTCTGTTGTCTCCAATGGGTATATTACTTAACATAGAATTCTTTCTTCCTCCAATTAAGAGTAATCACCTTTTCCACTGACTTATCCCGTCAAATGCTTCTGACGTTCTTATGAAAGCTGCGTTTTTTTTCTGTGTGCAGCTCAAGAGTGATAATTTGAGTAAAAAAAGCGGTGTATAAATGTAAGGCAAGGCTTGTATTAGATTTGAAAATGTGTATTCAGTGTGGAGAGAATGGTAAAGGTAGCTAGGGTGCTAAGAGTTGCTATAATTTAATGATCCAATAAGAACTACTGCTGTATGTTATGCATAGGGAAAAATGGTCCACTGCCCACAGGGCCTGTGCTGATCACAGCTGCTTCTGTTTCCTTGTGGATACTACCAGGTGAAGCTGGCGTATCAGGAGTCTGAGATTGCAGCCCTCTTGAAGAAGATTCCTTTGGGTACTAATGAGATGAACACTATTCGAGGAAGAGCTGAAGAACTGCGAGAAGGGACACTATGCGATTACCGTCCTGTCCTGCCTCTGATGTTGGCTAGCTTTATATTTGATGTCCTGTGCACTCCAGGTATTGTCCTCATTGGCTTGAGTGTGTGAAGGGCATGTTCTGAGATGCCCGACCTTGAGGGCGTTTTCAAAGAGAAACTGTCGTCTGTATATGAACAACCTAATCTTGATTCTTCACACACTGTTGCTCGCACTTGCCTCCATGTTGCTTTAGAGGTACTTCATGCACCCATGGAACTGTCTCTGCTTCTGCTTACATTTGAAAACAACTGGAAACTTACCACATTTCAGCACTCTGTGTGTGTTTGTAAAATAGTTATAAATGACTGACTTTCTACTCTTATGCTGGTTATATTCAGACCATGCTAATATAAATCTGGTATTTAAAAAAGAACACATCAACCTGGGATTAAAAGACTGACTTGGCAATATACCTGCCTAGTTTGGAGCCTTCTGAGTTTAGAGAGAGAAAGTGTGTGGGGGGAACCAAACCCAAGACAGTGCTGTGCTCTTGAAACTGGTACAAGGCTAGGAATAGGACCACAGAAAGCTCTCGGAAATGGCTTTTGCCTTGAGGTCCTAGTTTTGAAAGCTGAGCGCTAATTCTGTTGTCTTCTTTCAGTGGTTTCTCCTACAGGCTCTAGACCCCCGAGCCGTAATTGGAATAATGAAATGCCTGGAGATGAAGAGCTTGGTTTTGAGGCAGCTGTTGCTGCGCTTGGTAAGAATATTTTACAAGAGAAGTCTTTCTTCATCCATGTTCTGCATCATGCTTCATTTTTGATGGTGAGAGTTAGTAGTTCATTCCAGTTTGGTGCAGAAATGAAAATGTTTGCATGGTTTGTCAGAACCAGATGCAGAAGGATTCTACATGCTAGGGTTGAGGTGCCTTTGCAAAGCTGTGAAAAATGGAAAGGGGATACAGGACAGGAACTGAACGTTAAAAAGCAAGAAGAAAGCTAAAACTCATGTTACTACTTTATTGCGGAAGATGTATTGGCTTTAATCGAGATTGACAGTTTCAGAGAACAGTCATTTAATGGAATCACGGAATTTTCAGAGTTGGAAGGGACCTCTAGAGATCATGTAGTCCAACTCCCCTGCTAAAGCAGGATTGCCTAGAGCACATTACTCAGGACTGCATCCAGGCGGGTCTTGAAAATTTCCAGAGAAGGGGATTCCACAACCTACCTGGGCAGCCTGTTCCAGTGCTCTGTCACCCTAACCATAAAGAAGTTTTTTCTTGTGTTTGGGTGGAACTTCCTATGTTCCAGCTTGTGCCCGTTGCCCCTCGTCCTGTCACTGGGAACCACTGAAAAGAGTCTGGCTCCATCCTCCTTCAACCTGCCCTTTAGATACTTATAAGCAATAATAACGTCTCCCCTCAGCCTTCTCTTCTCCAGGCTAAAGAGTCCCAGCTCTCTCAGCCTTTCCTCATAAAGGAGATGCTCCAATCCCTCAGTCATATTTGTTGCCCTACGCTGGACTGTCTCCAGTAGTTCCCTGTCTCTTTTGAACTGGGGAGCCCAGAACTGGACACAGTATTCTAGTTGTGGCCTCACCAGTGCAGAGTAGAGGAGGAGAGTGACCTCCCTTGGCCTACTGGCAACGCTCTTCCCTATGCAGCCCAGGATTTCATTGGCCTTCCTAGCGACGGGCACATTGCTGGCTCATGGATAATTTACCATCTACTAGGACCCCCAGATCCTTCTCCTCAGAATGGCTTTCCAGCAGGTCCACCCCTAACCTATATTGGTGCCTAGCGTTCTTCCTCCCCAGATGCAGCACCCTACACTTGCTCTTGTTGAACCTCATTAGGTTCTTCTCTGCCCAGCTCTCCAGCCCGTCCAGGTCATGCTGGATGGCAGCGCGGCCTTCTGGAGTGTCAGCCACCCCTCCCAGTTTGGTATCATCAGCAAACTTGCTGAGGATACACTGTGTCCCCTCATCTGGAGGTTAGACAATCACAGTGAAAGACTAGCAGAAGTCGTCTCAAGCATTATCATCTAATTCAGGATATTAGCATAATACTGCATTCTTGCCTCATTTATCAGCTTCAGCAACAAAACAGTGATTATATATATTATGTTAATGATACTGTATGCCTGTTTTAAAGCAGCATGCAGAAAGGAATAGAATAGATTAAACAAGGCCTGTCCTCTGTTGCCTCACCTCTGAAAGGAGGAAGATGAGTTCTTTATGGTGTAGGAATGCTGGCTTGTAGCATCTGCAGAAACTGGAAAAGTTTGTTTCAGGATGGAGTTGTGGGCTTGCCTGGACTCTTTTCCTGTGACGTATTACAATCTGGTTGTTCTGACAGTTGTAGCAAGCTTAGTATTCTGGGGACAGACAGCAGCTCCTGTTTACTCATGACTTATTTCTGAAGTTAACAGAAAAATAGGGAGAAAAAAAAAATCTTTTGCCTGTGACAGTGAGGTGAATAAAATAATCTGAGGTATAGATAGTGCTCTGGGTGTGGTGTAGTCCCATGGGCTCACTTGTCTCATCCCCTCTTTTCTGGCCTGCAGGCATGAAAACAACTGTCAGTGAAGCAGAACATCCTCTGTTGTGTGAAGGCACCCGAAGGGAGAAAGGGGATTTGGCGCTAGCCCTGATGATTACTTACAAGGATGATCAGTCTAAGCTGAAGAAGGTGAGTTTCCCTTTAAAAGGGGAGAGGGAGATGCAGAGCAAACCATGTTTGGATTTTGATGGATTTGATAGTGTTGCCAGTGAGCATAAGTCGTTTTGTCATGTACTGATGATTTACAAGCTATGTTGTGGTATTTATATTCTTCCAACGATGCAAAATCTGATCTGCTGCCTCAGTGTGCATTGCCCTGGAACAGGCGCTCTTTCCATAGATTTCTTAAGGTCCAGTCGGGAGATGCGTTCTCACTGCTTCTAATGCTTTTGCTTACTTGCTAAAACAAGTCTTTTGTCCCAGGGGTTTTCAGTGCGCACTCTGTGTGTGGTCTGGGAATTGATTCTGTTTTGCTGCAGGGATGTTGGCTTGCAGAACAGTATGTCTAGCAAATCCTTTCTTTCTTAACCTCTCACCTCTTCGATACATTAGTTCAGTCCACCTGTGCCTTAATTTCCCACGCAAGGGAGAAAAATTCTGCCCCTCCACCCCAAAGGAGGAAAAAATATAAAAAAACTTCAGGAAGGATTAATCTTTTTCATGAATCTTTTATATTCAGAAACCCTTCTATCCAGCAAGAATATTATTAGTGTCTTTCTGTCCCCTAAAGGAGAAGCACTTCCGCTATGTTCTTCTCCATAGAATAACAGGGACACTGTGATATCAGTCCTCTGCAAATAAATGCTCTGTTACACTCGTGGTGTTCATTTCATGTGGAGAATGAACAGTAGAAATGCACAAACCCATAAAATGTGGTCATGCATTGTTCCCCAATTACATAATAAATAAGGACAAGAAAGTGTTACTGTAGGCCAGTAGAAGGCAGTTTCTCTAGTGGCGTTACCAGTTTCTGGTGAATGGTATGACAGGGTTTTTTGAATGGCAAGCACATAGTTTTGGTGACTTAAACAAGAACATCTAATGACGGGCTGAACTAAATATAGAGTCCTCCATGCTGTCTTTGATGTACCAGAATTACTTCTTTATTGTGAGTTTTCAGTGCTTTTCAAGTAAAGCCGGTGGCTGTTTGAAATGAAAATGGGGATATTACTTGAGTACGAATGAATTTTTGCTTCCTCAGTAATGCAGACCATATGGCTCTCAACTGCGCATTGCTGATCCTCAGTGCAGGAAGACAATGCCTACTTTCTAGAGAATTAAGCATTTTCCTTTTTTCCCTCCAACAAATGGATTTTTTTTGTCCACCAGGAAACTGATTTGGTACTTTCCCTGTATGTGTAACGCCTGTTCTCTTACCCTTCAGCTAAGCTTTTTTTTCTTTTTTCTTCTTTTCTCCCTGCTGTTAAAGATTTTAGACAAACTCCTGGACAGAGAGAGTCAAACTCACAAACCACAGACTCTGAGTTCCTTCTACTCATCTAGCAAGCCTACAGTAGCAAATCAAAAATCTCCTTCCAAACACACTGCCCAGTCCGCTGCAGCTATCCAGCAGCTTCCAGGGACTTCTGTCACTCAGCAAGCTACTGTAAGCACTGCAGTCCAGAGCAGTCCCGAGAACTTCGTGGAGAAGAGTGCCCAGGGTAAGAGGTGCTTTGGAATTGTACATTTTTGTCTGTTTGGGGAAGCAGTCAGAGTGATTGTATCAGCATCTGGCTGCATGGTGGTTACAAGAATGTCATTCTGCCGTTACCAATTTGGCTGGATCCATTTGTGTACACATTCTTGTTGCATAGAAATTCAAGGTAATTTCCAGGTTTTCCCATCTTGAGCCAGTTGTATAATGAGTTAACAGAACTACTGTGACTCCATCTTTTAGGTTTGTATCATGAAGGTGCAGGATTTCAAAAGTTACACACTGAGTCAGGTACCTTTGTGCAAGATAAATAACTAATGTTGCTGAAGGGCATTAGAGAGAAATGTGGTTGTCTTCAAGCTGTGCCTCCCCTTTGGTGGCAAACATCACATACAGCAGCATTTGGTGGAAAGCAGATTCTCTCTTAACTCTTCCCAAAGAGACCAGTACTAGCTGGGAATGACTGCAATAAGGTTAGGGTTGCTGGAGCATTTTTATTCTAAAATTTTTTCCTAGTTGCGGCAAATTTTTGAGTTGTTAAGATTAAATGTTCTTGCCCTGGTATCGGATTATATGCTTAGTACTGAAAGAAAACTGAGATGATCCTGCTCATAAATACCACTCATTTTATAAAAATCCTGTATCTTTTGATATTTATATCTTTTAAATGGCCACATCTGGATTTAGAGATGCAGAAACAAATCATAATGTTGTCACTGTCCTGTTTATGCAGAGAGCTCTCAGAGGTCCCCCTGTGAGCCAGCTGTGGAGGCCACTGTCTTGAAACAAGAGGGAAAGGTCCCCAGTCGTCTGGCCCTGGGAAACCGAGGTGGATACAATGGGAGATGCTGGGGTTCGCCTGTCAGGCAGAAGAAGAAACACACAGGTGGGAACTGACTAATTCATACAGCATCTAGGGCTGTGCTAGGCAGCCTGCTGGGATTTCGGCAATTCCCTTGCTCTTTCATTCCACTTGTCAGCCTTTCCTGTACTAGAGAAGCAGCTGATTCTCTGAGGTGTTTTGGTATGGAGGAATAGGGTTTGCTCCACAGATTTCCCTCCCTCTCCAGTATGGCAAGTTACCATACCTTTCTCGCACCAGATGTGTTCTGAGTGATGGAATAGGTATCTGGAGCTGAATGATTTCTGGACTCTGGGAGCGGAGCACTGTGCTGCCTGGTCCAGAAACAAATTCAGAGGAGCTGCTGCCTCTCTACACTTCTCTTGGGAAGGGTATAAGTTAGAGGCTGAGGATGTGAAGAACCTTGTGTGAATTGTGCAGCGTATACCAGAAGGTCTTTCTTCATACTCATACAATCTGTGGAACTTGACTTTGTAGGTACATTTGCTTCTTGTTGTTATACTCTGCCACAAAGCTTGGCAGATGGAGTGGGGGGCTGGGGTGGTGTGAAGGGGGAAATAAAGATATATTGTTCTTGGACTCTTCTACTTTTTAATCTGAGAACTGCAAAATTATACTGATATCTGTGGCCAGCTGACTAATTTAATCTCTCTTAATTTGCAAAGTTGAATGCCTGGCAGCAGTGAGACTGACTGATGTGACTGATCTTAGTTGGGACTGTAGGTGATGTGAGTAGGAGTTTGCATTTACATTTACATTGCATTTACGAGCCCTGGTGACATTACTGTGTTGGTTCTGGTGTTGTAGGCATGGCTAGTATTGACAGCAGTGCTCCTGAAACCACCTCCGACAGTTCTCCAACGCTCAGTCGGCGTCCGCTACGTGGGGGATGGGCAACAACATCCTGGGGCAGAGGACAGGACAGTGACAGCATCAGCAGTTCTTCAAGTGATTCGCTGGGATCTTCGTCTTCCAGTGGTAGTAGGAGAGCCAGTGGGGGAGCCCGTGCAAAGACTGTGGAAGTTGGCAGGTAATGAATAATACCCATGCACAGAGGCAACCTCTAGGTCTGATGTCAGGGAACTAGCACATGTGCATCAGAAAGTACTTTCTTGGGAGCGTTTGCTTTGTTTTGTTGCTTCTGGACTCTAAAGACAGGAACTCTGCGCTCCAGCTAGTGAACTTGAGGTACTTGTTGCAGTCTGAAAGGTTCCTCTGTCTTTTTCTTCTAGGTATAAAGGGAGGCGGCTGGAGAGCCATGCTCCTCATGTCCCAAACCAGCCTTCAGAGGCAGCTGCTCACTTCTACTTTGAATTGGCCAAGACAGTCCTTATCAAAGCAGGTGGAAACAGCAGTACCTCCATCTTCACCCACCCTTCCTCCAGTGGTGGGCACCAGGGACCACACCGCAACCTTCACCTCTGCGCCTTCGAGATTGGGCTGTATGCACTAGGGCTGCACAACTTTGTGTCTCCCAATTGGCTGTCTCGAACTTACTCCTCCCATGTCTCTTGGATCACAGGTTATAGCAAAACTTTTATCGGGAAGCTTGCTTTTGGGCAGGAAGGAGGGGAGGGAGGCGAGCTTATGCTGCAGAATGGTGATGCTGATGTGCTGTGGTAGCCATGTAAGCTGCTGGCACAACTGGCAGTACAAGCTGAGCACCACTGATTTTACACAGTGGTGCTTGTTTTGGCCTGGAAAGTTCTTGTCACCTGTTTGTTCTTGTTTGTACTGCAAAGTGCTTCAGTCTTTAGAGCCATAGGCCACCTCTCACAGAGAGACTGGTCTTAACTTCTCCTTCAGGGGTCTGCTGAAGAGACACACATTTGTCAAGTTTGAACATGCTCTTTGGCTTTGTTCAGCATTTCACTTTCCTCCCCCTTCTGTTTGCATCCGGACCTACTAACTGCTTTCTATCCATGTGGCTTCTAGAGCCCCAAAAACACACCCTTGAAAATTCCTGTTTTCCTGGCATGGTGCAAATAGAGTGACAGTCCAGGCTGTGGTTTGTGGGTACTGAAATCAGCTATAGCAAGTTCCTGTCACTGCCTCAAATTCATCTTTAGGTTAAATTTTATAATGGTACCCTCACTCACTGCTTGCTTATTGAGGGCTCTTGCCTGTCCTGTGTGTTGGGAGAAAGAGCCTAAATTTGACTTGAAGTCTAAGGGGAGCAACTGGGCTCTATTGCTGCTCCTGAAGGAAGTGAGGAGCGCACCTCCTGTTGAGGGAGGGCTGACTGGAAGTGTGCTGGGCATACAGTGGTGTGAGAGCCTTCTCTTTTACTCTTAGGGCAGGCCATGGAGATTGGTAGCGCAGCCTTGAACATCTTGGTGGAGTGTTGGGACGGCCATCTGACTCCCCCAGAGGTGGCATCATTGGCAGACAGAGCTTCACGAGCCAGAGACTCCAACATGGTGCGGGCAGCTGCTGAACTGGCACTCAGCTGCCTGCCCCATGCCCATGCCCTGAACCCAAATGAGATCCAGAGGGCTCTGGTGCAGTGTAAGGAACAGGTGAGCATCATGGCAGGCTGGCTAGTGCAAGCTCATTTCCAGCATCAAGACATGCTGTTGTTACTTGTGGGATTGGCTCCTCTGCTACTGGGCAGCCTTAATCCCAGTTCTGCTGATTTCTCTTTTTTTTGAATGAATAGCTCTGGTTATTCTGCTGCGTAGTGATCTACCTGCTCCCTGTAGCATCAGTAATTTTAGAATGCCTTATACTTGTCTTCTGTTGTATTTTTCCCTTCTTTTGTTTCTGGTTTTGCATTCTTCACTTTTGCTTTTCTTTCACTGCCCTCAGGACAATCTGATGCTGGAAAAGGCCTGTATGGCGGTAGAAGAGGCAGCCAAAGGAGGTGGCGTGTACCCAGAAGTCCTCTTTGAAGTAGCTCACCAGTGGTACTGGCTTTATGAACAGACTGTTGGTGGGACCCCAGCCCAGAGAGAAGGTGCCACTGGCTGCAGTGCCAGTGGTGCCCGGGCTGCCTCTGAAGCAGCGCGTGGGTTGACAGATAACCGGGTGACCTCTGAGCCAACCACGGTAACAGTGGCAGCTGCGGTAACTGCGGCAGCAACAGTCATGCCGGTGATCTCTGTGGGGTCAACTATGTACCAGCAGCATACAATGGCAGGGCCGGCAATGGCACATACACACACGCAGGGCCTCCACCCTTACACCACCCTTCAGACTCACATCCCCTGTAATCCCCAGTATATTGGACACACTATCCAGCACATGCCGCGCCCAGCTGTCTTCCCGGTGCCTGGCTCAGCATACCCGCAGGTGAGTTTTGCCTGTGTCCTATTCATTTATGGTGACTTTGTGTGGCTGCTTCCAGAGGGAGTATGTCTTACTGGGGAGAGCACAGGGCTCAGACCTCCCGTGGCTTGAGATCTAGCTTCTGCTTTCACTCATTTGCTGATTTGTGATACTTTGGCGCCCTAGCTCAGCTTTTGCATTACGAGGAGCCTTCTGTGGGTGCGTATAAAGTCTCAAGAGAATATAAAAGATAATACGTCAGTAGTTTTAAATTTTATTACTTTATAGTTGCTCAGAAGGCGCTGGACAGAAAGCTTGTCATCTTGAGAGCCTGCAGACTAGATAGAGACTACAGAGGGAAAACCAAATGAAGGTTATTTTAACCTCTGCCTGTTTTTGAAAGTTCCTGGAGTGTTTTTCTGCAAATTGGTTAGATTTAAAAGGAGGAGGAGCAAGCAGATGTAATGATCATGTGGTGCAGGGTAGTTTATGTGCTGCTTCTTCTTGTGCTTCCTCCTCCCTGTCAGAATGGACTTCCCATGCTCTGGTGTTTGTGTTGGGGACATTGTGTTTTGGACTACTTCTGAATGGTCAGACGAAGTAGACATGACTGTTATTTATCTTCTATTTTAGGGTGTCCATCCAGCATTCATAGGAGCACAGTACCCTTATTCGGTAACAACACCATCGTTGGCAGCTACAGCAGTGTCGTTCCCTGGTGTGCCGGTCCCATCCATGACGCAGATTGCGGTGCATCCCTATCACAGTGAGACAGGATTATCACTGTCTTCCAATGTAGCGAGTAAGTGTTACAGCTCTGGGCTGTGTGTAGCGTAGGTTTATTTACTGTGCCTCCTAGTTGTGCCACAGTCAAGTCCTGCTCCTCATTGACCACAAGTGGGACCAGAGTTCCTGCACTGAAAAGTTCTGGCCAAATCCACTCCATCCTAAGGATACACATGCTCAGGGTACTGCGATTCATAATGGGGCCTGATTCAGCTAGTGGAGCTTTAATTTCTGTTTAGCTAAATTTCCAGTATGAGATTGTTTTGACCTCTCGGATTAAAGTGTGTTTGGAGCCCTCCTGGCCTTTCTGACCTCTTACTTATTGGAACTTTATCCCTGCCCCCCCCCTCCTTTGGGCAAGGTGAGCATAGATGATCTTGAGCAGGCTCTTGTGGTTCCTTTGGGTCAGATGAATAGAGAGTGTGGGAAGCAGGCAGCGGGCAGACTTCTGCTACATTAGCACTCATAGATGTCTTTCCTGCCTAAAGGGATTGGAAGCAGCTGGTACCTAAAATGTGGAACCTCTGTAGAGAGGACGTGTTTTGGCAGGATCATGTCAATGGCACTCTGAATGATTGCTCACATATTATGTTGGGACTAGAGCGGTGGTGAAGACCCATCAAGTAGTGTGCAGCACTGAAACAGCAGATGTTGACTGAATTGTGGACATGCTCTCGTTGCCATGGGATTTTGCACCAGTGGTTCATGGTTGATGCAGGCTCTGTTAAACCCTTGCTAGAGAGGCTGTAATGTTTGCCTATTTGTACATTTGCTTATCAGTGCTTCGCAACTCACCAGGTGCTGGAAGACTGGTACATGGGAAAACACTTAAGAGCTGTGTTGACCTCCTTCATATCCAGATTATCAGGAGAATCTTTTCAGTTATTTTTATCTTGCATTTTGATGCCCCAAAAAACACCACAAAAGCAAGTAGAATACTCCTGAAAGCCTCAGCATCTGAAGAGCATCCTTTGCTGACAGCCTTAGTCCTTGGCTGAAGCTGTGACTCTTAATTGTGAGAAACCATTTCTGTACTCCTCCAAAGAGTTACAGATTTCCAGAATTGCTAACTCATCCTAGACTACTTAAAATAATGAAAGGAAAAAACCACCCCCACCCTTTCCAGTTGCCATTGTTTATGACTTGCATGAACTTCTGTTTTCAGTTCTTAAAATAGTTTCACTGTTCCTGGAGTACACAGTCGTGTGGTGATGCTTGAGCTCTGGCAACAGTTCACCTCATTCTTATGGGTTATTCTCCTTGGCCAGACTTCAAATGCAGCATGGATTTTGCCCCACTTTGTGCGTTGTTTGGCACTGTGTGTCTGCTTGGTTGAGGAGGTCAGACAGATCTTTCCTGGGAGGCACATTGTTCTCAGGTATTCAACTATTCACTAGTAAACACTTCTTAAAAATGCTGGAGGTGGCAGGGGAAGAGAAGAAATAGTAACTTGGAGCATTGTCCAAGCTGGTGTAGTAGCACCAGAGAGAAGCTGTGAAATAAGGGTAACAATGTGCACATATGTAATGGCATCGCTGCTCTGGAATTCTCGGGCCAACCTTGCTTTTTGCTCGCCGTACCTTTCTCAAGAGGGAAAGTTAGATAAACTTGCGTCCCTTCTCAGAGTACAGCTTACTGGCTCAGTGTTAACTGCTGTCTATACAAGTTTAGGTGGTACAATGTAATGGATTTTCCTGTGATTTCCCTTCATTTTGCCCATGCTAGTTAAACGTGTGAAGGTGACAGAGCTTCTCAAGTTTTCTTGCTGTTTTTACTGTTGATACGCACTGTCAGTGTATGCAATGGCTGTTCTTTCTGACGATGGATTGGAGGCCAGCCTCCAGTAACACTTTTCCCGCATGGTAGCTGGATGTCATAGCTGTCTTGCAGCAGGAGTGGAGAAACCTCATAATGTTGGACTTGATCTTTAAGTGACTTAATACTGTTGCTGCTCGATGATTCTCCTCAGCAGTTTTTCATCAGGTGTAGACATGCATGTGCTTGTTTCCTTGGGCAAGAAATCAGAACTAGACATGTCATTTAATAATAGCAAAGACCTTTTAGTCAACACATGTATTTACATGTAAAACATGGATGATGTGCATGTTCATGCAAAAGAGATGGACAATCATGTAACTGACCCCTCCAGGCCCTGCTTGCAAACAAAATAGAGATATTCCTAGCCCACTGTATTTCAGTTGTAAGTCTGTGGGTTTTGGTTGCTGTATTGTTCTGTTTAAGGCAACAGAACACTACACTGGCAGGGGGTGGTCAGGTGAGGGAGATGATGGCCCAAATAAACCTTCTTTTAGGCTGGTGGTGGGTCCTAATGCTGCTGTTTTGCTCTCTTCAGTAGGAAGTGTCCATGCAGGATCAACGTTCCCAGCGATTCAGGGGGCTTCCTTGACAACTCTGTCCTCACAGCCCAACTCCCTTGTTACAGGGAGTTTTCCTGCCGAGGATGAGCAGCACAGTCAGCCTGTGAGCCCCCAGGGTCTGCACTACCTCCACTCCGCATACCGAGTTGGTAAGGACGGCCAAGTGGGTTTCTGTGGCCCCCTCGAGAGGGATTCAGGGCAGGGCTGCAGGTTTTCATTATCATTTTGAAATTTGCTACTGCACCTGTTGGGGGTGATGGCATGTTAGCTACGCGGGGAAAGCCGGTTCATGAACATATGTGGAGGCTAAAAACGGCTGCTGGAAGCCATCACAGTAGAAGAGAAAGCCAAGTGGGTTAGAGCTGGGAAGAGTCTTGCCGTTCAGCTGATGTATGTGAAGAAGTCTGGATAGGGCTCTGAGGATGTGGTTGTGTAAGTTGTGACTGTGGAAAAAATGGAGTTTAACTCCTGCTGTTAATGGGTGGTGCTGGCACACCTCTAGTTTACTAATACTAGTTGAGCTTCAGAGGCACAGAGCGATGTGCCCTGTGCCTCTCTAGCTAGGTTGTTGAAGATTGACATGGAGAGAATTTATATTTTGTGGAGAGTGGGTATGTAATTAGCATTCTTTTCCCAGTCTGGTTATGAGGAAATAGAGTCTCTGCCTGAACTGCCATTGGTACAAAGATATCGGTCTTGGGGTTTGTGACTCAGCTTAGGTTGCAGTTAAGCTACTCATACGTAGTCATGGTCCAATCCAGTGGATACCTGGGGAGGGAGAAGGGAGCCTCTAAGATAAGCCAGCCCAGGGCAGCAAACAAAGAGAAATGGCAAGAAAATGGAAGGAAAGCTATCTGGAGGCTGCTTTTTTTTTTTTTTTTTTTTGTTGAAAGCTAGAGAAGAAAGTACTTGTTAGCCAGAAAGGGTGCAGATGACATTGGAAACATTGCAGTGGTAAGCCGTGAAAGCCTGAGTAACAGAGAAGGGGTGGGGGAAGAGGGTCTGGAAGATCAAGACATAGTGCCTGTTGGTATTTTAAAACTTTTTAAATGGGAGGATTTGCATGAAAAACTGTAGTGGAATAAGTGAAATGTTTGCAGATTGGCAATTCTGCAGCTCAGTGTTGGCCTGTTGTCTTGCAGCTGAGTAGGCTGATGTGGGTAGCTTCTCTGCTGCAAAATTTGGAGCAAATGCATTGCTTTCAGGATGCCTCTTGTAGTGCAGCCTTGGGGGCTATCTGCTTGACCCTACTGTAGGTGCTAGTGGAGTGTCTCTTTGCAGCTCTAGTGAGGTGTGATGGCTGTGCTGATTTCCCACCCTGGAGCAGCAGATCCAGATGTTCTTGCAGATACTTCCTGTGGTGACAGGCTTCTAGATGGACCTTTTGTTTCTCTCTGGACTCTTTGCATCTAGGGAATTTTCTGCTGATGAAGGGCAGGCCAGTCAGGTGGTGTTGCAGTGAGTGAAGTGCTAGACTAAGTCTTACTGGGCAGAAGTGCTGCTTGACTCTGGCTGCCCCTTTCTCACAGGGATGCTGGCTCTGGAGATGCTTGGCCGAAGAGCTCACAACGACCATCCCAACAACTTCTCCCGCAGCCCACCCTACACGGAGGATGTTAAATGGCTCCTTGGGTTAGCTGCGAAGTTAGGTAAGGCTCAGAGCAGTACTTCAGCAGAAATCCACTTGCTGGGATTTGGACCATGGTGGGGAAAAGCCCTCCAAAGAGTGAAACTTCAAAGATTGGGTGAGCCTGATATCTGATCCCATTTCTGAAAATGTTTCAGAAGATCCCTGCTGCTCTTTCATCCAGGCAGTTGTCCCATTTCTGGGTTCTGTAGGCACGCTGCTGAATTTTGAGGCACTGGATGAAGTGCGTGGGATTGGACAGGGCTCAGAACTTGCATCTCTTCCATTCTATAACAACTACTTTTTCTTTTCCCTTTCCACTATCTTGTAGGTATTCCTCTTTCTTATATATATACCTTCTGTGAAGACCTTTTATAGCAATAGGTGCTCAAACCACCAATTGTTTGGGGTTTTTTGTTTTGTTTTTACTTCCACTTTGGTCTTGGATCTTTTTTGTCAGTTCATTTTTTTTTTTTTTTTTTATTCTTTCATCAGCAGTAAGAACTTAAAAAATAAAAAAAGAAACAACCTCTGCAAACAGCCTGTCTAGTGGCATGGCTTCTCCTGCTGCTGCTGGGGGAGCTCCACTGTAGGCAGCAGTGGGGAAGCTTGACTGTCTCTCCAGCCTTCCTAAGGCCTGAGTGCTGGAGCATCTAGGTGCTTCCTAGATGGGGAGGCAAGAAGCAATGGGAGGAGATGCAGCGTATCCTTGCCTCTGTACTTACCTTACACATCAGTTTTCTTTCGCATCCCCTTTAGAGACAGGTAAACTGGGAACATCAGTGACTGAGGTGGTACCTGGTCTCTACTTAGACCCGGTGGATATATCAGAATGATCTCTTGTCCTCATGAATTTGCTAGTGTCTCCCCCAAGCCTGCTGGAGGATACATTACACTGAGAAGAAGGTGCTCCAAATCCAGGTTGTTGCTGGGAAGTACCTGATTTCTTGTGTTCCTCTTACCTTAACACTGTTGTTCTGACTTCTCCTTCCTGTGCAGGTGTAAACTACGTGCATCAGTTTTGCGTTGGTGCAGCCAAGGGGGTGCTGAGCCCTTTTGTGCTCCAGGAGATCATCATGGAAGCCCTACAGAGGCTCAACCCTGCCCATGTGCACAACCACCTGCGCACCCCAGCCTTCCACCAGCTGGTGCAGAGGTGCCAGCAGGCCTACATGCAGGTAACGTGTGGTCTGTCTTCCTGTCTGTCAAAGCTGCCAGGCCATCGCCTGCCTTGCAGGTAGAGCTGTGTGTGTGTGTGCAGAGGGGAAGGGACATTGGGTACTGGTAGCTGAACTGGTCCATTGCCTGATGCATTCCCTCTCCTTCAGCAGGACTAGAATAGGCATTGCTTGCCTGTGTGGAGGCTGCATCATTGTACTGCTTCTTCCAAGGCCTCTCACCTCCCGTGCTCACCACGAAGGATGGAGCGGTTCTGTGTTCCCCGTCTGCTTCCTCTCTCCAAATGCTACCTGTGCCTTTTAATTTCTGTACTTTTTCTTTGCTATGTTTTCAGGCCCCCTGTCCAATTCTCTTCCTGTCTTTTTTTTTCTTTCCTTGTTTGTAGCTTGTCTTCCCCTTGTCATGAAGCCCTGGCATGGCTGGCTGGTGTGCCAGTGCTGGCACTGATAGTGGAAGTGGCTTGGTCAGCTACCAGTATGGATGAGATATCTCAGGATTTATTGAAACCAGGACAAATGTGTTTCAGTAAGCCAGCTGGAATACCAGAGCTGCCTGTTCCTTAAAATGGAAAACGCCACACGTACCTGCTTCGCTTGAATAAATGACCAGAAGGGTGATTCTGTAGACATACTGCCCAGGTTGGATTAGTTGTCCTATCACCTAGATGATATTTTGGAGAAATGACAACTTCTTCGCTTGAACTCTTTTTCTGAACTACATTAAGGAAATAGATTTCTCAAAAGCTGGACCTGCAGTTTGGGGACCTTAGTTGAGAAGCTATTAGAATTGAGTGTGTTAAGCCTAGAGATATTTTGTAGTAAGCCTTACTCCTTCCATACCCCTTAGGAAAAGTCCAGTGAACATGCTGGGTCCCCATGTGTAACATGCAGAATTGGTGGTGTGAGGGTTAGATGCTGGTGGGTGGTGGTGTAGAGCATTAGCTGGCCCTTTTGCACTGTATTATGACCCAATGTGGTGCTCACAAAGGAGAGAACACCTGCTGATGCTGTGTGGTGCATTTTGGTGCTCTGATGGGACACTCGCCTTGGCTGTGTTACAACGTAAGATATAGCACTGTGTTTTTTTGAGCTAGCTCTCCTCTCAGAGCCTCTTGAGTGTTGGGACCTCTTGTGGGGTAACAGGATCATGTGACGTATCACTCTGGGAGGTCTTGAGTCCTCTTCTGAGTGTCACCAGCATGAGGGCGGTGAGCAAATACAAATACTTTAAGGCTCTTTCCCTGTTCCCATCCAGTACATCCATCATCGGCTGATCCATCTCACTCCAGCTGACTACGATGACTTTGTGAATGCCATCCGCAGCGCCAGAAGCGCCTTCTGCCTGACTCCCATGGGCATGATGCAGTTTAATGATGTTCTCCAGAACCTAAAGCGCAGCAAGCAGACAAAGGAGCTGTGGCAAAGGGTCTCTCTGGAAATGACCACCTTCTCGCCGTGACAGCAGGGCAAGCTCCATGGACGCACAACCCTTTGCCCCACATAGTTGTAGTTCCATTTACACCATCCTTCCTTCTGGTGTCTTTTTTATTTTAGTTTTAACTTGTTGGAAACCACTGATCTGATGTATTTATAACATGACATTCCTCTCCAGCACTGTTGCGTGTTGGCGCTCTGCTTTGCTCGCTCTTCCTCCTCCTTCCCAGTGGGCTGCAGGCTTCAGAAGCATCGGGAAATGAGAAGGAAGTTGAGCTGGCTGCCCTGTGGTGTAGTCACTGCTTTTTTCCCTGAGCCCCTGGAGGCTGTCCTGCGAGCAATTTGCAGTCTGATTACGCAAGTGTTAGAGGGGTGGGGATTCTGTCTTAAATATTTATTTTGGCATTTATAAATATGTAAACTTTTTTTTTTTTTGTATGGGCTTCTCTTACTCCACACACCATCTCCTGTTGGGAGAGGTTGGGACTGCTGTGCACATCCAGTGCTCCCTCCATGCCTTTCAGCACCTCCTGCTGAGAGAAGCTGAGACTGGAGTAGCAGGGCCAGGGCCACCTCTGCAGCTTTCTGCAGCAGCTGCTGAGGACAGAAGCTGGAGCTTGGGCAGTCAGTCCATGACTGTGCTGAGCTGCCTGGAGACCGCCAGAAGTGCTTGGGCTCTTTCTCAGGAGCATCCCTCACTGGGCACTCCTGGCTCATAGGCTGTTTTGATCCTGGTCGTTCCAAGTTGTACAATCGTGTTTCTTTTGGCTGGGGTAATACTCTCCTGTAATCAGTTTCTTATCCCTTGTCTCTTCTCGTTTCCTGATTAAACACTCGTTTTCTTAGACTGACTCTCTCTTCTCTCTGCTGTGATGTTGACAGTCTGATGGAGCTGGCCAGCTGTGTGTCAGTGGGAGCTCCTGTGAGCCCTGGTGGATGGTTGTCCTGCCTTGGGGAGGTCCAAGCAGTCCAGCACAAGGCAGGCGGCCAGAGCTTTTACACAAGCTGTGAGATGAAGGTTTCTTGCCTGGTACTGCTCTGAGAATGACATGCCTGTGCAGACTGGGTCATTGATGGGTGTCAGGGGAGTTGGTGGGAAGCCTGGGATGTTCTGCCTACACTTCTGCCAGCCACCAGGTTCCTTTTCTGGTCTTGACATCCATGATATCGTCTGGTAATGCGGAGCTTTGTATTTCCAAGGTATTGTGCAAAATAGTAGCTGCTCACCCTTGATGTAATTGTGAAAGAAGGCTAGTGGTCTGCTCCCACGTGTTTAGAGAGGCGTTTGGTGGACTATGCAAGATATTCCACAGGGACAGCATTGCAGAAAATGAATTTTAGGAAGCTTTTATTTTTACACCAAGGAAATTTAAAAGGCTATTGCCATTTGTAAGCGTTCAAGCACATAAATTTCAGTGCTTTTAAAACGTAGTCAGATGACTGTGGATGTTAAGAATCCAGTTTCTCAGTAGTGTATTTTGCTTCTTACTTGGGTTTAGCCAATGACAATGGGCAGCTTTTAGTTTCTGCAAGCTAGAAACATGTGCCTGTTTGTATTTGTTATTTTCAGTGATACTCTGAAAAAATACACAAACTCATAGGCATAGGGCAAAACAGATAAACAGGCTTCTTTGGTTTGACTTCGTGTACTGTGCAGGCTGGAGAGTGTGATTGAGGTTCCTCTACTTCTGATTGCACAGCAATAACTATTTAAAGATCTCTTTACAGGCCCTTGTATTCCTTCATAAGGTGCCTGGTTAGCTACATGCTAATTATAAATTCTATGTTTGTAAGAATGTGTTAAGTTTTGTGGTTTTTAAACTAAACTCCATGTTGATTATGAGCTGCCTGTTACTGGGCAAAACTCCTGGATTTGACTGGAAAGCACAGCCTGATCTCTGGGAAGTTTGGGTTTCTGGTTCTTGCCTGTTCAGAACTGGGAAAGGATTTTGGAGAAAATGAGAATTTTCTAATAAAGTAAAATCTTTTCCTTTCTCCTGCTTATAGGGGAAAATTAGGGGAAGAGAAGGGAGCATCTTTTAGAAGGAAAGAAGCAGAAGGGAAATGGGCAAAAGAGCTGAATGTGTTTAAATATCAGGAGCAGAAGTGACTATTACTGCATTGAGGATTTGGACTGGAATGTCAGAGCTTTATTTGTGATTTCTATTAGAAGACTACGCTTAGACCCTGAGCAGGCAAGTTTTCAGACTATTGTAATTAAAAAAACCCACCAGGAGCACAGGAGCATTGTCACCAGTATCTTTGGTTTGAGGAAATACAGTGGAGCTGCTTACCATGAGGTTAGAATGGACTTTAGCTAGAAGTGTACTTCCTTTCATTCTGTGCAGTCCCAATAAAGACCATAAGAGAAAAGAAATCACGATGCCCATTATCTTTCGCTGTGCTCAAATCTTTCTCTCTTTGGTTATTTTACCCACTTCATACAGATTGCACTGCTTCCATATGACAGACCCTCTCAGAGTTGTCTTCCAGCTGCAGGGCCCAAACAGGGGAAGAGCCAGGGAATCTCGCCTCAGGCTGACATTGACTCAACAAGCAGCTCAGTGGTATGAGGCATACATCAGTAGTTTCAGATGTTTCCAGTCTTTACTCTGAAAAAAATTCCTCAGAGTGAGCAGACAGATGGGAGCTGTGTGGAAGGTGCTGCATAGTCATTTGTACAGGTCTGCTGGAACGCATTTTCAGACCTGGATCTCCACACCTGTTAATCTGTTGTTGTTCCTGAGCCATATGCCATGGAAATATATCTGAGCAAGGACAGAAAGGCTTAGTGAGAAAGGAGATGATGTGGTTCCTTGCCATGTGGCTGGGAGGTTCTTGAGGTATTGTTTGAACCTTTGTAAGAGATGAGATGAAGCCCTGATGGCCCCAGAAGCATTAATCTACTATTAAGGCAGAAAAATTATTACCCAGTGCAGTCTTGTCAATTTGGTCGCTATTCCGGGAGTGGGGAAAATACTTAGACTTAGAAATTCTGAAAAGACATTTCAGCAGAAGATCTGTAAAAGAGGTCACAGCCACGTTGAATTTTCTTTGACTTTGAGTTAACCCATGTGTTATGTCACTTTTAGAGTAAATATTGTCTAGACCAGCCACAGCAGCTGAGAAGCTGTTTTCTGTGTTGGCCACGATGTCTTCCCAGGCTGGGGGGCACAAATGCTACTAACAGCTACAGATTTGTGTCTGGATACCGCCTGGTCCCCACTTGCATGAAGACAGATGAAATTCTGTGATGTGAGACCTTGCAGTGGGTTATTCTCACGCTTGGTGAAGTCTAAAACTCGCTGTCCGTCCCTTAAAGGTAAGATGAATGAGGTCTTCACAATGACTTGCTTCCGCTTGCCAGATTTATTTCCCCTTGTGACCATAGGAAATATATTTTTCCTTTTAGCTGTCGGTATCTCTGGAAATAACAGCTCACTTCATCAGGGAGTTGGAGAAGTCAAATTTGTACAGTTGCAGATGAACCCAGCTGAGAAGTGGCTGATGTCTTTGCTGAAGGGCCTCCCCTGCTTCCTGGAGGACATTAGTGGGTGGCCATGTAGTGTCTGTGCCCTTTGTCTGTATGGACTCTTACCTTGTATCTGGGACAGCAGTGTTTCTTGAACTTAACCTATTGATCCGTGCATAGTGTCTGAGGCTGTAGGGGTAAAAGCCTGGGTTTAGTGTATTTGGTAGATGTGCCAAGATTGCACCTGGACTTTTGGCTATTTGACTTGTTGGTAGGAGTGGTGGTGGGTTTTTTTTTTCTTATGGAATGGATAAAATAAAGGCTTTAGTTATTGCAAGCTGCATTCCTTGGAACACATCGCATGCTGCAGGTAGATACCCTGTGTCGATCAGGTATGCCAGCCCCCAAGAGGGACAGCTCCCCTCTCCTGCTCTGGACATGCTCACCTACAACCATTTCTTTCCTGCCTGTGAAAGTTTTCCTTTGGAAGCATTTTCTAGGAATACGAGTCTGCAGAACAGTATTTGCCTTTGGACTCCAGTGTCTTTACAGCCCATGACCAAGCTGAGCTGGAGTTGTCACCTGATGGAGCACCCTGCTTAGCAACAGGTACAGCTGGCGTTAGCTGGAAAGTATGTTTCTGTCTCATTTTGTTTGTTGTCATTAATATTTGAGAGAGAGAGGCATTTTTCCTTCTCTGAGAACCCATTCAGAAATATCCTCTTGAAGAGTTGTTGAACCTGAACTGTCTTTTAATTCTTTGTGTGGGTTTGGTTTTTATCAAGCCTAGCACTGTTGTATTTTGGAGCAGAACACAGACTTTTTGCTTTCCCAGCTTATTCAGAGCTAGTGTGGCTATTGCTACACAGTGCTGGAGTGCACTCAACAGCCTTGCAAAACCGAGTCAATGGAAATAAGAGTAAGCACAGGCCAATCCATGAAGTTTATCACCACCTCCTGGTATAAAAGTCAGTCAGCTGTAACACGACATAGATTTGAAATTGGTTTCTATAAGAGTTGGGAAAGTTGTATTTTTCTTACCTAGACATGAAGAGAGAGGCAGGGTTTTAAAATGAATTATCCAGGGGGGGAGTTCCCTGAATTATTCCATGAATGAATTACCTGGGGGGAGAGTGCCAAAACAGAGCAATCTGCTCAGTCTGCTCCTGATGGCTTTTTTAAAAACTACACTGAAAAAGCAAAAGGGCAGGCTGGGCCATGAGGCTTTCTCAGTGGTTGCTGATGATCATGACTGTTGCACACCTTTGCTTTTAAGCCCTACTGACAGGGTGAATGGCTCTCAACTACTTCATTTACAGTAGTTTGTGTTTTCTCTTTGTGTGCCTGAATTTAAATGCTAGATGACATGATTATGGTAAAGAGGGTCTTTTCCTTAAATTTTTTTTTTTTNACTTTTCTTGCCATGTACTATTGCTACAGAAAAATGACTAGCAAGGAATCAAAGGATTCTCTTACCAAGTGAGCGTGAGGGCTGTAAAAAGATGAGTTTGCTGGAGTCGCTTGTTAGAGTCATATAGCCAGACTCTTGTGTGTTGTTCTGACTTCAGGAGCTGCAGGCTTCTGCCAGGAATATGTGCCTTTACAGTGCTGTCATCAGTTGAAAATTGCATTTTCAGTGATCAGATATTTATGTAGCATTGATATGTACTGCCACCTACAGAGAAATTCTCCCCCTTTGATTAAAAGGTCTTCACCCTATAGCTGAGACGCGTACCAGTATTTCCTGTACCTAGTAGAAAGCGTAGCAGCCTGCTTTTAAGGATCTTCCCAGTTGAATTCCAGAGGTTGGTTGTGAGTAGAAGTTCCAGCTTTGTATGCTGAGCTTTCTCTTCTGAGGTTGGTGTGTGTATATAGACACACTTTGGCTTTCTTCCTGTTGTTTTGTTTTGCCAGTTCTCACCTTTGGTGTACCCTTCCAGTTCTGAAGGGTGACATGACCTGGCTACTGTTTCTATTACAATCAAGTGCCTTTCTGATGCCTGGGTCAAATTACTGTTTTTTAAATGGGTCAGTTTCCAACGTATCAGACTAAAAAAAATATTCTTAATACATTACAAAAAAAAATTTCAGGTAATGTTTTGTGCTTACTGTTTTCCTTGTCTTAGACATGAACTGCTTACCATGCCGTTCTATTACTAAACAGTGAGGTAGGAAGATGAGGTTTATTTCCACTATTGCGATGAAGTTTGAGGGTGTGCCTAAGGGGGTCAGTATCTAGTAACCAGTGTAGCTCATGGGAAAAGATGTTTTTGTTGGCTTTTTGGTATCACAGAACTTTTAATAGCAGAAGTTCTGCAGCAATGTGCTGTCAGAGGAAGGTACCAGATCTGAAAATGCCTCTTCCTCAGCTAGATCAGGTAAGGACATGCCACATTTGGATCTGACCACAGCAGGTGATTTGTTTTCTGTTAGCATAAGCAGTAAGAATTAGCATAACATAGAAATGAAGCAATTGGGGGAGGGAAAGAATAAATAATGAGAACACACTGCTGCCCTTTGCTGCCTTGAGTGAAGGACTACTGCCAGTTAACTGACCCTGACATTTACTGAGCCCCTCCCAACACTTATTCCTGGTACCTTGATTACTTTTTAATGTTTAAATCCATCTCCTCAAAGATATACTATAGCCCAAGGTAAAGCATAAAGTAATTGTGTAAGTGACAACTTGTAAAAGCTTAAACATGAGAAACTGTTTAATGGAGCACCAGTAGCATTGGTCCTGGGATCCTCCTCCTGTGGCAGCATGTGAAAATAGCTGCTGTGTTTATTTGTGAAGTGCTTGGTGAAGTGAGAGTTGCAAGGCTGTTTTATAATGTTGCCATAACCGTGACTACTTAAATGAGATTTTGCTTCCAGTTCAATGTAAGGTTGCTTATTACTGTAGGCGTGTGCATGGGCTGCTGGGCCAGGCCCTGTGATGGAGCACACCTGGACAGGAGGTGCACTGCTGGGAACTACTGCAGGAGCCAGGGATGGCCCAAAAGTCATCACTAGTGCAAACCAGTAAGAATGAGTCTCTAACTACAGGTCGTGTGCTATGCCAGCTTCTGCAAGCCTAGAGCTGCACTGGCAGAGAAAGCAGCCTTAGGACACTGTTTCTGTGTTGTTACAAGTATAACTTAAAACACCTTTGCCCTCCCAAACATCAGCTGCAAGGCCTGCAGTAGGTTTTTCAGTTTTTCTTACGCTTCTACCAGTTTAGTGTCCGTGACATGACTCCAAATCATCACAAAGAAGAAAAATAAGTAGTACATTTATTGAATTCACTTACTACTACTTCTAGCCTTTATTCAGACACTTGTGCTCAGCTTCGAGAGCCAAGAATTTATCATTCAATGTGAATGATGCTATACATGAATCCAGTGCAGGAAGTCGGGCTCTTCTCTCTAACAGGAGTGAGAGAGGGGTTTCTAGTCTTTTTGTCTTTTTTTTTGGCTGCACAAAATAACCCTTTCCAAGGGCACATGAAATAAAATACTATATTGCATACTATATACATTTACATACAATGGTAGATGCACCATTCATTCAGAAATACACAATACCTAAGGCTCAATGGAAAAGCTTGGTTGAAGCAACTTCTCTCTGGATAGGAGAAAAGGAGCTCATGACAGTTGTGGAAGTTTCCATAATCTGTGTTCATATGGATCCTGCCCTGCTGTTCTCTGGAACTGCAGCAATCTCCAAAGACCATCTGTGCCCAGGAGGGAGGGACGATGGCCCACACAACTCCAGACGCCCATGGCTCAGTGACAGAAAACATGTACAACCACGGTGGAGGATTTCTTCTGAGAATAATTATCCAGCAACTGCAGGAGGAGGCAAAGCACCTTAGAGTGCTTACTTGCCTGTGTACAGACTTAGTAAACTAAACCGCCCCTTTTGCACATAGGAAACCACTTCTAACTCCAAACCTTCCCTCTATAGCTGAAAGATACTTACTTTTAACTGTTTTTTTGCTTTTCTCCTTGAAGTGTTGGACTGGAAGGGGATTAAAACAGGTGCTAGCTAACAGCATATGCTGGGGAAAGAAGAAAAATGCTGCCTTTTTTTTTTTTTTTTTTAAGATGATCAGAAATGGGGAACTGAATTGTCTGCTTTCAGCTGTATCAGCCTTATATTACAATACCTGAGCTTTGCCTCCCCCAGCTGCTGTGCTGCACTAACACATGCCTCCAAGGTGCTCTAGCTCTAAGGGGAGATACTGCTCCTCGGTTATCTTTTGAAATGTCTAAAGTCCCTGCACAGAAATACTTGCCATGTTGCCATATATGAAAACCTTTTCCCTAAGATAAAAAATCAGTTCTGTGTGTCAATATCTGCAGCTTTGCCTTTATCTCCCACTGGCCATCGACCAAAGTCACTGGACACTGTATCACACCAACAACACTGCAGATAAGGACAGGCAATCTTATTGTCCATTACATCTGTCTCCAAGAAGGTGCAGTCCCCGACAGGCACACACAGTGGCACTGTAAGTAACGATCATGGCCACTGCACTCTGCATGGGGAGGAACAAGGCATTCTTGTACCTTGCTATTGCCAAATAGACTACTGGGTAAAAGCTGGAGTTCACTGGACCGGATTCCCCTTTTATTAAGCTGCTGCTCTTTTCTCAGTAGTGGGCTCAATAGCTCACTGCTTGTCTTTACTTCTGGACACAGAGGAGTAACACATTAACCCTCCAGCTAGGGCCTGTTTCATATACTGAGAAGAGTAATTTAAATATAAAGTGGTAAATGAGCTCTCTCCCCTGCTCAAAGTAGGGCAGGCATTCCAAATCCTTCCTGTAAGTGAAAGTCAAAGTGTAACACACCATTAATACTCCAGAATGTGACTTGCACTCCATCTCCCAGGGCAGCGTCAGAGGCAGCAGCCCTTCCTAACAGTGGGGAAAGGCTCCACATGCACATTCTCTGCTCCTGCTCATTTGTCCAGTTGTTTTGGCTTGACAAGAGATGGCATCGTAGCACGCGTTGGAGCACCACACATCCCAATGGCACTGGAGTCAAGGGAGTCCCTCTCAGCTCCAGCTGGAGTTCTGCAGTTCCTCTCGGAGCCAGGTTGGAAGGGGCTGCCCAAGTCTGTTCATCAGCTTGGATAATTCAATGTTGTGCTCCCGGTAGAAGTCTCTTAGGAACAGCCGCGACTGTGTGGGAAATACAGACCACATTAGCATGAAAGAAAATGTTACCCTCAGCACGTGTTTGACAGGTCATCTAGGACATAGGTGGTGGGAAAATCCAGGTTGGTTTGTTGGCATGTTCCTACATCTCTTGCTGCCAACAGATTTGAGACAGTTACTCACCGAGGAATCCATATCAGGGTATTTTCTTCCTTTACTCTTTCCTAGGCATTTAGTCTTTCCTCCATCTAGCAGCTGGCACCAAAATCCTTTTGCTTCATCAAATCTGAAAAGAATGCTTGTCTTTAAAAGATATGGCCACATGCCCAATTAGTAGCAGCAGAAATTAAGTAACTCCATAGGTATTTCCCATTTCAATGCTTTACAAATTGGGGTTGGGTTTTATTTATGTATTTATTTGTGGTATTGGTTCCATTTTTTTTTTTTTAGCAGTTGACTACTTTACAAGAAATCCATTACAACCATGACTGTTTCAGCTTTATGTGAATTTTAGAGGTAATGTGGTGTTACGATATTTGTCTGTTAAGCTTAGGGCAGGGGGGAATAATAATCAATGTTTTAGTGCATTTAAATTCTTTTAAATCTTGTTATATTTGAGATGTATTAGAGAATCCCCCGACCATGTAAAGAGTCAGTGTTTCTTTTCTTGCTAAAACACAGGTATAAGGCAAAGCTGGGAACCGTGCCTGGGCCTAGTCTGTCCTGTCTCCTCAATTGGCCAAAGGTGAGCTTAAGGTTTGAGCCAGTACCTCTACCAAACTCTGAGGCAAGCGGAGCAATACCATTTCTTTTCTGACCCTGGCTGAAGGGTACCAGCCAGTACCACTACTGGAAACAGTCCGTTTACCATTACCACATGTGCTCCAGCAAATAAGGCTTTCAAGTACGCTGACATTTCTCTAAATCTGCCCTCCCCTGGGGAGCCACGTGCCCCCTCCTTGGAAAACAACTGTAGGAGGACAACTGAATTGGGTCTCCTCTATTGTTCAAGGAAAGGGCAATTGCCTTATGCCTACACACACACACCCCCCCACACACCCCCACACACCATCCACTACCCTCAGCTAGCGTAGGCTGTAAAGAACAGTATTTGGGATCTCCAGTGGGCTTGCAGAGTTTCCACTGAAGGCTGATAAGGCCACCATTCACCTTCAGCTAGCACTTAATCTACTCAGGTTAATTGCACTTGCACTGTGGGCAAGAGCACAGTAATGGCCAAGTAACTTCCTTAGCTTAGTAACAGTGAGGTAGTGCCTCAGCCAAGACTTCCTCTGATAGCTCTGGGCACCTGTTGAGTTCATGTTTTCTGTAATAATAGGCTCTCTACCTCAAAACTGTGCGATGCATCCCTAATTCTCTATCTAGTTGAAGATACGAGCAGTTTGTCACACATTTTTTATCATACCTCCTCTACTTTCTGTCAGATATAGGTACAACACAAAGCACAGGGCGTGTTAATAATTCCAGCATCTTTTCTGAAACCACAAAGACCAAATGGAAAACATCGTAATTACTGTTGTGAGCAACTTCATGCTTCTCCATGACGGTGCCAAAACACCCCTTCCCTTTCATTTCTGGAAAGACTAAACTACGATTCTAGTCTTTGCATAGCATCTTGTACTATCTGAACCTAATTTTAGGGTTAGGCATACCTCCGAAACCTCAGCAGCCTTTGTTGTCAGAGGTAAGAAGTATTCTTCCAGTCAAGTGCTTATTAGTGTCCTCCCCAAACCAATTTCCCTACCTGAGGGCCTGGGTGTAGTTGAAGAGTGGCGTAACTCCCAAGAACTTCTGGATGTTGTCCATTACAGAGGCGGGGTTGTGTCTCAGTTCCTTACCATCCACAATGAGAAGCTGAAAAGACAGCAGCCACCTCAGGCTGTGACAGCTCGTGCTGAATGACACCCGTGAGCGTCCTGGCTCTCACACTGCCCCTGGCCTTTCTACATGTGCGTAAAGACTGCCAAAGCCTGTTTTTTCTAGAGCAACACGGTGGGCGGATGTGGCCCATTTGTCATGACAGACAGAGAAGTTATGATATGGGCCACAGGTGCCATAAACCAGTAGATTATGACAGGCTTTGCTTAATAAACTTGCCTTTGGCCAAACCCCCTGTAACTGCGCATTAAGGCCCAGCAGTAGCACGATTTACAGACCGTCTCTGGAAACCTCATATGTTCTTTTTAGATGTCAGCAGCCACTGTGCTAAGTGTTCTTCTGTAACCTATGATTATTCTCCTGTTACACGTACGATAGACAATAATGAACGACATCTGTGCTAATAAATTACTTATTCCAAAGAACAGACTAGAAAGAGTCACATGAACTGAAGTCTGGGGAAGGGAGGAGACCCTGACCGTGGGAACCGTGCCTGGGCCTAGTCTGTCCTGTCCCCTCAATTGGCCAAAGGTGAGCTTAAGGTTTGAGCCAGTACCTCTACCAAACTCTGAGGCAAGCGGAGCAATACCATTTCTTTTCTGACCCTGGCTGAAGGGTACCAGCCAGTACCACTACTGGAAACAGTCCGTTTACCATCACCACAGGTGAGTAAGCACAAGGATGGTGTGTCTGGCTCTATCATTCCTCACAGCAGTAACCTCCAGGAATAGTAAGGCAATGAGATACAAGCCCAAGAATGTTTTCCCAAGTCTCTTTTCGTCTTGGCAGTTCTATCATGTACAGTTTAGATTGCTGCCTTGGCAGAGAATAAGAAACTAAATGGGCACTGTAAGACTCTGCTGGATTATAGGCTGTCTGAGGATAACCCCAGCAGTAGAAAGGAACTTGAAAAAACATATCCTGACTCACACCGTATTAGACAGTTTATAAATTTATTGGGAATGTAGAGACAGTAATGGTCTATATTGTCAACTTTTTGCAAATTTATACACCACACACAGAAATCCTGACATCTCTGCAGTGGAATTTCCCTTCATCAGGCAGCTAAAGGCTTCACAACACAGGAACTAACAAGTGGCAGAGTCCAAGAGCCTCTATTTAAAGCAATGAAACCACAGCGAGCAGCTGAACACCTGCTGGGCCTGAAGAGGGTCCCTGGGCTGCAGGCTGCCAAGATGAAAGGAAGGGAGGGCTAACACTGCTGTTCCTGCTGAACCCCTCAATATGGGGGAGGCCTCTGGGAGATCACAGTATCCTTCTGCACTCATTTACTTTTACAAATACAATAAAGTGCAAAATTGGAGTATTCAAGCCTGATCTCTAATCAGGTCATAACAGGAAGAAGCAAGTGGTGGCTCTTGTTCCAAAAGACAAGACAGATGGTGAAATGAAAACAATGGGGGAGGGAGCACATGCACTTGTTACAGTTTGTTCTCATCTCTTCTACACTAACCCTACAACGGGATTCACAAGAGCCTCTACTGCCAAACCTCCTACCTGCCCGGAGGGGTAGTATGTTAGCCAGCGCTCTAGGTGAGTTGAATACCAGCCAGGGAGCAGGCATCGGCTTTGCAGGTTGCGCAGTTCCTGAGGGGCCTGCGATTTCGCAGAGATCACTTGGTAGAAGGTGTAATTGAGCGCCACAGGGTCATTGTGAGCACGCTGGTGCTGAAAAACATAGGATGAATTTAGGAGCAGGAACACAAAATTCCACCTTACACATCTCTGTGGAGACCCCACTGACTTGGCACAACCACCCCCCCCAATGCCTTTGTAAGTGTCCACACTCCGAGGCAGCCTGCGTCACCTCCCCGGCCCCCCTGTGCACATGGATCCATGGTGTTCTGCCCCTGGCTCTCCACCCCACCCCACTGGGACAGCTCTCTGGCCCTCACCTGCAGACCAGTGCAGGGAAGTTACCTGGTACCAGGAATAGGCTCGGTCAACAGGGTTGATCAGAACAGTAATGATTTTGGCTCGAGGCAGCAAGGCTGCACCACGTTTTGGTACCACCTCTGTGTCAAAGTAATTAGCACTCTTCTCAAACATGAAGTCTGTGCTGGCATTGGAGGGTATGGGAAAGAATTCCATGTACCTGCCGAACAGATGGGATGCTGGTGAGCAGCATGGACAGACAAAGAGATGGCACACAACAAAATAACACTCTTGCTCTTCCTCAACAGACATCGTTTGCAGAACAAGAGCACCTACCTCAGCTGCCGGCCCTGCCACTGACCGCTGCTTTAAACCCGTCTAAATCATTTGTCTCTTTGTACCTCAGTCCACAGCTGAGACACAGGGTCAAGAGCTCTGCTCTGCCTCACAGGAGCTTGTCAAATTAGTAACGTGGAAACTGTAAGACATTCAAGTAATGGCAGGGTAGAGGGTAATGGGGGGGCAGGGCACTGTAAAGCACTGGAAGACTGGTCTCTGCTGAAATCTAAGCTGTACAACGAACTCAGATTCCATGCTAAACATGAAGATTCTCCTCCTGCTTGTGATGCTACACTCAAATCAAATTGGATGACTTTTCCAGGGGATGCAAATAAAAGCCTGTGCTTTCTAGGCCTATCCGTCAGCTAGTGCAGCTGCTCTGTAGTGCTTGACTCATGGGCTTTGCTGAAGTATCAACCATCTTCCAGTATCTGGAATAGATAGGATGAGGGGACTGGCTTTAAACTGGAAGAGGGTAGATTTAGATTAGATATTAGAGAGAAATTTTTCACTCTGAAGGTGGTGAGACACTGGAACAGGTTGCCCAGAGAAGCTGTGGATGCCGCATCCCTGGAGGGTTTAAGGCCAGGTCGGATGGGGCTTTGAGCAACCTGGTCTAGTGGGACGTGTCCCTGCCCATGGCAGGGGGGTTGGATCTAGATAATCTCTAAGGTCCCTTCCAACCCAAACCATTCTATGATTCTATGATCTTTTCAGTGGCCCTCTAAATGATCGGAGAAGTCAGACAACATCTCCCATAGCTCACAGGCAAAGAAATCCCACGGCAGAATACCTTACTGCCACACAGCCATCCCTCAGAGCCACGCATGAGGGACTGCAGTGCCGTGGTTGACACAAAGTTCATGGTTCGAGCAACAAACACTTAAAATTTCTCTGCCTGGAAACATAGTGGCATAATAGTGCCACAGTGACAGCAGAATTTCCCTGCCAGGTGGAAACACTTTATCATAATTGCATACTTTTACAGGTAAAGATCAGAGTATGTATGTGGACACTGGAGCCAGTGCAAGGAATGCAGTGACGGCTCTGTCTAAAGGGCCCAGCACAACAGTAGGGAGGTTGTCCCTCTGTACTGTGTGTCTTAACTCAGAAACCTTGAAGAACTTTTTAATAAAGCACACTGTTGTCTGTTTTGCATGTTAAAGGAAAAGAAAACTCATGACAGTAATGCATTCAACAAAGACTCTAAATTTTTAAAGTTAAATCATGCCTACAAGTCTCCTGGTGAATAGTCACTAAGGTCGGAAACTACCGGTCCTGCTCCTGGGACTAAGCAGTTGGATTAGCAGGAAAACAGAGAACACGTGCTGAGCAATAGCAATGAAAACAGCTGTTCATAACTAGAGTAGCTACTAAGTTGGCTGAGGTGGACAAACAGAGAGACTCAGGAGAAGACAACGTGGGCGCACCTTGTCACAGAACACCACGTGCCAGGATTCTTACCAATCGATTCCTTTATGATAGTTGGGTCCATTAAAAAACTGGATCTCCTCAAAGGTGGATGGACTTGGGAAGTTACTGGTGACAGCTGGATGCATGGTCAAGAAGAAGTGCACAGCTGTTGTGCCTGCAACAGGAACCAGTTAACGGGACCTGGTCACACATAATGCTTGGCTGAATGAAAGGCTTTACCTACGCTGCAAAAATCAGTCCCCAGATGGGCACACTCCTATCATGCATGGCTAACCCACTCAACTCATGGGGGTTCCAACAGCAGTGACACCAAGCAGTTCAATCCCATGTTTTCAGCTCATGCAGCTAACTCAAGTCACCTCCTAAGCATGACAGCTGTCACCCACGTTGGCTACCGCCATGCCTTTTCTTCCCTGGTGGCACAGCCACCCTGTCATGTGGCAGAACCCATACCTGCCAAATGGGAGATCGCCTGGGCACTGCAGGACACTGCAGGACACCGTTTGGGAAGGAGATGTGCTAGGGACAGCATTAGTGTCCCTGGATGAGAATTGAGCTAGAGATGCCTTGGCCTGTCTCTGCTGTAGATGTTTCCCCTTTACTCAGCCAAACCTGATAACCCTTCTCAGCACACGGCTGTAGGCCTCCAGCAGGCCAATAAATCAGCCGAGAGAAGGGGTTTCTTACTGTGCCACTGCAAGCAGCCTGGGCTGTGATACAGGAGGACTCATGCTGCACACACACCAGCAGAGCTTCACAGTGACGTATGCAGAAGACAGCAGCTTGGCTGGGACAAGCTTCCTCCCAAGGCCAGGATCACTGTTTGTTGCGCACGGCTGGCGGCTGCTGTTTCACTGCACTACAGAGAAAGCCAAGGTTTGAAGACCTGGCTTTGGCTGAAGAGATTTTGCTCTCTTCAGCCTCGAAGAGACTCCTCAGTACAGTATATAAAGCCACGTCACTGCCAACCACAATGCCACAGCAGTTAAGAGGTGGTGACAGAGGTCAGACAAAAGAGGATCGCTACCTCCCACTGACAGTGACATGGAGCATGCAGTGGGTACACAGATCTGTCGCAATAAAAGCACTAGGGGGCATTCATCGTAACCTTTGCTGAGCGTGTGTGTTAGTCCTGCTGACAGCTTATGTTTGTGACACACTAAGAAAGGTCATAGTTGCTCTGAGCTTATGTGGAAAAGCCAAAACACTAGTCTGCAGGTAGGGCTTTTCCCTGCAAATCAGGACCGAGCCAAGCAAAGTGCCAGGGCGCAAAGTACTGACGGACTTGCCAGATTTAGGTTAGAACAAATCTGCGATTCTCTGAAATGTCCTCTGCAGCCATTTGGCAGCCTGCACATAGGGCAGCCATACAGATCTACAACGCAGACCTTCCCAGCTCTCCTCTCTGGAGGAATGAGAGGGAGGCTGCAATCTATCTTTAGATAAAGTATTCACATTACCAGTTTTCTGAGGTCCCACGATGAGGAACTTGGGGAGCCGATCACACGTTTTCTCTTTGGACCAGATATCCTTGTGCCTCTTATCATCACAGGGATTCTGCAGCACAAGTGATGGGATTAAGCATTACCACAGGAGCTAATGGAAAGGGGAGGAAAAGCTGGAAGGCCCCTCCTCTCGGGAAAATGCTATTAGCATATGAAGAACACTTCACAGCCACACTGCTACTCTGCCGGGCATCAAGAAGAGTTAAGTAAAAACACAAGGGAACGTTTTCAAAAGCTCTGAAGTGACACGGGAGCCAAAGTCCCTCTGAGAGTGTTAACCACAGGCCTTGCCCTATGTAGCTGGGCTGGGCTGGGCTGGGCCACCATGATAGCACAGCTCAGCATCTGTGAACTTTTGGCAGACAGACAACTCTATCACCTTCAGTTAATTTCATCTGCTCATTACCATGCAGAGAGCTGCTGCACTGGGATAAAATGGAATAAGCATGTTTTTATTTAATGAATGTGAATTCTGCAGTGTGAAATTATTTTAAGATTAATCACATTAACATGCCTGCAAGCTCCTCCAGCACCAAACAGGGTTCTTCCTCACACACTTAACATTTCACAGCAGCTTGCCCTAATAAAAGCCCTTTAACAACCCAAATGCCCGCAAGCCTGCCTGCCAGTCACTTATGACAGCCATCCTTCTCCCTAAGCTCATGCCGTGACTGTGTCCTACTGCTCCTACTCCCCATCCCTTCCACCTTGCAATTTGCCACCTGCAGCCTCAAGCCACAAAGGTTAAACCTAAAATCTTTATGCATTACCCCTCTGGGCTCTGGATCAGCAGTCTCACTCCACTTCAAATGTGGGACATACCTCCTGGAAAACCACTAGGAGCGGTTAAAGCTGCCTTCTCACCTGCCACAACGGATTCTTCTCCTGGGGAAAGATTTCAAAGTACTTTTTTGCAAGTTGGACAGGGGGCAGTGTTTGCAGGCGAAGGTTGGTCCAGCACTGCACAAACTTGACCAGGCTCTCAAAAGTGTACAGTCCCAGACGGTCATTCCCATAGTTGGACAGGTGGGTCATGAAGATGCTGATCTGAAAACAGAGAAGACATGGGATAGTGGTAAATCAGGTAACAGTACTGTTTCCTCCTAGCTCGATTCTACTGTCAGCAAGAGGCTGTTCACATCTCAGACCGCCGGGGCTGTCTGGGTTGATGAATACGTATCCGCCAGTATACAACACTGCCTTGATGAAAAATGAAAGAAATGTAGCACTTGCAAGACAGGAGGACCTCAGGAGAGGAGGGACATGGACCTCTCTGTAACCCCTGGGGAATGGTGTGGGGGTGCCCCTCAGGGAGAGGGGCAGCACGGTGCAGGCTAGGGCAAGGGACAGTTTTCACAGGAGTTATTTCTAACTCCACAGCCTGTCAGCTTTCATTAACTTTGGAGTTGATGTCTCAAGTGTAAAGGAACAACTGGCAGTTCACACTTTAAAATACAAACAAGCATACCTGGGGTTCTGAACACAGACTGCAAAGAGACACTGCACTAGGACGTAGTCCTAGGAACAGACGCCAGCTGATAAGGGTTTAGCTTGCAAGAGCCTTCAACGTAGGCAGCCCCTGAAAAATGTCCTGCCAAGCCTGAGGATGTAAACCCTTGGGCAAAGTGGCACTGAGCACCCATGGGAGACCCCCAGCACTGCACTGCTCAGAAGCCTGTGTGCTATCTCCGCCTTGCCAAGTCATCTCTTCTCTCAAGCAGATACATTTCCCTCCTGTCTTTTTTTTAGTATTTTAACTTTTGGAAGAGAGTGCAAAAGACTGCTGTCAGCTTGACTCTGTTGTGTAGCTTTGACAGGTTCCATGGAATTGGGCATCCCAGCGCCTGTAACACAACAGCACTTTGCCAGACACAAACCACACCACGGCTAGAAGTTGGCAAAACAAAAGCAGAACACTAAAGCCAATGGAAAAATGACTATGTGGATGATTTAGCACTTCCGACACAGTGTCTGCTAGTGCAGGGAGGGGAAGAGATGTCAATCATAGTAGCAGCACCCATTGCAGCACAGTTCAGAGCTTAATCCTGGTGATGCCAGGTAAGATCAGCAGGCAACAACAGGCTTCCCTGGCAGGGGGCAGGAATGGCTTTCCCACTGATGATACGGGAAGAGCAAAAGGGGGAAGCAGGAGACAGATGGTCTTGGGATGAAGACATTCAGGAGGTCTGAATTCAGTTTTCTGCCCAGTGTCACCATGGACTGGTCTCAGTGCAACGAGAGGTACTGACAGATAGTAGCTCTTTGTGCCTAGCCATCCCCAAGACACTGTGAAATGAATTTAATCCTGTCCATAACGTGCTTAGACCCACGGGTCTTTGCGTAGGCAACAGAAAACCATGGCAGGACTCTGGGACACACAGAAAGTAAGCAGAGTTGAAGATTTATCATGTTCGTTTGCCTCTGAGTTTTTAACTTCTGGTTTCCTACTGAGCTGACAGAGGCCCTGCCAGACAGGCTCTGGCACCTACACTTCAAAGAGCAGTGTGTGCTTGGTGCTGTCGTGTAAAAAGGATGTGCTAAATACAACACAGAGCAAAGGACAGAAAGGTCTTCTGTGCAACTGCAGGGCCATGCCACGGAACACATAAGGCAGCAAAAGGATGTGTCTCATGTTGTATTTTGCCCATTTCTGGGAGACACCAGGAAGGTGGTGTGACCGCAAAGGGTGGCTCATCCCTTTGACTTGCTAGTGAAACATTTAGAGGAAAAATTTGCTGCATGAAGCGCCTGGCTCACTGGCATAAACCAAGTACTGTATGTAGCAGGGAGGACGCAGGTCACCACCTGGCGCCCCTTCAAGACTTCTAGAGTAAAAAAAGCCTGCACGTGACCCAGCTTAGCAACTGTGTCTTCAAGACTGACTACATTTGGTAAAATGGCTCATGCAGGTAATGTTGCCACCTGCAAACAGTCCCAAGCAACTGGAATTAGAAGAAGACAAGAAAAGCCCAACCAAAGAGCCATTTTCCTGTATTTCTGAGTGTGCAGTCATGTCCTGTAACACACATGCACTGTTTAACAAGGCCTGGCAGCTTGCTCTGCCTCGTCACAGCTACTGTCGTCAAAACAGCTCTGAGCACTACTTCTGACATAAGCTACGCTCAAGTCCCATCTCTCTCTCCCTCCCACCCATCCACACCCAGTGACCCCAGGAACTGGCTTGATAATAACACCTCCCTCCTATCCCCCTCCCTTCCACTGTCAGCATGCCATGGTTTCCCTTACTTCACACTGAGGAAAGATGAGAGGAAAGGTCACAGAGAGCCTAGAATACAGAAAACAGGAGGGGATGAGCATCCTCGCAACATATAACCAGCAGCTGTGGGCACAGCGGTAACCTGCCTGTGTAGCGTGAGCAAAAGTATTTGTGAAAAGTGATCAATAAAGATGTCCTTTGCTTCTGGGAAACAGCAACTGGGCACACGGCAGCCTGTCTGCTGAACATCAACAGCTATTATCCTTCTTGACATCAGACCTTGTTCACTAGTCAGAAGATCAAACATCTTCTGTTTGCACTGTGGAGTTAATCATACACATAACAGGCTTGGAGGCTCCTGCATGTGTATAGCCACTCAAAGGGAGCTGGAAGCACCAAAAAGGACTGAAAGAGCCTGGTCCAAGTCTGCTACGGATCACTGCTGGGGCTGCGGGGCTGGCCAGCTTTCTATCAGGTCCATGAGATGGCTCTATCAGTGAGGGGAGGAATGCAAGGGTCTGAGTCACTGTGCAAACACAAGCAATGAAGAAGAGCTTAGAGCACAGTACTCTACTGCTGACAGAGAGAGAAATGCTCCACTGCCAAAAGGAAGCAAAAGGGTAAACATGGGAAGCATCTGAAGGTGCCTGAAAGAGTTTTAAAAGTCACCGCAAGGAATCAACAGTAAATCTGGCATAGAATATCATCCTGTACCAGAGCACAATCTTCCCAAACTTTTTGGATCACAGATCACTGACAGCTGCTTCAACCATCACATGCTGATCAGCAAATTTTAATGGGTAGCTCTAGAAACTATGTTTCTACAAATTCCTTGGCACAGCTTCCTAGACCAGCAATGAGGTCTGGATTACAGTCCGGCAACTGGTTTTCCAAGCTCTTGAGTTTCACAGTGGCTATTTCTGCAAGCATTCTTTGAGATCTGACCATTATGAAGGGGGACAAGGTGGAATTCACCCAACATATGGGAAAAGAAGCCCAGAAAAGCAATGGTCACAGAGAAGAACACAGTTTCTTTCTTTCCATCTGACCGATCACTCCATAGGTAATGCAAAGAACAGCCTTCTCCTTACTAGTCTTGTATTAAGCAGGCAGATTTGGTTGTCGTGTGTACAGGTAACAATTCTGTCTCAGGGACAGAAGGCTGGCTTCCAGACCTCGGGGATGGAAGGCTGGCTTCCAGACCCAGAAGTATGAACCCCTACAGCTTTCTAGCTAAGGCTGTTAGAGACCCATACCTTCTGCAGGTCATACACCAACCTAGAGCTGGTCACAGGCTAACCTTCAGAAACACCAGGCTTGTTTGTAAACTATAGCCTGTCTGTATGATGCACCCAGAGCGCATTGTGAGGGGCTTTTCACTATTGCAGTTCTACTTCTAAGAGTAGAGAGGCACTAAACACTAGGAAAAGCAAGAGACAAGAAAAAATTAAACTCGTTGAGCAAAAAAGCTTGATTTACTGATTCACTGAGCCTCTACAGCCCCAACCAAAAGTGGCTAAAGCTGCATATTCAACCCTGCAATCAAGATGCAAAAGAAGGAGGGAACGAAAGAAAACAGCACGGTGAGCAGAGCCACTGATGTTACATGACAAATCCCACAAACAAGTACTCAGTGACTGGGACCAGTACTCCCAGGTTCCCACCTAGTAAGCTAGTGAGAAACAACCTACTTTCTCTCAGATCTGCTTGCACAGCTTCTTGCCCATACTCAGGCACTGATGGAAAAGATGTATAAAAGAGAAGTAAGAAGGTAGAAATTTGGATGTAATGAGAAAAGAAGAGATTAAATATCATTAAAACTCAGGAGTCGCTGCAGAAGTAGACATTCTAAAATAACTATCTAAACCTGGCTGGGCAATGCCCATTCAAAGAAAGGGAGGACAAGAGGTGCCAAATCAGCTTTAGTAAGAAACAAATTCAGGTGGGGAATTGAGCAAGTTACTGTAGAATCAAAACGAGCAGCACGTCTTCCTGCTGTAGCCAACAAGCAGGAATGTGAGGGAGTGTGATCTGCGGTTGGAGAGGCCTACAGAGCTTCATCTCCTAATTCTACCCATTCAGGATTTTCTAAAAACAACTCCTTTTTTTGTGTGTCTCTTGCCACCTTGTACGTCTTCCCAGCTTCAACAGGAAGTGAGAAACTCATGTGATTTGCTATTGATGGCTAAGAACTGGGAAGGGACTGCAGGGTGTTGAAGTACTGCAATTAGCTTGGTGGCCTAACAGAACTGTCAAGTATTAAAAGGGAAAGAGAAACACCTGTGTCAGACCCAGATCTCCCCAGAATGCCTTAGGGTGACAGCTACATCACAAAAAAAGCACACAGATATTGTTTCAAGTGTATACACATTGAAAGAAAGGGGAGAATGCTCCATAACGAAAGCTCAGCGAAAGCCATTATTCTGAACAAAACTCATCAGTGAGCCAGGGGAGAAGCCAACAGGTGGCAGATGTGCGTGGAACAGAAGCAGCCAAGCCACATCTCACTTCTGATTCTGCAGCAGCCTAGCTAACACTCATTCTGTGTTGGGCCATGCTCGGCATGTCACCCTGGCTAGTTTCTGTCTGTGGTGTTGCACGTGTCAACATTCAATACTGATGCTTCCTTGGCAGTGTGTAAAGCAAGGCAGCATTAACTAGCAAGTACTTCCTTGACCCTCTTTTTCACATCTCCTTAGCATCACACTGAAGATACCCAAACTGGGATGGTTGGTTATACTGAATCTCCCATAGGATCTAGTCTTTTCTCACATCAGGCACATAAGCTAAGACACCCGTACACCGATTCCTCTTTCAGATGAGCTTACTGGATTCAGGAGCACCGTCAGGAAGAGTTCACCACCACGAATGCTCTTGTCCAATTCCTTTGAGCCACCGGGATATTCATTATAGAAGATAGTGTGAGTAAAAAGACCACAGGTCTGTCGAGGCAGAACCTGGTGATATCAGAGAAAAGCAAAGTTAGATAAGAGGCAAATGCAGCAGAACCTACACATGAATATATCAAAGCAGCACTCTGTGTATCAATACACAAAGAGTAAGGGACCTGAGCGACATGGGTTCCAACAACTCTTTTGATGTTCCTCCCAAACATTTACTCATCACAGTGCAACCAAGTCAGCAGGATCTCAGTTTAGTCTTGTGATTGGTTTTGCTCTCCATTCAGTACTGACCTCTGAACTGTACTGAGAAACACAGAGACTGGCTTTAGGCAAGTTCGTCCTCTTTGCTTGACTTAATGATTCTGGAAACACTGATGGTATTAAGATTAGTGTCTCTGATGCAGGTCGCTAGGGACTGTCCCTTGGGCTGGAAAGTGGGGTCTGCTTGCCCAGCTGTGCTCACCATGATTCCATTATGGATGAAACCACGCCGGTACCGGGCAGGCCGTAGGTGTGGGTATTCCTCTGTGCTTGTTACTTGGATGCTCCAAACAGATTTCCATGCCTCATAGAGTTGTGTGTGGACAGGATAAACCCCAGAATGATGGGGGGCTACGGCATAGCCCAAATCTGTGGGAATCCCATGCTCCTGGAAACAGAATATGCAGCTTAATCATTCCATATTCAATTAATATCCTTAATAAGGATCACATTTAGCAATAGACTCCAAGTTGGAGCAAGGTGACAGAGTAACATGAAAACTCTCCAGATTGGGAAACCTGAAATACTGCTTGTACTTCTTGTTTTATGCATCTATAGAAATATAAGGGTGATTCGATATCAACAAGGATGTTCAGCACTGGTAACAGCTGCTGTAAGAATGGTCTTGTAGCTTGCAGGTGTGACAAATCAGATTAATTCACAAGCCTCAGGTCAGGCTCCTTGGTTACTACAAGCTAATCAGTGCTGTTAAGTGACACATCTCACTCCCACAATGCCTAGATCTGAGTCACTCGAGGAGGAAAACAAAATTTCCTTAACTGATATAGAAGGAAAGGAAGATGACGACTGGGATCTGTCTTGTCTCTAGCAATTCAAAGAAAAGCAGACATGAAGCAAGCGACTGTTGAGGGTGAAGATATGAGGCCTGGAGCTATACTAAAATGACAGGAAATATCTGAATTTCATGGTTTTTAATTCCGCTGTGTGGTTCTGGTAACAATATGAATGATGACAGCTCTGCCCTGGTGGTGTACAATAAAACCAGAGCCCCTAAATGAAGCAACAACCTTCTCCTTCCCACTGCTAGCCTGTTTTATGTTAAATACGTGTAATTGCGTTCTGTGCTTTGTCTCTCTTTGCAAAAGACTCCACTGTTATTTAACCAGGAAAAGAAGGAGCCTAAATTGTTTCTATAATGCTGCAACTGTGCTCTGAATTCAAGATCATTCCTAATCTGTGTGTGTCATGGGAACACAAGACAGCAGCCTGCTATTCCCAAGGGGATTACCATCAAAAGAACCAAACTATAGGTGAAGAGGATATTTCTTTTCAGAGAAACGTGTACTCATGTATTCAACTCTGGGCTGTAAGCATCAAGCAGACATTCCAGCAATGCAGGATGTTCAAGGCTTCCCCCTCCTCTGACAAAACCCAGGGAATTTCCCCTGGACTTCCTAGATAAGTAACTTCCTCCAGCATTGTCTGGGGAGGCCAGAAGTAGGGCTGTTAGCATACAGAGCATTCTGCACTACCAACCAGATGACTTCCTTACAAAACCACAGTGAATAAGGATAGGAAAGGAAAAGCTTTCTCACTGTCAGAGTTTGTAAGTTAATTGGATTTGGATGGCAATGCTACAAGTTCACACCTCGGCAAACAAGAGCCTTGGGATTTGCACCCTGGAACGTAGGGAGCTGCCTGGGGCCATGCAGGTGCCAGGAAGCACTTCCCATTGCAGGCATGCGAATGGTGTTTCTTGCCTGAAGACAGCAGGAGTCGGGCACCAATTTAAACTTTCAGAACTGCCCTTCTTAAATGCAGCTGAGTTACTAGACTAGTATTTGGGTTGAGCAGGGTCTGAACAGCTATTCCAAGAGAAGAATGTTTTAGTGCTGTAAAGTACATAAACAGTGATGCCTCCTACCACAGCAAACTGTTTGTTGAGCTTCATCTGCTCAGCCAGCACAGTGACATTGTGGAAAAGATGAGGCTGCATGTGACTCCACATGTGAGGGAACCACCAGAATTCCTTCCTGTGTTTGAGCAGCATGTCATCCCCTTCATCTTCCTCATCTGTACCTACAGAGAGCAGAAAAGAAAGTGCAAAAACAAAAGGCACAAGAAGGGCTCAATGTTCCAAAGCAGTGGCTAATCCCCTGCAATGCTGAGCCATTCCAACAGAAAAACATGCTCTCTCTAACATGTTACACACACACACACACACAAACATGAACACGGGGGCCGTACACAGGCACAGGGACGAAAGGGTGCCAAGGGCTTACCTGTGTGGTAGAATTTCCCTGAAAAGCCCAGGTTGAAGGTGAAATTTGGGACTAAAGTTCTTAGCTTATTCTGGGTGCTCAGTAAAGCCTGTTTGAATGAAAGGAAAAAGAAATGTTCATATTCAGTTGCCCTGTAATGCTTCTCTGTGCTCTACTGGTGCCCAGTTCAGTCTGAAGAGGTATCACAGGGGATGGGGCTTAAGGCATTGTTGCCTGTGGAGTGAAGCAGAGTAGCCAAGTGCTCCATGTACAGAGTCTTTACTTGAAGTAGTCCTGCTGTACTAAATGATGACACTTCAAAACCACAGTCAGATGATGCTGCACACTTCAACATGAAGGACCCAGACTGTGCTAAGGCAAAAGGACAATAAATCTCACTTCCAAGCAACAGATCCCTTACTCTTTACAGGTGCAATCTCAGCGCTCCCTTTCTCTCCCATGTTGGCTGGGACTTTGCTATTGAACCTCTGCCCTTTCTCTGAGCCTACGTGTTAATGAAAAGGAAGATGGGGCTGCACATGGTGCAGAGTCGAAGGAAGAGAAGTCAATAACATTGTGAATCCAGTTGTGAATCCAAGTGATCCAAAGAGAGGGGGCTTTTATTTAGATAGGAAAGGTGGATTTGCAGAACTACCCACGCAAGGAGTCCTGCCACAGCAGGGATGTATCCCTGATTTTGTGTCCCTTGAAAGCACCAAAATCCTTTTGTAGCATGAAAGTTTCCTGGACTCGGGAGAGCTGAGATTCACAGTCATGACATCTCCTACAGGTTCTCTCTTGCCCACTTGTGTCTGTTTTAAATGTTCAAAGTAATTGGTATAGCCAAAGGGAAGGAGCCTTGTGCCATGAATCCCCAGGTCCAGCAGCATACAAAGACAGCAGACAGCCTTGACAGAAAAAAAAACCCCAAGGCTCAGTATGTCACAGACAAGAAACAAATGAATTCCAGTCGATTTTTCTGCTGGAAAACAATAAAAAGAGAGAAGCCCCAAGGTGCATGCTCTGCTGCTACCTGTGTGCTTCGGGGGAAGTGTCACTGGTGCAGCTCCCTATGGGAGAAGTTCTCAATCAAACAGGGACCTGGCAGGAGGGCTGTTCTCAGGTGACAGAGATGGCCCTTGCCCAGACAGTTACTTAGATTTTAATAGCTTTTCTAAGAAAGCAATGGATCAGTGGCTGCACCAAGGTTGAGGTGATGACCTTTCAACAGCAAGATGCAAATATGCAAACAACTTGGCACATAATACTGGGGAAAGCATACAGGCTTTTCAAACTGTGCAGGGGAGATAGGCAGATCTTTCTGTATCAGTTGCCCTTCCACAGCCTCAAGACGCACAAAAGAGCACTACAATGCTGCTTTCACGTGGCTCACACTCTATAGGCATTGTTAGGCACACCACTCCCGTGGTGGTGAAAGTGCATTCACAAATGCAGACTCACATTTAGCAGAGGGACCAGCCTTGACACCTACCCCTTACAGGTATCCTGACGAATCACTGCAGTCACTAACATTTCAAAACTATGTTGACCAAACACTCATTATCACATTAATTTAAAAATGATGACTTCTGTAATTTACTTCAATCACCCATCCACTACAAACGTATCCTGGAGCAAAGCTGCTGAGCGTTTTTATTCCCAAGGCAGACAGCCCGTGACCTCTCACACACAGCAAGGTGGGAAGACCAGACAAATTATTTCTGCAGTGCTGCAGACACTCAATGCTCTCTCTGAAGGAACCATGCTTTCAGACTTTTCCCTAGAGACGCACTTAATTGCCTGGTCCTTCTCCCCACAGCCACACAGGAGTGACACCAAATCAACCTGGGACAAATTTCAAAGATCCCAGCTCCTTCATGGCCACATGCCTACCACATCCTTACCCCAGCCCCCACCCAAGAGTAATATTTTGAGAAATTTATGGCACATGACATCTCCAGACCCTATCACAAAGATAGGCAGTGCTTTTAAAAGGTGACATGCCAGCAGCACTGATGGCCTTTGCTGCACAAGATCCACAATCGGCAATGGGAGGTCAAGTTCCCCATACGTAACCCCGTGAGACACAGGGATGCATGCCATACATCACAGAGCACAGACGAAGAGCCGTGCATCTCTCTACAGAGAAGTACCTGTCTGCCCAGCTGGATGACAACACCACATCAAATTTGGGACCAGCTCCTTGAACATATTGCTCAGTAGCTTAGACAAGAAAGTGCCACTTTCTTTTCTTGTCTCCAGAGCTGTCCCAAGCCTCACCACTTCTCACTGCTGCCATGAAAGCTTGGGTAGGAAGGTGGAAGGAGGAAAGACAGCGGCTAAGAGGCTTAGCATTCCTCTGCACTGAGGGAGATTTAAAGCCTGTCTGGGGTTACCATGACAACACATCTGTCTGATGATAAATCCCAAAAAGCCCTGCTCCCAGCAGGCAGCAATCCTTTGTGTCCGGGGAGGGACCAGGGAGGAACCGTGGGGGCCACAGAAATTCTGACACTATGGAGCCCTATGGAGTCCTGCTTTCTTGGTGCGTTTATTACTAACTGTGTGCCACCCCTCTGCTGCTGCTGGGTCCTTTTCACAGCCACATCCATAAGGTGGCAGGGCATAGGTTTGAAGAAATGTCTTTCCCCTGGACAGCATAAAAGAGACTAAGTTGCCAAGTGAAATATTTGGAAGTTTGTTTCAACAAATTATGCATTCACTGTTCCCTAGCATACCAGTTCAAAGAAGTCTGTGAGCTGTAGTAAGGTGAAACAATACAGATGTGGGAACGGCTCAGGAAAATGGCACTTCTCTCTGCTCTGACACCCCTGCACTCAGTTTCTCTTTTATAAAGTGGGATGAATATGATAGTACTAATAATATCTTACAGGTGACACAAGTGTCATTTCATTTATATCCATAATGTGCTCTGAGATTCTTAAACGAAAGGCAATCAAGAAATGTGGAGTAGGCTATCCATTAAGATATAAAATAGCTAGCCAGACGCAAACAGATCTGCATGTGCATATTTATGAAATTTAGTTGCTCAGGCGGTACAGGACAGAAGGCTAGCATTTTAGCTATCCCCCATCTCTAAAAAGCAAAGTTTCTTCCTCTAGAAAAATGCCCCTCCAACTCCTTCAAGTATGTCAGTTTTATATTTTCTAACTATCTTCCATTCCAAAAATCCTTCCAAGATGCAGCCAAGCCCACTAGCTAGCCAGAAAGGCCCCTTCCCCAGCCCAGCTCCCTGCTAGAAGCTCAGCAAGGCTCCCCCCATGAAGGACAGATGGGGTCTCCAAGAGATTGCCAGCACTGGCGACCAGAACTCAGAAGCCAAATCAGGGCCAGACCTGCTTCACGCTTGTCACAGTCTATCAGTGAACATCCTCTGCAACTCACAACCTGTATTTTTGGGAGGCCCTTAGTATTTAATTGGGGCAGCCACGCTGCAGGCTCAAGTGACAGACATCTACATTCCAATGCACATTTCTGGACACAATGCAAAAAAGGTCTAAACTTCAGTCTGATGTTCATTGCCTATCACTCTAAAAAAGCCTTTTTCATAATCTCAAAAGATGATAAATATTTACTTCTAAGCACATGACAGGGAAAAAAAAGTTTAAAATTGTGCCTTTTGTTGCAACACATTAAAAAACCTACATAATCTCACTGATGGATCTGCAAAGATTTACTCAGCAGTCACTACAAACTCTTGCTGCCACCCCGTGAAAGACAAAAACTCTCTCAATGGGGTTAAAATTCTAGGAGCGAGGAAGAAATCAGGGGAAGCCACATCACCCTGACTGTACCCTCTTTTAGATTGCTTCTTTAGGACCTAATCCTCTTCTAAGATGGCATGATGTCCTTGGCATTGCAATAATACAGTGCTAAACTTTCATGCAACTCTGCTTTTTTAGCTATGAAATTATTAACTTCCAAAAGTGTCTGTAGAGATTTTAGCTGTTTCATATAAACCCTAAATATTACCTCTCCTATCTCAGGTCCCTCTAAAAAGAGGCAAAAGGAAAGAGGAAAACAGGGTTGAGAGTCAGATGCTGGGAAAAGAGAATAGCATGGGTCTGGGAAAACAGTACGTGGACAAATGACGATAAACAGATGATAAAAAAAAAAAAAGGAAGAAAGCAGAGTGCTTTGACAGCCTCTTCTCTAATGCTCCTGCAAAGCAAACTAGGAACGCGTTGCAGAAACACTTTCTTCATAGGAACTGCCCCTGTGGACACTGGGTAGCACACTCTCAAGAGGATTTTCTGCAGTTTTCTCACTGCCCAGCAGTAGCACTGGCACAGCTCAAAACAGCGCTGTTAAAAGAGAAAGCATTCCTGGTACTGGTATTTCTACCTCCCCTACAATGTCAGAATCAGGGAGTGAGAAACTGCTGAATATTTTCATTTCAGGTAAGATCATCCTCTGCAATTTAGAAAGGCAAGAGCTGGCTGACAGCCACCCTCAACTAGATTCTCTCTCTTCCATCCTCACCATTCATAACCCAAATGAAATGACTGCCCTTGATTTTCACTTAGCTTGCTCTCAGACTTGCTAGCAATGATTGCTCACTATTTGTGCCCTTCTAGAGACTACCAGCAAGAGGTAAAACCTCATTTACTTAATCTTCTTTCCTCATACCTAAAGACGACCAGGAAGGATCATAAAAGCCAGATCCTTTTTCATTAGAAACGTCTCATCTTTGTTGGTCAGTTCCATGGAGGTTCGGTAAATTCCAAGGATTATGATTTTAGAAGAGACTGAATGTGGAATAATTGAGAAGAGAAGGGATTCTCTGAGATTCTGTCTTGTTAATTACATGCAGCTCAAATCTTTAGTAAACTTTACAAGGGAAAAACATTTTCCCTGTGCAACTTCCAACTGTTTCACTTCAACTGCAAGCTCCTGCTGCAGCCCTTCAGCAGAAACAGGAACTTAAGGGTTATCATCTTTAAAGTAAAAGCAAGCACAACTCCTTTTTTTCTTTTTAAAGAAGAAAGCTATTCAGCCCTCCTTTATGCATCACAAAACCCATTTATTCTCTCACACAGGACATCTACCATGGGCATGGATTTGATCAAATTATATTCAGCGCTTTCTTTTAATAGTAATTTTGTCTGGGAAGCTCTCTGAACATGGACCTGCATATGGCAAACAGGCTCACTGGGACAGCAGAGTCAATTTTATACCTTCACACAACATCCAATCTTCAAACCGCTACCCTGACCACTGTAATCTAAGCTTTAAGATAAGGAGCTGTGTGTTGAGATAACAGCCCTGAAACAGAGCTTTCATATAAAAGGCCAAAGAAAATGCCAGCTGTTCTGTCACTATTGTAGCCCCTTCTCTCCCCACAGCGAGGGGCTATCAACAAATCCATGTAGTTATTTCTCGCTTTTAAAAAATAAAAATTCATTAACCTCTCATGGCTCTGCAATCAGACAGCTTCTTTTAAATGGATAAATCTGGGTTTTATCTGCTTTGCCCGAGATTCTCTGCTTACTGATCACAGATTATTCCTCCATTTCACCCTGTTAAAACCCAAACAAAGCATCTTTTGGAATTATCTTGTCTGGGTTTGTTTTTAACATCAGCAGAGCAGCCTTTGTTTCCAAGAGCTTTGGCCACCTATTCTCACACGGGTCTGTAACCTGCACAAACACTACAGAGGTGAGAATCTCTGCCAGTTTGGACGAGAGGGTGCAGGGCCTGCTTTGAACCAAGACAAGATTGTGATCCTTCAAAAAAAGCTTTCAGAGCATTTCAGCACCTCAGAATACAAGGACACTGAAGTGAAATGAAGAAAACGTTAGCATTTTCCTTAAATGTACTATATACAACTGTTCCATTTTTCTACACCTGTCTGCTTGGAAACGCTTTTTCTATACCTGTTTGCTTAGAGAGTTATGGTCAAAGCTGGCTCTAAAGAATTATTAAACAATGATGCCAGTAAAATAAATAATGGCATGCAATCAGAGCTGCTTCAGGCATGCAGCTTCAAATGAATCGAAAAGACAAAGCTAGCTCCAAACAGAACGCAAGGGCTTCCTTTTCCCCAAGCTAAACTTGGGATCAGAAGCAGAACTTAAGATCTCAAAGACCTGAAAAAACAGAGATGAACTGAGATACGTCTTGCATGGATGCATACAACACGTAGAAAAGGTGGTAAGGCTCCTAGTGAGGTGGAAGAGTGCTCTTGGGAACATGTGACAGATGAGGTTCAGTTCAAGTAAGGGGACACAGATTTACAACAGTATTTTGTTTTATACCTTTGTTCTGTTGCCTTGGATGAAAGGTCAAAGGGTGCTTCACTTTGAAATGGTTTTGGAAAAATGCTAAGGCAGCTGCTGTCACAGGCTTAGTATCATCATGGTTGGTACCCATCCTGGAACTCCATCCAGGACCTATCTAAAGGCTAGTGCTAAATGGGAAGCCAGAGTGAAAAGCCTGGGGCTTCATACCTCTGGGAACAACCTCAGCACACCTGGAGAAACAGGCAATGCACCTGCCTCAGTGGCTACAAACCAGAACTGACGGGGAAGATACAAAGACAAGCCCTTGGCTCCATGAGGCAGCATTTGTACACGTATCACAGACTTAGGAGAACACTTTATCACATATTTTCAAGGACACAGAGAATTAGAAGGGGCACTTAGTTTCTTACCTTCTTCCTACTTGTTTTCTTGTTTGCCTGTCTTGCTTCCCTCTCTTCCACAAAATCTCTCTCTGTGCCTTTACATATCCTTTCCTAATAAGTCACTGTATTATTTAAGGAACTGCCAAGGAAAGCAAACCACAAAGATGGCACCTCTTTCCCAATCGTGAGGCCACAGAGACGGTTCTCATGAAGGCTTGGTCTGAACATGTTTCCCTGCTGAATTTTTGGATATTCCCTGCCCAGGGATGGGGGTTGCTGGTGTAGGATATGAGGAGCGTGTAACGAAGGGTGAGAGAAAACCTTTCTTCTCCCACTTTGGTTATGTCCTGAAAAGCTAGATGGCTATAACATAGACTATATCAGTTGACACCGCATGGACTGGCCTACAGTTTTGCAATATAATATATACAGTTTACATATGTCATCATAAACAATAGAATAATAAATACAATTTTTCTATTCTATTCTAACACAACTTGCCTTTTCCTTTTGAAAGGTAGAGTTTACAGCTACAAATAGGGTGGCAGAGGAAATCTGCATAAACTCATTCCCTATGTTAAAGAGGAGACAGGATAGACTACCACAGGCATCCCCCTTTTAAAATCAGAGAGGCCAGCTACAGGTCCCAGAATGAAAAATGCTCCGTTTAACCTTCATTGCAACCCGCAAAACTGTTGAGAGTATCACATACAGTGCCTCAGTATCTTTGCAGGCTACTTCTCTGTTTAAGACAAGAACAATTGTAGTAATCAACTCTTTCACTCAAATTAAATGCAACCTGGACTTTCCTGGCATACCACACACACTAGGAATTTGTCTGGGGCCTGTAATTATTCTAGGGATTTTACCTCTACATCAGACACTTTCATGCGAGTGCCCTCTTTTCCCACAAATATGTCATCAATGTCGACGAGGATATAGCGATCAAGTGTGAGACAGAGGCGCTTGCCAGTCAAGTAGGCAATGGCATCCACGAAAATGAGTTTATGCAGCCAAAAATTGAGGTTATTGCCAAAGAGAACCCGCTGGATCCCATCATGCAGACCCAGGTCCTGCACCACTGTGGCATGCAGTGCTTTGTGGGTGGCCAGGTGAGGAATGGACTCCGAGGACTTTGTGCTGGCCAACAGCACTGGCTCGTAGGTGCTGTGGTTTGACTGGAACACAGTCCAGTCATCACCAGGCAGGGGACCCTGCTCTACTTCATTAGCCCGGGTGACGTAGAGCAGGGGAGCACTAGGGTTGATGTGATAGTCCCGCAGTCCCAAATTGGAATGTAGGAAAAGGGGGAAACCCTTGAGCTGTGCACTGAGTAGGCTGTTCTCGTTAGCTTTGAAAAAGCCTATAATCCCCACTCCATACTCTACACAGTATTTGTCCAGCAGCTCTCGGTTCCAAGCATCTAGGTTCACATATTTAAGGATGTTCTCATAGATAATAAGAGCGTAGCGTCCCCTGTCTTTGTCTGTCAGGGTGGGCATATCCCCTTTGCCCGGGGCGATCTCTGTCCTGTATTTAAATCGGCTAGATTCCAGGATGGCCACTATTTCCTGCCCCAGCTGGGAGTAAATGCTTTCCACAAATACTAGCACCACAGGGTCTGTGCGTGAGGTGTCCACAGATTTCGTAAGCCTCCAGCTGGCTTGTGGTGGGATCAAGATGCGGTGCTGGTTGCTGCAGTCACTGAAGGGCAGGGGTGGTGGCTCCTTGATTTTGGGACTGTTAGTAACGTAGTAAGCCAAGATGCACATGGAGATCAGGCTGAACGCAATGAGCAGCAGGATCAATCTGTGGAGCTCCAGCTGTCGCACGTGCCGCACTACTTTCCACAACTGAATCATGGTGAGGCGGGCTGCCCACCCCCTCCTTACACTCTGCACCCACGTCGCTCTTGAAATCTCCAGTGCTGCCGTGGCAGTACCCAGCAGCAGCTCGCAAAAAAGAAAGAGCAGCTGCCGAGAGAGACAAAGCTAAAGCAAACAGCTACAAGGCTAGACTCCCAGGGATCTGCCATTTATCTCAAGTAACCATGGCCCTCAATTCCCATTGCTCTTTTGTGTGCTTCCTCCTGTTCTTCTCCTTTCACTCAGGAAAGTCTTTTGGAGGGGGGCGTGTTCCTGAATCTGTCTCCAACAGCAAATCAGTCTGTCATCCTGTGCACAAGCAGTTTCAGCTCGGTCTTCCCAGGTGTCCTGTTTCTCATTGAGCTGTTTCGCATTCACATGATGGCACCTTCTTTTTGCATCCTGCAATTTAAAAACAAAAAGTCATTTCTCAGTATGGATTCACGGTATTTAACGGGTTTCAGATGAAATGGCAGGATCAGCAGGTGCTAGGTGGGCAGCATCACTCGCCTGTCAGCAGGCAGACCTGTTCCCTGGGAAGTGACACACACCATTCGTGCAGGAGCTCGGCAGAACAATTGTAACAGCCTTTGGAAGAAAGGTCCTGACAGTGCACAGGGACTCAGCATTTGCCTTGGGTGAGATTCTCACATACCACAGCAAACAGAGCCGGCATATCTGTCCTTCCCCCACTCCTCTTTATGCCACTGAACAGAAAACCTGAACCCCTTTTATTCTAGCCCATATTTCAAAATTAACAAGAGGAGGAGAGAGCCCTCACGTTCTCTTGTCTTTTCCTGTCCTCATACTAAGGACGATGTGTCCAAGTCCTTGCCAGTGACTTCCTAAGCCCTCAGGATACAGTTGTCCTGAGCCCAGCAGGATGCTTCGAATTCCCACCAGCTCTTTTGCCACACAGCTCCCGATTTCCATGGTTCCCTCCCCTCTCTACAAGGCTCCCCCACTTGCCCTCTGAACTCATGATCTTCCAGGGCTCTCAAAACTTGGCTCTAGAGAGGCATTATCCCTCAGCCATCACAGAGCCAAGGGGCACAGGCTGCCCACGCACTGCACACTCGATTTCTGCCAATTGATTCAGTGGCAGTTGGAGAAGAAACATCTCCTGAAACCTTCCTCACATTCCCTCATATGTCACTGAAGAGCATGAAGCCAGTTTTAAATCACCAACAGCACGACATAAATTTGGGTTGGTCTCAAATACGTGAAAGTTTCTTGTTATGAAGCTCTCTCACCTCCCGCTTTGTGTTTATGACAGCAGATTATTTCACCATATGTTGTTATTTTTCCAGGATAAAATGCTCAACAAAGCCAACAAACAGCAAACCATCTAAAACATAAACACCAAGGAAAGTAACTAAATTGTTCCTTGGTTTAAAAATAAAATAAAATCACTGTGTCCCTTACAAGAAGTGCAATTTACCTACAGCAACAACACCCAGGTGTGCATTACTTGGGATAGAGGCACATTTTTGGGGAGCATCTACTGCCCCTCCCAGCACAGTGCAAGAATGAATGCCAGATGTTGCTCACCAAGTCAGCGACGCTCAAAATGAGCTCTCCGTAAAAGTTAAAAAACTTTTTTTTCTCTCAAAACCTTTCTTCTTCACACACCCACACTCCTGCAGACGTGCTCCACCACATACAATCCCTCTAACCACCTGCTCAACTGGCACAGCTTATAACACCAGGAGGCACAAGAGCAACAATAACAAAAAGTACTACCAAACCAGTTCTTCATCTTTTCTCCATTCCTCCCATTTTTGACCCTTTTGGTTACTATCATTCTGATAAAACAAAGAATATTAGAAGACTAATTTGTCCATGAGTTTAAGACAGACATCAGGTTTTTATATAGTAAAGTCAGGGTTCAAACAACTAGCTCCACCAGAAGAGAAATTACTTCTGAGACAGATGCTTATTTTGCTCCACCAGAAAAGAATTTACTTGTGAGACAGATGCTTATTTTGTAATGTGTATTACTAAACAGAAAAAAATCCTTCTGAGTCAGGGAAAATATAAGTTCACAGACGAGGCCAAAAGTCCCACTCTAAAGACTCCCACCAGGATGTTTTCCAAACTGCTGGTGCAGCCTGAAGCAGAGACAAAAAAAAACCAAGCAGATTTTATATGAAGAGATATTATATGGCTAACTTTGTGACAGCAGATGGAAAAGAATCAGAGTGCTCTTTACACAAGCTTTATAATGATCATTAAGTATTATCTCAAATAACTTCTATGCTATAAGCTCAGCAGAGCAGGGACTGGCTTGTGTAGTGCACAATGAAACCTTAGCTCCAATGAAGTCTTCAGAATAACTGTAGACTGTAAATGTAAAGTATATTACAGAAATAATTTTCCACTGCAGAAACTGAGACACAGCAAATCTTACTGAAGGTCACACATCAAGATTTTTTTAGAAAAATAATTTCTATTCCCCAGACTCCAAATGGATTGAGTCTCCATTCCCAAATGTCCCTCTATAATGACAGAGCTGGCTTTGGAAATCCAGCTCAGTCAGCAACAATAAGCTGTGTTTTCTTCAACAACCGATCATCCTTCAGTTCTGTCTCTACATACTGTTAACTTTTTATTGAAGAAAGGACAAGGGAGAGAAGGGGATAAATTACTATGGAAAGATGTAAATAACATAATTCAGATAGTTTTTTCCTTTTTTTGTTACTGAAGTTACAACTGATTTTGAATGCATGACTCTCTGGACTGAGCACAGGATATGGCTTGTAATTCCAGTTCAAGTCAAGTTCAGTTCCACTGATACATGTCCCAGTGTATCAGCATAGTACCGAAAAACAGAATCACAGAATGGTCGGGGTTGGAAGGGACCTCTGGAGATCATCTAGTCCAATCCCCCTGCCAGAGCAGGGTCACCTACAGCAGGTTGCACAGGATAGCGTCCAAGTGGGTTTTGAATGTCTCCAGTGTGGGAGACTCCACCACCTCTCTGGGCAGCCTGTGCCAGTGCTCTGCCACCCTCAAGGTAAAGAAGTCCCTCCTCATGTTAAGATAGAACTTCCTATGTTCAAGTTTGTGCCTGCTAACTCTTGTTCTATCACTAGGCACCACTGAAAAAAGACTGTTCCCATCTACCTGGCACCCTCCCTTTAAGTATTGATAAATATGTGCCACCTCTCAAAAGCAACCAGGAAAATAACGTTTCCACCTCCACAGTGAGCCTTGCCCAGCCCACTGCCTCTGCAAGGACAGCCCCGATGTTACCACCCTCGTGCTTGGCACTAGAGCTCCAAAGTCACATTGAACTGCAGAGAAGCAGGAGCTGGCAGAATTCAGCAGGGCAGAGAGAGGTTAGATAGAAACATACAATGAATACTGTATCTTTTTTATGAGGTGAATTCCCTGTAAGACACAATATATACACAGCTACATGCATGTCAGCTGCTATGAGCAGTGGTCTTCATTCTACTCCTGTGCAACAAATTAATGCATAACACTCCCCTTAGATTCCTACATACTCGATTTTGACTGAGAAGACTGAGAACTGCAAGTCAGTGTCTTCCCAAATAACTCACGTCCTTTTGCTTTTTAATCTCATTGGATAAAATAGAATAATTACACCATTTTGGATTCAAAGACTCACTATCTTAACATGTATTAGACAAGAAGTTGTTTTTGCAGGAGAAAATAATGTAAAGAGGGACTTATAAGCTCAGGAGCCCATGCGTTGCCTGCAGAACTTTCCAAGCAAGTGTTTCTGGGGTAAAATTTGTAATCTAAACACCACGGTAACAGTAAGAAAACCGAGAGTGATCTATGCAAAAGCCTGGGAAAGTACTGTACTACTTTTACAACTCTTTACCCCCAAAACATCAGCCTGGAAAACACTTCTCTTCCCTGGTTACACTCACTCACCTCTCCAACTTCATTTTTAGTACTGAACCGAGTTTCTATTTTGCAAAGAGCTGTAGCTTCAGTTTCGTGGTTATCAGTTTAAAGATGAAAATCACAAGACAACTGGATTGTTCTGTAGAACAAGGATGAAGCTAGGCTGCCACACCTGCAGTGCCCAGCTGAGGGGCAAGAGGGAGAGGAACCCCCTTTGCTGGGCACTTCTGAATCACAGCAGTGTTTTCATAACAATGACTCCATTCAAGCCTCTAGCGAAGCTCCCAAACAAGCCCCCATTTGTTACATGGGTGAGCTCAAAAAAACAAATTAAAAAAAAAAAAGCCCTGTATCAGATTGCTGCTCAAGAATCTGTCAGCTCCGATCTCTTTAACAAAGCTTCAGAGCCAGAGGGCACGCCAGCTGGCACGGTATGCATTTAGCTCTTTGGGGACCACATCAGATGGTTTAGGTTCAAATGAAAAGAAAAAAAAGGCAACAAAACAAATACACCAACCAAAATTTCTATTAAAAGGTGAGAGAGCTGTCAGAAACCAGCTATATCCAAAATACAAAGCCCAGAAATATCTATACTGGAGAAAGAAAGAAAAAAATCACACTGAAAATTGCTCCCTCTTAAAGGAAAAGAAAATACCTGTGTCCTCTTTTGAGATCAAACTCCTTGGAATCTAACACCACAAAAAAACCCCAGGTTTATAGATAAATTAAGGTCCATTCCAAACTCCTGCCAGGACTGCCTGAGTGTGAATTGCAGGAAGCGACAGTCAGAACACACAGCAAGGACGAAGTGTTTTGCTGGTGCAAGGAGGCAGGCTCAGCAGGCTCCTGTCCTGCCAGAAAAGCATCGCTGGATCAGAGAACGTCAGCTGTAAGGTCAGCTATCTCACAAATCACCAGCATTAAGACAAACACTTTATAAAACTTAGATATTCTGTTTCCTAGTGATATACAGTGTTAATGTGAAACATAAACTGTTTTGTGAATTATCAGCTGCTAAGCCACATGGCAAGCAATGTGATGAGAAAGCAAGATAACAATCAGAATTGTGTGGTTTTAATGTCTGATCTTGGTATTTCCAACACTTGGAAATTACTGTGGGGGATCGGTACAAATGCTCAAAACCAGCACTTATCCAAAACCAGTGACAAGAATGTATGTATTTGGGGCTGCTGGTACATTCATATCAAGGCACGTGGAAGATAATGGGTGTCATTTGACACCTTTATCAAAAACTTCTATCATACAAGCTCCCTCCTAGCTGAGCCACAGAAGGTCTTACCACCCTAAAAACGAGTGTCGTAAGTACATTTCCTGGCCCTTTTTATTATTCATACTATAGCCCCTCTTTCTGGAACACACAGCAGCAGGATCTTGCCCTTGTCCACAACAACTCTAATTCAGAGGTCTTTCTTCTGCACTTCCTGAGAGATGGTTGTTGCCTTGGGCCCCAGAGGGACTGCAGTAATTGAGTTATACAGTAATCAGGGAAGGAATCTGATTGATTTTCCAACCCATTCCATTTTAATGGTGTCATCATGACACAAAATTCCTCATTAGTCTACTTCATTGTGAGACGCCGCAGCCTCTCCCTTGTCTGGGGTGGTATCTGTACGTCAGGCCTCCAGGTACAGCCCCGCTTCTCTCACGAAGGTGGGGAACCTGGCAAGGAACGTCAGCAGAGCAGAGTGAGCCACACAGCAAAACAATCAGTAGAACCTCAGGAGAATGAATGCTGGTTGTATTCCACATATTGGATAAAAAAAACATACTGTGGAAATTACAGCCACGTTGTAGTATCATTGCCAACCCAGCTCATTTTTGGGCTCTGGGCGTGTGTTTCAGCTAGCACCCATTGCTAGTCAGAGAGACTGCCCAACAAATACAAAACTCAGATCAAAGAAGCAAGAAACGCTACTGGTGCCCATGTTGCTCCAACAGACAGGTTTGCAGCCTCCAGCCAGCGCTGTGCTCTGCTTCGGCAAGTCCCCATGCAGGGATAGGCCTCTTTCCGTACAGACCTGTGGTAAGCCGGCAAGCTGCCAGCTGGCCAGCAGACTTGAAATGTGTCAGTCTGACAGAAGAGGAGACGACCTGTGCGATGAAGTAACAATTATTTTTATTTTTGTATTATCATCCCCAGTCAGGTATGTAACTTCACACCTTCTGCAAGAGCAACAAACTGCAGTCCATGCTAAACAGATCTGCACGAACTCCTCTCAGACCAGCCCGGTGGAAACCCAGATGCAGGCTTGAGTTTACCCTTGAGCTAGTGCAATGGAGTTTAAAGGCACCATGAAGGCACAGATCTTGAAAAGGCCAGCTCACGCTGCCAGGCCACCTCCATAGAGTGCTGCACAGGGATCCCTTGATTCCTGCAAGGTTCTTGCTGTTGGGAGACATGATATACGCCTTCCACTGACAACCTAGTTTGCAGCAGATCTTTGTTCTCTTACTCCTTTACAGTACAAAAAAAAGAAACAACAGGTTTCTTGTGCCAATGACACATAGCCCAGCACTACCTGTTAGCAATGTAAACCAATCCTTCCCTCTGAAAATGAAAAGATCCTCCTTATAAGAGCTTCCAGGAAATCTGGTTTTCAGCTCCCTGCCTTCTCCCCATCATACGACACACTTACTGGTTAGGGTCATTACAACTGATCTGACTCACTTTCAAAAGGAAAGGAATTTCAAACTTTTACACTGAGGTATTCCTTCAAGTTGAATGTCAGCACCATGAGCCTCTACGTGTGTCACTGTCTCAGCACAGTACAAATTTGTGAAGGAAAAACAGTTGTCTTGTTTATCAGCCTGCCTAAAGATCAGATGTGCAAATCAGGAACCTGAAGAAATGTTTAAAAAACAATCAAACAAAAATTCAGCCTTTAACAGCTGCTGATGCTACCTACTTGATAAAAATATGTAGCTTGGCAGCTGCACACTTTTGCTGGAATGAAAAGGAAAGACTACAAGTATCGTGGCAGTGGAAGTGCTCACAGAAGTCAGAGCTTTCCACCAGCTGAGGGCATGTAACCGCTCTGGGGCTGCACAGGTCTCTCTAATGCAACTGCTCATATGAGACAAAGGAGGCACTTTCCTCAGATGTAACCAAAGGGGCATCCCTGCTTCTGTATTTCATGTGCTACTGAAGCTCTAACACCCAGCTATCAGGCCACCACAAGAACTGCCCAGTTTTATTCTGGACTTACCCTTCCTTCTGTTTTGAGCTTTCCTGACACACACGTCTATGCATGCTCTCACCGTTACCCTTTTCCCAAACCAGGTGATGACGTGAGACACCAGCTCCTTTCTGCAGCCAGCCACGAGGAGCTGTGGGATGCAGAACTAGAGTTAGCGCAGGTCAGAGCCTGCCACACAAGGACACTCCAAGTTACTCTCCAATCCCACCCAGGTGGGAAGTGAATATCTTAGTCACCCCAAATGGTGGGAACACACCATCTTCAGCCTCCTCCTTACACTGGTAATCAACAAGTATACTCTATCATGGCAGAACATCTTCAACTCAGCTGTGAGAACAGGAAATAAATGCAGTTCCTTCCGCATTAGATATGGACAAGGACCTAATTTCCATTCCCTCATGCACCCTGCTTATCACAATTCAGATAAACGATCCTGCTGCAGAAAGCAAAACGTCTTCTCTGCTGTCTTCTCTTAAGTAACTTAATCAAGTGGGGAAATACAGTCAAACTGTGGCAAAACCATGACAACTCAGTGTCAGTCAGAGTTGAAGTGTCTTAATATAGAAATGTACATTATGAGAGTTTATCTGCAATGGCTATGAAAGCAGCCTAACCATTCTTCCTTTGAACTACACTTTAAAAATTTCACCTCAATTAGCAAGAAGCTGATCTTCTATATTCAATTGCTTCCACCTGTCAGGTAACACACAGGAGCTAATCTTCCAATCTATTTTGTCTAGGAACATACGACAGCAGGGAACAGGTTAATACTGTCAAAGTTTGTCCAAACTGACATCAGAATAAAGCTGTAAGTATGCTCCACCAAAGCATAAAACCTCAGGAAAGGCTCTTGTTCTTACCTGTTCTTGTGTTTTTGCACCAATATTCACAGGGTCAGAATTTGCTGGGCTTGTAAAAGAATGTGTTCCCCAGCTGTGTACAACAGTTCCCTCCTGTCTGCCTTCAGCTGAGATCATCCATTCATAAGATCTCCATCTAGTATAAAGATAATGGCATATCTACCAGTCTTGGTAGTTTTTAATATTCAGTTCTCTATTACCTTGGTGTGATTGAAATAAGTAAGTCTCCTGGACTCAGAAAACAAAATACATTTTTACTTGCTTGGCTACTGCAAGACAGCTTTTAACACAGTGCATGACACTCACTACAGAAAAAGAAGGGGAAAATGATATAAGCAAGCTATAAATCTGGCTGAGCAAATGCAAAATGAGTAAAAACAAGCAAAGGGAAGAAGAGTGCAATGAGTGGAAAAGGGATGCCTTGAGGTCTATGGAGAGCACACAGGCTGGCTGAGACAGTGGCTTGGCACCCTGGATTTTGCAAGACAAGAACAAATGCAAAGTGCTCTACTGCCCTCACTAAGCCTTCATGGGCACCTGTGCAATGAAAATCATCATCTGTTTTTTCACAATGGTTATGGCAGAAATAGACCTTGAGAGGGGACTCTGTAAGGAAGACTGGCACAGTCCTGCATACACCAACAGCCTCTGAATGTCCTGCCCAGCCTCCACCTACTGACCTGCAAGCTGTACCTGTGGCTCAGGCCATGACCTGAACTACATTACAAGTACACTCTGCCTTGCTGACCTGACTTTGGACCTGCCTGAAGACTATGGACTCATCTGGTGATCACTGGATTCTAGGCTGAATGTGGTGGCTGTCACTGACCGCCTCTATTTGTCTCTTTTGGGTACTGTTGCTGAGGATGCTGCCTGTGTCAGAGGAGGAGGGTGGAAGCAGGCCCCATGCATGGTGGGTCAGGGCAACTCCAGCCTATTGCGGTCCTTATGGCCTTGATGGACTCTGCAGCAGCTTCACACAATAGTTAGTTTTCAATGCATGAAGGATGTGTAAATGACAGCAGGATGGAGTCTGCTAGCGAAACAGGGTGATAAAGAGTTGTGGCTATTGTTAGACTTCCCTGTCTTAATGTGGGTGGAATTATTTAATTTTCTCTTAAACCATCTGTGTTTGTAATTGTTACAAAATCAGAGCGATGCAGCCAATGCACGTTTACTTCCACACCACAGTTTACACTATGCCACGTTCACTAAATTTTTAAACAAGAATTTCAACACTGTACCTCCTGTTCCCCTTTGTAAAAACCTTGGTTTTAGACAATCAACACAGAGAAATAAAACTTATTTCAAAAGACCTAAGTTTCAAACATATTAATTAATTTTAAACTGTACTGTAATTACACATCACTAGTTCTTCACCTTCCTCCCATTTAATAGACTTAATTGCTAAAGTGGGTGCTACATTCTTGCATTTTTAATTAGTCAACTGATTACAAGTAGATTTTTTTTCTACTATGAAGCTACATCTTTAAAATTCTTCTTCATACGGAGTAAGTCCAGGACCTCACTAATGGCCTCATTAATAGTACAGACAAAATCAGGAACAAAAGCTGCCATACTTGGGATCAAATCTACCCTCTGATAAAACTGAACTTTTGTCAGGAAAGCTCAAGAATTTTGAGCAAAATGTACATCTCCATTAGGGACTGCAGCTGAAAACAAAAGGATCTTGGTACTGAAAACTGCAAGGTGCCCGATTATGGATTTTGGAGACTAAATCAGCTGTCTTGGAGACTGTTTTCAAAAATTTAGAGGTATTAAAATTCCCAATAAAATGCATTCACCTACTGAAAATCTGATTCATTTTTCATTATTAACATGGAAACGATTTATGTTTTGAAGTAAGAAATTGTTTTTTCCATGAAGAAATTTAGTTTCGAAGTCCACTTTTAGTCACCGATAATGGAAAAACCTTCACGTCAAGAAAACATATGCCTAACCTTCATGTCAAAATTAACGGGGTTAATCTTGTGTGCCATTTTGCAAGCTTGTTTAAGTATCTATAGGATTAAACAGTTATGAAACTATTTCTGTTTCATACATAGCAGTAAGATATGAGATCAGATATTATCAGAAGTGAGATTTAAGAAAACAGAAGCATTCAGAACACTGTTAATTATGAAACTTAGTCTAAAGCAACATTAATGTTCTCTGGTTTTCTTTTCTTTCTCAATAAATCTTCAACTTGGTTCAAATAATTCAACTGAAACCGGAAAATCCCTGTAACTTGTTTTTAAAAATCAACGATCAGATTGCCTTGTCTGAGTTCGAATGGAAAGAAGAGGATTGCCACAGAAAAGTTAAATTCTCTCCAGGTGGAAACGTGCATCAGCCTGTATAGCAAGGTCTTCAGTAGCAAAGAAAACCCACTTCTCTGTCTAGCCTGGTAGAAGGTATTTAGCCTATAAAATGCACTGCAAAAAGCCCGATGACTTCATCCACCACTTGCATACAACAACATAACCACTTACCTACATGTAGTTTTAGTAAACATGGTGTGTTTTCTGCTTTTCTGCAATGTTTTTGTTGTAAGACTTGTTCCACAAACAAGGACACATAAATGCTTTATAAACGGTAAGCAGATACATCTTCATGCATGCTTCTGTGAGCTTGTCCATGCTAGGAAAATAACAGCCACGGCACAATTACCACCCTAGTGAAGCTGTGCAGTGACAGTAGTATTACTGAGCACCACCAGATTTGCCCAGAGCCCTGTGTTTTCTACCACCCCTTCATGCAAGTTGATAAACACAGCTGAACTTTGCCTATACAGACAGGCTAGCTGATGGCACTTACTGTAATACAGATACTAATTTTCCATAGCCTAGCAATTACCTTGAGATAAAACATGGCTGCTATTTAATATCCTACAGAAAATAGTGAACTAAGTGAAAAATCCTGTACTCAAAATGGGAAGGGGAATTTATTACTAATCGTTGTATAAAGAGCTAATGCAAACAATGCTCAACAAAATAGTGGCAAATACACTCCTTTATCCTGCCATACATAACTATCTCACATTAAGAAACATGATCCAGAACAACAGATATAGGAAAGAAAGCATACAGAGAGACAATTAGTCAAGTAAAACAACTTGGAATGATTGCTGGAAGAAACAGGTTCGCAAGAGCAGAGAGAGGGAGGGAGGATTTGGCAGCAGAGACTGGGAGACTGTTCCAGGAATAGGAGGCAGCACGAAACAAAATGCAAAGCTGAGAGTAGGAGGAAGAGATAAAGGGAGGAGTGCACAGGGAGTCAGAGGGGAGTAGGAGAAAATGACAGCTCACATTGCTTAAGGAGGCAGAAACATAATGCCTAAAGACAGAATTTGCCTGAGACATTAGGTATAGCTTGCCTACTTTTAAAAAACATAGGTTCTTTAATAATCAAAAGAAGCAGAGTCTTAAAAGGCTTAAGAGCTCATCTTCAAAGATGAGTTCCAGCTGAAATACACTAGCATGCTTATAGCTTATCTATTTAATGCTGACAGAGGAGGGCTCATACAGTCTGCAAGGCTAAAATTCACCATGTCTTGCAATATTCCAGACACACCACAGCATCATTTCATCCATATCCTGACTAAAGTCACTGCTTGTTTGGTTGTGGAAATCTAATACTCTTGCCAATACTGTCTACCTGCATTCATTCTTTCCCTTTGTCCAGAGAGAAGCATTTGGGAGCAAAAGGAGGCAGGGACTGCATTAGGCAGGAAAGTTGCCTCAACTACATTCTTACAGTACTTTCTGCCCTTTCAATTGTAAACCATTTCCCGTACAGAGACAAAAGTGGTATTAGCTAGCTGACAGTGTAGATTACCTACATTAAAGAATACCCACAATAAAATATTATAAAAGCTGAAATTTCATCGTTAATGTTGAAATTTCAAGTACAAATGTGCTAATTGATCTCAGTGAGGTAACAGATACTTCATAGTTTTCAGATCACTTAACACTAAAATCTTGTGCACAGATGTGATGGGAGAGAAACAACCGCATTTAGAGCATTCAAGTAATTCAAACTTGACTTTGCAGCAATTAATGCTTTTTAGTAGCCCCAGATTAGATTAACACTGTACTTCCAGACAAGATTTTTTCTTCTTTTTCCACTCAGCATTGCTGCAAAGGGGAAAGCAGAGTCAGTCCGGATATCCAAACTCTGAATTTTCTTACCTTCTTCACTGTAGCCAAAACACAAGAATTAAATAATTTTAGCTAGACAGCAACTTTGAAGAGGTATAATTAGGTTATATAAAAAATACATTGTGATAAACATCTTTTAAAATTGTAGACATTAATTTTGAAGTTAAATACACAAATTAATTTGAACTCTAATTATTTGGTCTACTTAACTCTCACATAATTAATTTGGTATCTGGAATATAAAGATTACAGCTTTTTGGAAGACATGCTCTGTTTTCTTACACAACAAAGAAATGAAGCCTCTACTGGAATTGTAAAATTCAGTCTTCATTATGAATCTGGGTTAGTGTTTCTGCAATAATTTGAAACGCTTTGACTTTGTCCTCACCCTCCTGTGAAGCGCTAAGTGGCTTGCAGAACATCTGTGATTGCAAGTGTTAACAGAAAGCGCATTCAAAGGACCTGCTGACATCTTGGTACCTGTAGCAAGAATCCTGCCCCGGTGCTTTTATGCTTCTTTTTGCCCATATTCCCCTTTGCCTGCCTGTATTTTCCCAACCAATTAATTTATCTGACACCACCAGGCAGCATTGCGAGGCAGCTGCCTGCCGCTGGATGCAACCCAACCTCCTCCGTGCTCGCCAGGTGCTGGCTTTGCTGCCTGACTCCCCTCTCAGCTGAGGGGGGCATGGGAAAATGCACAAATTCATCAGTATCTCCCCCACCCCAGCCAGGAGAGCAGACCTGCACATCCTTCTCCTCCTTGGCCACACAGTGCTGCCAGTTTGACAAAGGCATTGGTCATTCATTGGGCTCCAGGAAACCCACTGATGCAGCTCAGTTTCAACCCCTGGTGTCCCTCTGCTCGGTGGGGCAGCCCCTTGGCAGCAGTGCCAACAAATAACTTTATCCAAGCAGTGCCAAGGGGGTGTGTAGAGGTTATCAGGCCATATGCTACCCTCACTCAGCTCCTCCAGAGTAAAGACAGTCTGTTTTCTAACTCATTCCTGCACATGTCAACTGAGGACCCAATTTTGTTCTCTCATCAGAGAGGAAGGCTCCACAGCTGAGTCACAAGTGAGGGCTCCATGTTCAGGAGACAAACACTGGGAGCTGCCAGGGAAATTTCAGTGCCCTTTTTGGGTTCCTTCTCTCCTCACACAGTTACAGAATGGGCAGAAGGAAGAGCAGCATTATCATGGGAGGTAAGACAAGGTGGGATATTAAAATCTTCAGCTTCCCCTTTGTGCACTGGTCCACAAGCATCAGAAATAGGTTCAAAGACCATCTTTGAGACAGTGAGAGCTCTTCACGTACCCTCTGGGAGGGAGCTACACATCATCCTAAAAGCTAGGGAATTTGAAAGTAAGACTGAGTTCAGTCCTTTATTCCACTTTTAACTTGATGTGGTTATACGGTTACCGAACCGCATCTGTAAAATGAGAATCGCGTTACACAAAGATGCTGAGCACTGATGCCACAACAGCACTCTGTGAACATATCAGAATGAATTGGTATCCTTGTGTTACCCGGGTAAAACGCAAACTTCAAAACAGCGACAAGGGTGGGATTGCCACCATTCGCTGCTCTACCACAAACACTCCAGAGAATGAGATTTGAGACAGACGGAAGGTGAAAAAATCCTCTATCAGCTCTCAATTAGCAGAAGGATCGTAACCCAGCTTGGTTTGCTGATAGCGTAGAGGTTGCTCCATGGAAGGGGTGAAGATTCTCTTCCCCTCCACTGCATTTGCCAGGCTCTCATACACTTATTTTTCTTCACTGCTGCTATTTGCGTCAAACAGGGGAACCACGCTCATTCAGCAAGGGCCACCTCAGAGGTTAAACTACTAGCAATGGCATTTAATTCACTGGGAAGGGGAACAAGAGTGAATTTATTTTAGGTCAAGTTGCTTATATGAAAAATCACCTTGGACTCTGCAAATGCTAGCAATACAAGTAAAACAAGATATTTGAGTCCTCTACTTTTTTAGAGAAAAAAAGTAGAGGACTTTCCTTCCTTCCATTTTCCTTCACGATTCTAAACAGACTAACGTCAATCAACCAATTTAATGTATGCAGGCTGAACCAACACCATGAATCCTACCACCTCACAAGAGACACCTTAACTTCTGTCCCCTGCTCCTTATAGAAATTCAAAGCAGAACAAATGTAAACGTATCAGTGGGAGACACTGGAGGTTTGCGTAACGTGCTCTCCCACCCCCCACCCCAGGAAAAATATTTGGCCTTTACACAAATCTATTCTGCACTTGAATTTGCAGTATAAAAATGATTACTTACTCTGAAATGAAGGACTCAACATGGAGTGGCCACTAAGCACCACAGAAAGGCTGCAAAGCTATGACACACTAAAGCAGGGAGAGGCGAAGTTCTGCATTTGGTCTTTTTCAGTTCCAAAAAGGAGGGACTCTGCATAAACTCAGCTCACATATGGGGGTATGAAAAAGCAAGATTATTCCTCTTTGGTTGTATGATACCTGACTTTACAACCCTTTGTTCGGAAGAAGGCATCACACTGGATTGAAAGCAGCTCTTGAAATGGTAAACAACAAAAACAAATGCCTTTGAGGAATATTTTGCATCAAAGATGGCTTCAAATTTGCAGTGAAAGAGTCCAGCACCAGCCATATTCTGAGAACAATGTGTGCTCCCTCTCCTCCAGCCCCTGCGCTTGGCTTTGCTGGCTCTTTAGTGAGTTTGTTATTGCCCTAAGGGAGTATTAGATAATGAAGAGCTCTGAGTTTTCCTTTCGCTTCATGCCTGGGCTCATCCTAATGCGTGTAAGCAGGCTTAGTTTGCAGACTGTACCTCTCAACCCCTTCCCCCCTCCTATTTTCCAGCAACCCAGCAACATTTTTTATAAATGAGCACTACCAATTGCCTCTTTTGAAACAGGCTTATTGAATCCATCACCTCCATCACTAGAGTGTTTCAAAGACTAAAATGAGGTTCCCAGCTTTCAAACACACCTCAGTGCTTTTACTACACTAGGTGACTCCATCACAAAACATCAGAAAACAAGCACCCCACAGAGCGGCAACTACTCAAGTATCTACTCCAGTCCAGCTCTGCACTACAGGTGGCACTTCTGCCTGCTAGAAGAAAACTTCAGCAGGGTCCAGGTGTGTGGAATGGGGTATGACAATGGAGACAGCTCTACACACATTGAAGCGGTAACACCAGGCTGAACAGGAGCTCGTGCAATCGGACCTTAATTGTGGTTTCAGGCAAATGGCTGCATCCACTCACAAGATGCCTCTGACATGCTCTAACATTCTACTGAGCACATAAAATGGTTGTTTCACAATGAAGGACAGCAGTGGGGCTAATGACTTTTCATTATATTTCATCTAAGGTGAACAGACCTGATACATCATTTCCGGATGGTTTAAAACAATAGAGAATATTTTTATTGAAAGATCATTTGTATTTTTTTTTAGTAATTTCTTTCAAATCATTGAAGCAGAAAAGCCACGTAAGGAGGCTGTCTGACAATTCCCAGCAGTGAGGTAAGACCCAAGATTCCAGGAGTTATCAGCAGGTCACCTTTGACAGGTTACTTCAGCTCTGCTGGTTAAACACTCCTGTCAGCATATACCTTTTCACTATCTATTTGGGATTCTTGAATTGAATGGCCTACAGAAAAGCTGGATCCTAATACAATATCGAAAAAATTTCACTGCAATTTTAGCTAACCTGAAATATACGGCATCACTTAAGCAGAAACCACCACCCTTCCTCATCATTTATGAGCTGAAGCTGGGGAGTGAAGAGGGAGGGCAGAGAAGGGAATTGAAAATTGTGTCTCCTCTTCCATATAGCCACATTGTAGAGGGAAGGTTTTAGACAGTAGGAGCTACATCTACACAGTTACTTACAAAGCAGCCTAAGCCTCTGACTACATTCATTACAGTAAGAGGATAACACTAAGACCCTCAAGAGAAGAGGCGCCGTGAGAAGTTTCTGGTCTGTGTTCCAGGCCAAGCTCTTGCTTCCTACATCGTGCAGTATTTGGCCACATTGCAGAAGCATCCATACTATCAGCATGAACTTGACTGGTTAATTAAAGAACATTTTTAAAGGTGCAAATTCTGTTTAATGTGGCCTGACCAGGAGAATGGCAGCTACGTCTCAGCTTGAGGATCAAGACATTTCGTAATGACCAGAAAATCCTCAGCGTTCGAAGTGAATATTATTTCCCAAGGAACAAAAAAATGGAAACCAAACACACTGTTAACCAACAGGTCTTCTAGTTTGTGGTGAAAGGAAAAAGAGTATCTATAAAAGTTTCCATTTCTAAGCTTTCAAGTTGCTAAATATTAACTTAGCACAACTAGCTTTGCTCTTGAGATGCAAATGAGAATTTGGATAGCTGTGTGAAAAACCACTAGAAAATGTGGTTGCTTTAGTCCTCAGGGAACGTACAAGACATCATCTGATTTTTAAATTTTTGTGTCTGTAATGGCTCTAATCTTTACAATGATTTAATCAGTTACTGATATTGCTGATATCTGTTCATCTTCCAGTCAGGTACCCAAGACATAAAGTGACTACAAAGGGTCAAGGGAGTATCTATTTATAGCTCAGTGTGAGCAGTAGCCTCGGCAAAGGCGTGCAGCTATAACCAGCTTCCCTGTACTATTCAAGTGCTTTTGTGAGCCACCAGCTCCTCACAGGGAAGATTTCATCCTCCTCCAGCACATTTCAGAACTTGAATTTAACCCAGCAGCAAGGTTAGATGTAGAGACATCCTATCAGGGAGGGAAAGGGAGAGCAGAGGGAAGAGAAGGAGAAGGAACTGACAAAGAGCTTAATAAGCAAGGAATGTAACAGGCATACCAGTGCGAGATACAAGCCCTGCCAGCTCCACTTAGTGCACTGCGTAATACAGTGACTGAAGAGCAGCTCCTCCATCCTCCTCTCAAAGCACCGTCCTTGCACACGATGACTGGTTAACTAGCAGTCAAATAACAAGGCATGAAAGAAAACTGTGTTTTCTTCTAACAGCCTAGGTAACAACTAGATAAGGAATAGCAAAGGTAGGCACAAAGATTCAAATTCCTACCTTTAAAAGTGAAATCCTCAAGTGAAGTTACTCTCTCAAAAGGGGTTCTGACAGTCAGCAAGCCAAGGAAAGACATGGAACCAAAGGGAAAGCAAGAAAGCCGAGAGCTGCTCTTCAAAAACATCATATATTAAGTGAATTGGCCTTTCTGGAGAAGGGCAGCTGGGCTGCACAGTTGGTAGATGGCTGAACCATTATTAGTAGCAGTGGCTGACTTCCCTTCACTCAGTGTTGCCAAAATCCCTCAGATCATTTTCTGAACCTAAGGATGCTGGAATTTTAAGTGCAGACAAATGGAAAAATGTAAATAAATTCATGCTAAAAAAGAGTACATCACTGCTGAGCAGAAACACCATTAACCACTTGCTGTTATATCATACTGTGGCTACAGGTGGGTGGTGGGCAAAGCACAGTCCCACAAAAACAGACCAAAAGCACAGCCCTCTTCTCCCCAGAAACTATCTTGCCTTGCAGCTCCTCTCTTGAAAAGCTTCCATGTCACTCCCTGAAATCCCAGGAACAATGAGAGGAAAGTAAGGAAGACGGCGTGCAGAGGAAGGCAGTGAGACGCATGGTCCAGTACAGATTATCATGGCACACAGCAGATTTGAGGTGCTCCTTCAGGGTGGGGATACAGCTCCATTCCTTCCTCCTCTTACACACTGTGCATCTAATCACGGCAGGGCGTTGAACTCCATTTGCACAGCAGACAATGGGATCTGGCAGCAGTTCAAAGGCATTTCTAGCGAAGTGGCTGAACAATCTCACTGCCGGTGCAGGCAGACGGGGATGCTGAGCGCCCCGCTTTCCTCCCCTTCGCTCCCCAGGCTGCAGGGGCAGGTGCTGCACCACGGGCAGCCCGTTCTCCTTTTGTTCCAGTGGCAAGAGGATCAAGGAGGAAACCAAAAAGGTACCGCCAGGGAGAACAGCAGCACCTAAACCCACATCAATAAGGTAGCGGGAGGCGGGGAGCAGGGGAGAAGAGGAGGGAGAGAGAGAGAAGAGCGGCAGGCAGGCAGAGGGAGGGCGAGCGGGTGAGCAAGGGGGGAGAGGGGCGGAAGGGAGCCCACAGACAGCAGCGCCTGGCACCCTGACAGCTTGCTGCCGGAGTTCGTCTCCTGAAACTGTCACAGGTTTATGGATGCCTCCAGACTGACAAGATGAGGGAAACTACACTCAGTAAATATACTCAGCAGCAGTAAATTACTTCTCTTGCCCTAATGTGGCTCGCAGTTTCACTCAGTGAACTGATCTCATTGGGGGGGGGCAAGCACACCAACCCAACAACACGCCAGCTATGTATACTCAGACACTATTACTGGAATCTGGAGACTAGAATAAATCTGCAGAGGGACACAGAAAAATCACCTTCTTGTGCACCACTGATAAAAAATTAACATGTTAAAAGAAAAAATACATAAATCTGCGATTATGTTCTGTCCCTATCTAAGCGTGTGTTTGGTCGCAGTGGCGGTGGGGGAGCTAAACTCTTTATACCCCTAAAAGACTGGCACAAGAGAGGCTCTCCACTTTAAAACGTAATAGAAAACGGTGTCCTAGATGAGCAGAGAGGCAGGCAGGAAAGGAGGTGCTTCTGACCACAGCAGCATACTCTGCTCTTTGAAGATGCAATGCCCTAGGTATGCTCAAAGTTATGTCCTTTCCCAGTCAGGGTTTGGGAGAAGAGGGTTTTCAGACAGGATGACACACTAGCACACATCTCTAGAGGAGTTATTTTAACAGGAGCTGACAGCGCACAGCAAACACTTCTGTAATAAGACAGCGAAAACTTAATGTGATGGAACGTTACAGGGTATTGGTGAGTGCTCTGGAAGAGGCCTCAGTCTCAGTGATTCAGGTGCTATCTCTGTTATAAAGTGAACAAAGCACCTCCTTAAAATGTTATCCTGACAATAACAAGCTAAAAACTGAAATCAGGAACAAGGGTCCATTACCAGGCTCTGGGGGTTACCTACTATGACTTAACCTGCTTTTGCAGAACGTCTAGCCTCTTACAGTTAAATTGATCATGTAGCTGCAGTAAGATCTGTCTTGAAGATATTTTCTACTGTCTCATTGCTTCGACAGGACAGGAACAAGCTCTGGAAGCTAAGGTAGAAAAAGTTTTAAATTGTTTATTATGAGTAGACAATTTTCCTTTTGAATTAACAATAAAACTAATTCAGAATGGGCATACTATTATGTATTCTTTCTGTCCTATAATGGCACAGTGATTTGCTCAGTGTTGTTTAATCCTAGAAGATGCATTATAAAAACATAGCAAATTATTTATTCCTTTATTTAATATGAAAACTGAAAAAAGCACTGAAGTCTTTCAGAAAGAAAATATCACAGACATTAAGATATTTATTGCTAAGCGGTGAATAAAAGACGAGTTGCTGAGGAGTAAGGATTACAGACGTGAAACTACTGCTGCTGTCCTAATCAATCAACAAAAGTTAAATGGATGTTGAGTACCTTTGAAAAATGTGTTTTCCACATCTAACAGAGAGGAAAAAGCTCTCAATTCTGCCTCGTTTAAAAAAATCTTGTCACATACATGTCATGCTACAATGCAGCACTGCAAGTTTGCGAGCCTCTTTGTGAACTGCAAAGGGATGACGCTGACAAAATTTTTCATTTATACGTAACCTAAAACCATCTAAATGTTTAGCTTCCAGCTCCTGTCTATGCCAGTAAATAAACCCTTTCCATTCAAGCTGCAGTATGCAAAAAGCAGATGTTGGAAATCTCTTGATACTCCACTAATCACAAAGACGACAGAAAATCCTGACTCCACACAACAAAGGACTGATTTTCAGACTAACCAAGATTTTCATGATGAGTTTTCTCCATACACTTAATACATTTTTCTCCAGTCTCCAGTGTTTTATAGAGATTCAGGTTGATTGGACACTTGCTGGTAGTCTTCTCAAATTTATTTACTTCAGAAATGTTAGAGAGAAGAACTACTGCTGCTCCATGTATATGAAGACAATTAACTTTTGCTCACTGCCTAAAGTCACAACTTCAGGATCTCCCTCAAAGGCTAGATCTCCTCTCCTCCATCCTCCCTACCCAAAACTCCTGCACTTTTCCTACTCCCCCCCAACTCCTAGAACTATTCCACACTGTCCCCAAGATCAATAGCAAGCAGAGAAAAATTTAGCTCAATTGCTGTGAAGCATCACTTAGAGAGAAATACATCAACTATGTCCTCATGCTAGAAAGTAGTTATAGTGAGATTTCAGTGATATTTTCCTAAACAGTCAGTCCTAACTACCCTGGCATGACGCAAACTGTAGTTCTGCTCAATATCACTTCATGGTGACTGTCTCCAAAGAGCCTTGGAAATAAAAGGGGAAATGCTGGGTGTTGCTACCAGTTAAGAGACAGCCTCCACTGCTGCACATTTATGTACAGGCTCCCCTTGCCAGACAGCTTCCATGGCCATGAGGATTGGGATAACCATGTAGGTCTCTCTATAACATTCCCTGTGCTGGCTACAATATACAATAAGGCCTTTCTGACACCATTATGTGATCTTTGTATTTACTACTCAATGTATTTTCATCATCGTAGTGAGAGCAGAGGCACAGCTGCAGAATTACACTACACCAGAGCAGAGGCTTTCCAGCAGGATCAGCAGACTATTTCTGAGGGGTCCGAGGAAAGGTTACCAAGAAAATCAAGCCAATCATCAGTAGCATTAATTCGCTGTAAAGATGTCAATATCTGTATTAGACAATTTTTGTAGATCTGTGAATTAAATAGGTTTCAAAGGTAACTGTTGTTAGGGTAATGTCCAGGAAAATGAAAGCAAACTCAAAATGTCTAGTCATGATTCCACAGAAAAGTCTCAGTCTTCTGTCACTGGCTGAAATCATGTGCCTGCTGCAGTATTTCTGGACCAGCCTGTATCTTTCCTCTACTTCTAATACTCATAATCTGGAAAACCCATCTGAAAACCAAACCCAACTATTCAGAGGAAGAGAGGCGCCTTTTAGAGTCTCAATACCTCAATTAAGAATAGTGCTTGTTACAAAAATATTAACATTATTTGCAGTTTTTCCTCCTTACCAGGGTCATACTGTGTAATGGCATAGTTTCCAGGATGTTGGTTAGAGCCCAACCTCTTGCTGTGCTTTGTATCAGCAGCTTAAAAGGGTATATGGTATCAAGGTAAATATGTTTGAAATAAGCGGCCTTAGTTTGTAAATAACTCAATCTTGAAAAGTTAAATAAAAAAGGAGCAAAACCTCACTGTTCAAGCAAATCTGCTAACAGACCTATATTGAAATCCTGGCTTCGTACCCCAGAGGACACTCAATAACCCTCTCTGGTGTCTCTCATTTATGGGCTATACTACAAAGTGTTTACTTGGACCTTTACAGTGACTTTAAATGGCTAAAACACATTTTTGATGCCCTGCCACATCAGAAGGACGTACGCTTTTCTGTTACACATTTTTCAAAATACCTCAGGTTTAGGATCCTATTTACACTGAGTGCTCTTGAGAAACGGACAGGACCTAAGTGGTTCTGGAACTACTAAGACATAGCAAGATATCTGTTTAGCTTACATTCTTTGAAAAATTGTTGGGATCAAGCCTTATTTGTAAGCCACCACAGCACGATAGCATTGATAGTGCTATTCCTGAACAATTCTTAACCTCCAGACTCAAACACATAACAAATCTAGCATGGTTTACAGTAATATACCAAACAAGAATTTCTCTCCCAGTTCTTTAGTCTCACACACACACCAGTCTCCTCTGTGCACAGATCTCTCCCCACTGTTTCACTGATTTACTTTACCACATTTTACAGGCAGAGACAACACACAGAATGTGCTGTAGCTGGTCCTGTAAATCTTGAAACTCTCACTGGAGCCAGTGAAGACCAAACTTGTTTGTATGTAAATTTCACTGGAAAAATACTAACAAAGATAGACCACTACTGAAGTACTTTAATAGTTTCAGTACCTGAAAAAAATTAGATTTCTTCTGAGTTCCCCCTTCCTTCCTCACCCAAATGCTGAGAAAGAATCTAGATTACCTTAGCTCTTCTCAAAAAGATACCTGGACACCAAGCAGATTTTCTGGGGATCACAAAGGGAGGAGGGAAAACTTCTCATTCTTTTTAACAGCCACAGAAGGGATAGGAGAAGACTTAATGCATTTAACCCAGCCAATATCTGTTTGTTAACAGAGGAGCAGCCTCCTGTCCTGAGTCTCCCCTTTAACTGAGGTTAACAAGAGATCCACTCCACACCACAAGGAAGACTACAATTAAACCCAGCAATAGCTTATTGGCATAAAAAGCCATATGAACATTGCCAGAATCAAGGGAGGGATGGGGGATGAGAAAGGAGATGGACCCTACTTGTGTAGGTACAATCTGTTCAACTCCAATAAACTCATTTTATTTGCACAAATTTTGGTAAATTTCTAGCTGGCTTGAATGTTTATATTGTCACTGGTGAAACCTACCCTACCTGAAATTGAATTGAAACAGCTCTGTCATATTATCCTTTCTTTTGGCCTGCCACTGAAATAGAAAACAGGAGTGGTTCTTGAGAAGGTCTAGTTGTAGTTGACTTTGGGATTAAGGGGGGGGAAAAACCCAAATAAAAAACAGTAGAAGGTTTCTATTCCTAAAAAACATACCTCTGTCTCTTACATCAGGAGACAAGCAAGCCATCCATCCTGTTTGGAATGAGTTGCCTATCTGAAGGATGACAAGAATTTCTGGGGCCAGAATAAGCACGTGAGGGAAAACCCTTTTTTTCTTCAATGAAACAAAGAGGCTCTGTTATAGGTATCAGTTATATCATTAAAACTTGTGAGCGATGATGGCATACAGAGCAAGCAACCTTTCATCTGTCCCACTAAGGAGCTGGAGGCGTCAGGACCCTGAGGGCACCCATCAGCCCTTAGTGGTACAGACCAGTCTCACATGGGACCTCTGTGCAGCCCCTCTATCTATGGCCCAGCATCCCCATTTAAGCCCCGGTGTGGGTCTTTGCCTGAACTTCGCTGCAGGTGTATCTGTCTGCTGCCCTGCCTCCAGTTCCATCTCTTGGACTGACTTAGGCTGTAGGTAGCTTGTCTCCTGGAAAGACCCCACGTATATACGCTGCAGCTTGTACCCAGTCCTGTCTTTGGCCCTGTCTTCTGGGTGGACTTTGGACCCGTGCTGTAGCTTTGTCTCCAGCCCTGTCTGTTAAACTCCTGGATGAAGCCTCATTGCTCCATCTTGCCTGGGACTCTGGACAGACCCTGTGACCAGCACTCGGCTCTGCCTGCCATGCTCAGACCCTGTGGGACTGTGCCCCATCAGTGAGTGCACTGCCTGCACCAGGGTCACCCTTGCCTCCTGGCTCACCCCAGCTCCTGGCCCTTGCTGTGCCCTGACAAGAGGCTGATGAATAGTGGCTGCAGGAACAGATTTAAAAATCAATGGAAACAATATTCATCTCTCGTAACTGGTGACTGAACAGGTCCTTTCTGGGAAGCCCTCCAAGTTGTCCATAATCACAACCTAAGTTGATTTCCAAGCCTTTAAACATGGCCTTAGGGCAGATCTTGGCAGTTTGGTGAGGGCCTCAGCTCAGTAATGGATCAACGGCTTTAATGCCAGATACAGAAGATAGAATCTGAGAGACTAATAGAGTTTTGTAATATATAAGCACGTGAATCATTTTGTGGAAGAAGGTGAAAGAAAGGAAGAACATGTGTTTGCATTTATAGGAAAAAACTTAATGGTAACGTGCTACTTTTCCACTTCCAAATTAAAGTTGAAAAAAAGCTCTTGATGTATTGAACACAGCATTCCCCAACCATAAGATTATATTCATTTAAAATGCATGGCGAGAAGGGTGAAAAGGGCCAGAGTTAAGCCATTCAACTGACAAATAGATGATACATTCAGAAGAGAGGGACGTGCCCCTGCCAGAGCACCCTAAGTCGTGCCCTTCTGCTTTGTAATTAATTTTTTGTCTCTGTTCAGCTATGCTCACATTTCTTATCTCACAGAAGATCTCCAAAGCCCACTTGGGGATAAAGTAAGCTTATATGGAGGAAAGGATAATGAGGTTAGTAGGTGTTGCTATGCAGGTTGCTAGCCTTACATAGCCTTTACACTTAGTAGTGCCTACAATTTGAGACAGTTATTTCATTTTTGTATTCAACTTTAATACTCAACAGGCTCATCTTCAGCAACAGCCAATCCTTAAAAATGATGTAAACAGTAACTGGCAAAAATCGACCACTAACTTGCCAGTTCTCTTGAACTTCAGTCCAACATACTAATTAAAATGTTTAAGACCAAATCCTGTCCAAGCACTAGCATTCATCCCTGTTGCATAAATGTGGCATGATGTCACGAAGACACACCATCTAAGCAAACTAGCATACTTCTGGAGATGCTTCAATGACAGGACCTCACTGATATGATTAGATCAATTCCACAAGTTTCAGAGGAACTGGTTTCTATAACCTGTCCCAGACAAGACATGAAGAACTGGTGACTGCAAAGAAATACCTGGTAGACAAGTCCTTATTAGAACCAACTGACAGAAGCAAACAGACAAAATTAGGCAACAGAAAAAGATAAAAAATAATGGAAAAGGAGTTATTTGTCCCTCTACTTCTGCTATGACTGAATAGAGTTGAGATATCTCAAAGGAAAATAATGGCATTCAGGAAAAGAAAGGTTTCTTGAAAAGTAAGCTGCAAGCATTTTGTGGCTCGTGCTCTTCCTTTTTCTATAATTTAACTGTGGGATATTACAGGCATAGGCATCTCTCATTGCAGGAAACATTAAAACATTATTAACCAATAAGTAAGTATTGCAAAGAATGAACTAATCAGGGGTTAGCACAAGGGAAGCCCAAAGTTTAGTTTCCAGTAACTCTACTTTCATGTGAAGTGAAATGGGTTCTGCATAGCCAACCTGGCTGTATATTCTCCTTCGTGGTCCCCTCTCCACCTGCTATCATTTCTACATTTTTTGCTGTCCTTCCCCATTTCCTAGCCTTTGTGTCAATGAAATCAAAGGTGCAGTGGCAATTTAATGTGGCTGTACCTGAAATCAAACATTCTTCTCCCTTTGCTGTTCTAGCCATGATGTCACATATACATAGAATCATAGAATCGTTAAGGTTGGAAGGGACCTTTAAGATCATCGAGTCCAACCGTCAACCTAACCTGACAAAACCACTTCTAAACCATATCCCCAAGGACCACGTCTACCCTTTTTTTAAAAACTTCCAGGGATGGCAAATCCACCACCTCCCTGGGCAGCCTCTTCCAATGCTGGATAACCCTTTCAGTGAAAAATTTTTTCCTAATATCCAACCTAAACCTCCCCTGGCTTAACTTGAACCCATTTCCTCTCGTCCTATCACTTGTCACTAGGGAGAAGAGGTCAGTCCCCATCTCTCTACAACCTCCTTTCAGGTACTTGTAGAGAGTGCTAAGGTCTCCCCTCAGCCTCCTCTTCTCCAGGCTAAACAGCCCCAGTTCCCTCAGCCGTTCCTCGTAAGACTTGTCTCCCAGACCCCTCACCAGCTTCGTTGCCCTTCTCTGGACACGCTCCAGCACCTCAATGTCTTTCTTGTAGTGAGGGGCCCAGAACTGAACACAGTAGTCGAGGTGGGATCTCACCAGTGCCGAGTACAGGGGGATGATCACTTCCCGAGTCCTGCTCACCACCCTATTCCTGATACAGGCCAGGATGCTGTTGGCCTTCTTGGCCACCTGGGCACACTGCTGGCCCATATTCAGCCGGCTGTCCACCAACACCCCCAGGTCCTTCTCCGCTGGGCAGCTATTGAGCCACTCCACCCCAAGCCTGTAACGCTGCATGGGGTTGTTGTGACACAAGTGCAGCACCTGGCACTTGGCCTTGTTGAACCTCATACCGTTGGCCTCAGCCCATCGGTCCAGCCTGTCCAGATCCCTCTGCAGAGCCATCCTATCCTCAAGCAGATCAACACGCCCACCTAGCTTAGTGTCATCTGCGAACTTACTGAGGGTACACTCAATCCCCTCGTCCAGGTCATTGATAAAGTTATTAAAGAGAACTGGCCCCAGCACCGAGCCCTGAGGAACATCGCTTGTGACCGGACGCCAACTGGATTTAACTCCGTTTACCACCACTCTCTGGGCACAGCCAGACATGTAATGTCTACATCGACATTAGTAGATTATATGAAGCATTCCATTATTATATTCACTCCCTCACTTACTATAAATATTTATTAATTTCTCATGTGAATATTACACCAAGTGTCTCTGTAACGTCTATTCAAGCTGGACAGAATGCTAATGTCAGCATTACGCTCATTCTACTCCACCACAAATTTTTGTTTAATTTATTCTCTTCCTACTCTTGAGTTTGCAAAAGTAGCCCTGGCTTCTGTTACAATTCTGCTCCTCACAACAATGTATTGCAAGTACAAAAACCTTTATCATGTGTTACAAGTTATTTTTTCTCCTTTACTAGTCTCTTCAAATTGCACCTGCAAAATTGACAACAAAAAGTTTACAGGAGACAAAATTTACTATTTGAATCACACTGGAAGTACGAGCTATGAAAACAAGGGCACACCAGCTACATAGGTCCTACCTCTTTTTCAACTCTCCAAAATCCTTTTATCTGACCAATGCCTGAGGAACCTTGTCTTTGTGCCTACAGAAGACTCAGGTTGGGGTCGAGAGAAAGCATAGAGCTGCACTGTGAGTGGGGCTGGAGAGGGGCTGCCAAAAGAAAGTGTGAGCTGCATGGAGACCAGCTCTGGGAGAAATCTTTCATTTGCGCAACAGTATTAAACTTGTCCATGGCTTCCCAGGAAAACAAGGGTTAAAGTTCAGCTTCCAGGTGACAGATGGAGAAAGTTTAGAGCAGTAGCATGTGTAGGCCTCGAAAAGTCCTTGTTTTAGTATGTCCACCTTTCCTCACCACGTGAGTTTCTGTACACTGGAACTCAACATTAAGTACTAGCTCCTGCAATTTCCTTTTTATAAACCCAGTCTACTTGCCTAAGGAATGCGCCGTTCCATCCTCCCTTTTTTTGCCCTCATTTTCTACACAGCTGAAGCCATAACAGTCTGCTCGTATAAAGCAATCTGAGATAACCGTATAACAGAGAACACTCTTCAAGGCATGAAAAAGTATTTCAGCCAGACTTGTCCAGCACACACACAAAACTAAATCATCTCTGTTCTTTCCAAGCAAAGAATCAAGGAACATTTCAGTGAAGACAAGGCTTGACCACATCATCCCTCTTCTACTGCACTGACTGTAGGAACTTCCACTCTTAAGACAGGATTGGCCTTTTTGCAAGTACTGCAGCACCTGAAATCCATAAATGTCACAGGAGCCTAAATCTCTGCAAGTTTTGCATCACGCACCTCGACAGGACTGGTGCTTTTTTGTTACATTAGAGTACAGTATTCAAACATATGCCCTAAATAAACTCTACAAGAATTACCTTCCCTCACTATTCATCCAGACAGAACTAAAGGGAAAAAACTAGGACTCCTTTCCTTCAGGACAGAATTTAGACCAACCCAATATTTCTATTTTTAATTACATTTATGGTATTTCCTATGGGTGTAAGACATGAATGCAGTTCCAGTATGCTGGGAGCAACGTAAATATAGTCATTCCCAAAGGGATCTTACAGCTGTTATGCACGGGTCAGAGATTCTGTGAAATGCAAAATCTGAAACTTTAAAAGCTTCTTAGCCCATATCCTTCCCATTCCTTTTCAAAGGCAGAGTTAATGGATGCTGAACAACATTGCCCCAAACTTTGCCCACAAGGTATGGAAGTAGTAACTCTATTTAAATAAAGTAATATTTAGCAATAAGCAACCACCCAGTCCTATCTCACTCAGGACTGCATCAGAAATTCCTTTCTGATCTAAATTAATTCATCTGCCATTTCATCCTGACAACTGTGCAACTGAAGACAACTGCAGCATACAAGTCTAGCCTCCTCCTCCTCCCTGATTCCTTGCCTCTTATTTTGACATGAGATCACTCAAAAGGACTTAAGTAAGCTCTTCCCCTTACCAAATCTGGAGATGTCAGCCCATAAAAATGCAAAAGATTTTGCACTTACCTCTGATCACAGTCTGGTGAAGGACTCATCAGCTGCTTCCCTCAGGAACAACGTTCTGTTTTAAAATAAATAAAAAAGAAACAAGACTTTAAACAGTGCTTCTCTCTATCTTCCCTAATGTTAGCCTCCATCAGTGTTCGTAAACATTTACTTAGCAGGAGCACCTTCGCTCTCCAGAACCAAGGTAATGATTACATTACGCTAACCATGGCATGAGGACAGAGCGAGGCCAGGACAACAGCCCTGTTGGCACTGACTAGATCATGACGTAGGGTTGCACTGCAGCAGGCTCAATTGTGCAAGAGTGCGAAAGAGTGGAATGAGATGAGAAGTGACAAGTGCAGGGGAAAAAAAAACCCACCAAAACCCCAGGAACCTAGAGTTAGAGGTAAACCACAAAGAAAAAAGAAAGTTCTCAGAACAAGCAAATGTGGTATGAGCTGAGAGAACTGGACATGCCAGCACAGTCCTAATGGGATTTCTCACATCTGTTCATTAATATCGTTGCCTTTGAAACTGCCAACAAAGCAAACTGTAAGACACTACCTTCTTTAGTCTTGGCCACAGCTAAATCAGTTTAGTAAAACTTCAGTGGCGTGACAAAGTCTGCGTAGTCTATTGCCAAAGCCTTTAAGAGTCAGGACCATTAGGTATACTATGAAACAAAAACAAACCACTGAAGGATGGAGTTACACCCTTCCTCCACCCTTCCACCTGGCTAGTGATCACAGAGATGAAAGTACTTTCTGAAGCTAACTGAAGCTCAGGAAAACTTAGTGTGTGTACACACACACAGAGCAGCTTGCCAGTGAGAGCATCTCATGAGAGTCACCGAAACCCAGAGGGAGGGCACAGGTTAGAGAATAGGGTCGGGGCTAAAAGGGTGATTTTACTATACCTGCCGGACAGCCTCTAAAAGCTGCTCTTCCACATCAGCTGTGTCTCAGATACACAAGTACTCTCCTGTAGCTCTCCAGCTCACACAGACCTTGATTCAGCAAAACCTCCGACCTTTGAGTTTCCAATAATCTTTAATACCTCTACAGCCAATTAGTAAACAAATATGAACCACACGTGCACTGCCTGTAAATATAACCAAGTGCACCCAGCTCCCTGCCTTCCTCGCAAATTTACAGCTGGAGCAAAATTTTCTCTTTTCCTTTTTCCTCGTTAGATAAAGATTAGATTAGAAAAACAGGACCTACCCCTCCTCAGCCTTCCTCTGTACCCAACTTTCCTCTTCTATTTTGATCCATAATTCTTACGTTTCTTCACTGAACATTTTGAGAAGGCAGAATGAGAAGCCCTGCACGCCTGGCCTCCATAGATCCCAACACACCAGGGTAAACATCAAAACAGCCAGATGCAACAGCAAAACGACTAAACTACGAAAGGGGTGAATGTCTGATGTCACTGTAAAAGGAACAGACAACTAAAGAAATGTTTTCCACAGAACTGTGGCAATCCAGTGAAACTCACTGAGAAAAACAATTCAAATTAGCAGGTTAATTATTAGTAGAATGTATACAATGGCAGTGGATAAGACACGTCCACTACTCCTATGGTAGTTGTTAAGACCCACAGAAGCAGATACACCAACATCCAACTAACAGCATTTAATACAAGTTTCCCATAGGGGCTGGCTGTCCCCTGATGTTTCACTGCAAGGTATTTTGCACATTCTGATGCAAACTATTACCAAAGTGGTGACTTGGACCAAAATGGAGTTTTAGTTGGTTTTACTTTCCAGAATACAGCAGACTTTAAATAAAACCAAATGGATCAACAAATCACAAATGTAGGGGAGACACTCAAAGAGGAACATGAGTTACAAAATAATTTTCTCTTCAGCTTTTAAAAATGCAACTTGCTCACACTTACAGAAGCTTAGAAACCACTAAATCAATGAGGTAAAAAGACTCCTGCTCTTTGCAGTCACACAGTTTTCCACTAAGGCATGTCACAACCGATGGAAGTAGAAACATAGGAGGGGAGGATAAGAAGGGAGGCAGAATTTAACACCAGTTGAATGGGGAAACAAGGAATTAAAACTGAATGCAATAACTGATAAGCAGTCAGTGACAAAACACAAAGAACAGAGTGACATCATCTAGCAGATAGATTCTTCCATCAGTAGACTATGACTGGAATTGGTCAAATCTGATTTCACCGCACAATTCACTTTAAAGAACCTTAAACTAAAGGAGTGGTTTAAAGCAACACTAAAGTGATGACACTGCTGTCATTTCCACAGAATGCCAAGTGAGGTGGCAAAAACCTTGCCTAACGATTTCCCATTTCTCTTCTCCATACATGCTCATCTGCCTATGTTGTCCATGAGAAGCAAACAAATTTGTGTGTTTGGAATGCCCTCAGCACAAAGCGCACATTACCACCATTATCAACAGCTGCTAAACACCATCTCCCAAATGCTTAACAGAGAATGCAACACCACCTTTCATCTCTAGGCATTTACTAATGGAAATGAACCTCTGCCTAGCACACAATTAAGCTATCTTGGAAAGATGACATTAACTCTAGAAGCATCATATCTTTTCCCGTGTTTGTATTTCGTTTCAAATTTACCAGCTATAACAGCAGAGTGGGAAAGCTCGGGAGCTCGTGCGCTGGCCATGCAGGCTCCTGCAGGAGCTCCTGTTAGTCAGGGTGTATGCTGTATGGAGACTCAATAAGCAATGACATTCATATTCTTTACAGTTTTATTTCTTTAAACACCAGCCACACTGGAAGTTTCACTTTACTTTTTACTCTGGAAAAAAAGCCAGACCTGAGCGTAACAGATGCTGTCTGGAATGCTCAGGACACATCCTAGAGCATGTGGGTGGTCCCCTTCACCATTACGAGATAAAACAGCTTTCAGGAAAATAAGAAGGGTGCTTAGTTTTTCTAAGTATAAAAACCTTAATATTTACACTAATCAAATACAACAGGGTCCACTTAGTCAGAAGAACAGAATTCACATGGGACCCAACCAAGCAGAACTATTTTCCCATGAAGATCTTATCCTCAGTCTGGGCAAACAATCCAAGGTCTCTGTAGTAATTACACCAAAGAAAGATGGCAGTCCTTAGTTTAAAAATAATAATTTAAAAAGCTCAAATCAGAAGCACAGTGAAAATATATAATGATAAAGCATACATTGGGAAAACATAGAAGGTAGATATGTCAAAATATGGAAAGATTTACTGGGACGTGAACAGAGAGTAGAAAGCCCTGCTTAGTAAATGGTGGAGATTTTTAGTTAATTTCTCTAAAAGAATAAAATAGAGAATAAAAAGCACAGGCATCTGAGGTTTGCATTTCTTCCTGGATAACAACTACTTTATAACATCAGTGAAAGAGCTGTGTAGCTTTACAGTTCAAAGCTACACAAATACAACACAGAGCAAAGATAGGGGTGACTTTCAGTGGGTATGGGGAGGAAGAATGGGTGGATTGCAGCAAACAGGAAAAAAAGGGGAAAATGTATGTAGCGAACAGAGAGAGAAAAGGAACAGAGCTATGTGGGAAAGAGTGAAACCAAGGAACAATTATCAGAAAAAGTCACTGTCAGAAATTGCAAATGCTCAAGAAAGAAGTACCATGAAGAAAACTGCATTCCCTGTCAGGATCTCCAAGGAAGTAAAGAAATGGAAACTAACCATCAAGGATATACTTGAAATAGTTAATCAAGGACATCTGCCATCAAAACAGATTAACTTAACACATATAGTTCCTTTAGGGCTCATTCATGTGCATCCAGCAGAACTGGTTTGAGAAGGGAAATGGTTTCTGAGACCCAGTGAAGCTCTTAAGTGAATTCATATTTCTGATAAGAGAAAGCAGTCTCATTTTCAAAATTCTAGAAGTGACCTCTTAAATTCCTCACCTCCCTCTTGTATGATGGGTTGCCTTCAAGGTAATTCACCAGAGAAGCTTTCACAACAGAAGAAAAAGGCAGAGCCATCTGAGGAAGGAGAAGCATCAGTTCAATAATGTAAAGCAAATGGCTTAGAATGGTTCATCATTCAGCCGCCGCAGTACTTCAGATCTTGCATGTCCTTATGTGGCATCACCTTGTCTGTACGCAACAAAGGAAAGGATTCCTCCCTGTAAGCCTGCTCATGGTATGGAGGGCATGTGGCCCAGACCCCATCTGCCATCAGCATGACTGCGCTTGCTTGCAACCGTGCTGCTCTGAAATGCCCACAACCCTGACTGCTCCAGCAGTCCACTTTTCAGAAAGGCCAATGCAAGCAGTTAAGTGTTAAAACTATAATGCTATCTGTCTTTGCCTCTGTTCTTTTCTCCCCTGCTATCAGCTAGCTGTATATCTCCCAACAAGCAAAAAAGCAAACCAATTGCAATCAAGGCCAATGGGGAAAAAGACATCAGGAACAACCTTATTCCCAATGCTGCAGCCTAGCAGCTAAAATCATGCCACCTTTGTAAGAAGAGGAGAAATTTGTAAAAAATAGGGGAATGACTACAAGTAAAATATTAGGAGACGATCACTCCTTGTTCTCTTTTGCTTTCTGCTCTCATTATGCTGGTAGGAAGGAAACAGCCTTCTCAGCTGATGAACTTCCATTGCTACAATTCTCTCTTTTTCCCCAGCTTTGTTTCTGATTGTTCCTCAATGAGCAAAAAATTGTCTTGACTAAGGAAAAATTATGATTTATGTATTATACAGATATATTTTAAAAGACTGTCAGTTTCCATCCTGCCACAGTCACCACCTCCTGACAGCAATGCCGTAATTAAGTTGATAGCATTGAGCATTCTCTGAATTAATGGGTTAAAGTAGCAGAGCACTGTATTTAAACCTTTCACCCCATTCAGATCATTTAAATAATTCTGCTCATGGCTTGTTTAGGCTACTCCTCCCCAAAGTATTAAAACTTAAGAGCAGCCAAAAGAACTAAAGACACCTAGTTTGGTACTAGTCTTTCCATGGTCCGAATAAACCATGGTTCACACAGACAAAGCAATGCCTTATCTCCCCCATACCAGTCATAAAGCCACCGTCATCTTAAGAAAAATAGCATTTAAAAAAAAATAGCAAACAAATAACCAGATTAATGAAAGGCAATCATGTGTTAGGTTTCCAGACAGACAGCCTGAAAACCCCTAGGAGCCCAAATCCCACAGGAATGAACTTAATGTCAGCTGAAAGCTATGTAAAGGCTTTGTGCCTAAATGGTGACCCCCAATTTACAGTGAAGTTGACAGCTACCATGGAGAATTTCAAGAGGAAGAGGGCCATTTATTTCTTTCATTTTATTCCTCTGCTAAATAAAGCAAATTAAGTCAGAAGCCTGCTGACTTTAAGTCCATGTAATTTCTTCTCTACATTTTTCATTTATCATTGTCAATATTTTATCTGGACAGTGTTGCCTCTTCAGGCTCCTTATGCTTACTTTTATCTCTGTCTTTTATCATAAAGTGAAGTGCACTCTACATCGCAGAGGAGATTCCTCCAATATCTAAGATGATGTGGGGGCAAAACCAAAGTATAAACAGCTCCTCACTTAACCCCACAAATGTGCCTACAATGTTATGAATCAGCAATTCCAACTTACGATTCACCCCCACCAAGGAACCAATTAAAACTAAAATTAACATTGTTCATTTTTTATAAAGGGGAAAACCAATAAAGCCAATAATCTATACCCAAATAAAAGGTATAAAACACATGTTTGATATGACTGTAAAGATAAGCTGCAATAAAGAAAATGGAGTTTTGCCCATAATTCAGTTCTAATGTGCTGTTTAAACAGCTTTCCTTGTATGCACTTTGAGGTTCACAGTCATAACTTCCCAATAAGTGGCCATAGCTCAGCTGGCTGTACAGAAAAGATACTCCATTCAATAAACCAGATAAAAATTGCAGATAGAGGGCTTCTTCCTGGATGTAAAAGCACAAAGCTGAACGAAATCCAAATCTGAAAGAATAATTATGATATCTTGAAGCCAAATTGTGAAAGGGTAAGACTTGTTAGCAGATTGGCTGTATCCACACTTGTTTAATTAGATGCACTTTGCCTACTTCAGTAGGTAAGAGGAAGGAAATTTGCATACATGGAAAGAGCAAAACCAGGTAAAAATAGTTCATGCTTTCAGGGGGATGAGGGGAAAGAAGAAATCAAAACTTCTTACTCAATTACCTTTCACATGCTTAGCCAATGTTCAGCCCCAAATTCAGCTTAGCCAGTGCTCAGAAACAGACATGTATCTTCAGGATCTTTCCCACACTTTGAGGTATGATAGCTTGCTTTCTCTTTCCCCACAGTTTTCTCAAGCTCTGCTCCTCACTGCTGCTGCTTTCCAAAACGCCTCTATACCCAGCCGCTGATGGCGAAGGCTGCAGGTGCAGTCAGCTGGTGAGGAACACACAAATGTTGAACAGACTGTTCCCTCCTCCCTGGGGGCTCCCAATCGCCACCGAGGTTGGCTACATAAATGCTCAAATCGTCACCAAACCTTCCCACAAATGGAAATAGATACCTGATCCATCCACAGAAGTCCCCACTACCATATGAGCTCGTTAGGAAGAATATTTAAATGCACTATTTTAACACTGCCTACCACCCCTGTTCCTGTATATTTTCTGTGATGCAGAGGTAATACAACCTAGTACACAAATCCATTTTAAAAGAATATAAATGATGCAGCTGCTTGAGCCTACTGTTCATTATGCTTGGAAAAAAAAATATCTTTGCATGAACCAGTAATTCTCTTTCTCCTTATTTTCCATGAGACAACGGTACAGATTGTGGCTACTGAGAGAGTAGTGCCAGAACAACGTGAGGAGAGGAGTATCAATTCTTTCAGTGCTACAGGTGCAAGGACTTGGCCACATCCTTTCACTTGGTCTTTTGAAGTCAACAATCTGACTGTGGTTGAATTGTCAGGAAGAATGGCATCTGAAAAAAGGTACACTTGATCAACCATCCTGAGTTCAAGGAACACCATAAATGCTTTGAGATTAGTAGTCAAAAAAGCCTACAGATTCTCTAGGTAGCTGGGTTACGATCAGGGAGAAGTGTCAGTACTTCCAGATTGACTCATGGAAGCGCGACTAAAGCAGCTCTGTGTGGCATTGTTTGAGAGTCATTGACCCAGAAAGGCACTAAAGCAAAGCTGTACATAGCACTCCCAATGCAGGCACTCAGCTCTGTGCTCTGCTGCTGGAAGGAAAACACTGCATGGAGCTCCACAATTTCATAGTTCACATAAACAGCTAAGGGAGCTTTTGTGCTTGCAATGAAATGAAAATTTCTACTTCCCTTAATTTCTTTTCATACCTCAAGTTAAAAGCTCTCTGCTGCTGTTCTTCTTTCTCTTCCCCTGTCTTATTCTACTAACCCTTCTCAGCCATCCCGAGTCAATGAGTGATTAAATTCCCTGTGTTTTCAGGCAAACATCTAACTTTCCTGGCTTCACTGCAACATCAGTGATGGCCCCCCTCCCACTGCTCGCTCATCCCAAGAGATTGACGCATACACAACTTCACCTGAGCATCATTTCGGAATAAGGCTTCACTTGTGTTTTTAAGAGAGGCATCCAGCCAGCTCGAGGTTTCTTTATGGCTCCACTAAGTGCAAAGCCTTTTAGACTTGCAGGCTGAGCCAAAACCCTGACCTACCGTGCCCTTGTGGGACCAACAATATTCTTCCACTACTTGAGAGAGAAAATACATGAACTGTGAGTTTAAAAAGCATGTGACACGGCAATTGAATATTATCACTGTAGGATACTACGAAACAGTATTTCAGTAGATGAAACACAGCAGGGTCTGGTGTGGAGGACAAATTTTTTTTAAGACTTTCAACCAACTGCTCCATTTTAAGGCAGGTAGAAAAAAATTATGCAGAAGTAGAAGCTTCAGTTTGAGTTTTAGACCACATTTACGTGTCAGCGTGAGAATCTGATCTAACGCTTGTCAGAACCATCAGAAGTATTTCCACCAAATTCAACAAGCACAAGGTCAGGATTTAAATTTATGTTGTGCCAGTATTTGTACATACATTTGTGTACATAAACACCATGCTTTACAGTATTTTTTTTTTTGGCATGGAACTGTCTAAGCATTACACATTAATCACAGCAAAGGGTTGGTTTTTTTTCCAATAATATTAAAAGACTTCTTTCTCCTTTGGGACCCAACCATAACCCATTCTTATCTCTGTAATAACATAGATTTACATCTCACTAATCTTCTCCCCTCCTCAATACAAAAAGAGAATTTGCAAAGTGGATGACTAACCAAACCCCTTTCAGTTATGGCTCACTCTGCTTAGGTGTTTTGACACTCCTAAGCTATATTTTTCTACTCATTTTTTGAAAATGCATGTTCCTTTTGTTTCAACAGATTTGCAATAGACAAAGTCAGAGACAATGCCCCATCTGAGTTACCTCATAAATCAGCAAAAACGTCAGGGGAAACTGCCTTTTTTATCCTAGCAGTGCAAACAGAAATTGCCCTTGTCAAGCCTTATTTACCAGACCATCTTGTTGGTGAACTGCATAACACCCCTGCATCATGTCCTGAACACATCCGCGCTCCCGTGGACCTAGGCAGTTGCAGATTATAGGGCTTTTCATGGGAAATACTTTTTTCTTATTCCTTCACTTCAGCTTAACTACCAGTCCAACCTGAACAGTATAAAACCAGACAAAAGGGAAATAATTTCCCAAATACCAACACTCAAACCACTCTGTACTTCTAACTACCCTCTTCTCCAGGCAAAGGCTCTGCCATCTCACCCTCACCCAGACTCAAGTCTGACTCAACTGTCAGAAGAAAAAACAGAGTTGTTTAAATAAATAGAATTTAAGTCTATAATAGCAAAGCTCCCTAAAACAGGCTAAGTATAATTTTTCCGATTTACAGGACAGCAAAACTGAGGAACACAGCGCAAGCTCGGACACTTACCATGTCAGCAGCAGAATCAGGAGTGTGAGGTTGCAGGAACAGAGTTCACAGGCACCTAACCACTGCCTTTTTTCCTCTGGAGCACTACTTTCTGCCTGCCCAGAGCACCCCCTGATTTTTTACCTCACACGGAGCACAGGCTAGTCTGTGCCCTCTCTGAGGTTGCTGGCATAGCCAGGGTTGGGACTGTGGTGCTTCTGAAGTTATGTCTTCCAGGTGTTATCCTTTGTCATCACAAATATTAAATATCCAGCACTCAATACAGGGCACCTTCAAGTATTTACCAAAGGGAAAAGGCAGTCATTTGATGCAAAAACAACTTCCCACTAAAATTCACTTTTCTTTTTTTCCTAGCACCTTCTTGTCAATTCCAGCTCATCCTCAGTTAAATATTTTCCCTACTAAAGGACATTCCACACTGCATCACAAAATTAAGAAAAACATTTTTTCAGCAACAAGACGACTGATACATTCTTACCAAGCAGAATAAGAATAGTTCTTTTAACAAGATCAGATTTTACAGGTTATCAGAGCCATCTCTTCCCTGTTTCAATGGCAGCTGGATGACAGTTTTCTGTCCCTTTTGCTGCCTTTCTTGTCTATCTCTGCTGGACTCAAGCTAATAAGCTTCTCATTAATGAAATGACTATGCCAAGGTACTGGCAGATGGTCCTATGTTCCAAGCACATCTTCCCATTCCCTCCCTCCCAAAAGTCCTAATCTATACACAGTGTAATCGTCACAAAACATATGCTCCCTGACAGAAAGCTTCCCTTCCATTATCGCTGTGCTCTAGGGGATTGCCCCCGAAACCTCAGCGACACAAAGCAACTCCCTTCCTACTCAAGTCTCAGTTTCCTATATGCCTGAAAACACATTCACCAGGTCCTGGCCAAAGTGCCTGTACAAGGCTTAAAATCCATGTTAATCTCTCCATAGCACTGTCCCTATCCCAGTCCATTACTAAACAAAATGTACATACACATATATACACATATTTTAAAAAATATAAAGTAATATATACCTCATATTTCTTACATGTAATATTTTGTCGCTGTTTTACTTACAGGTCCCTGGAACAGTACATGAGCCTTTCTCTTAGATGAAAAACCATATAGTCTAATTTATTATGTTGGTTACCAGTAAATCTCTTGTGCAACACTTCAAGTTAAATGCTGAGTGAGCCAGTCACTAATTGGGTATCTCATATATCTTAAAATAATCTATCTGTTTCATCTGCTGGCTCCCTCTCCCCCATCAATTTAATCAGATTATTGTGATTGATGAATTAATTAATACGGTCATCATATCCTGAGAGCACAGCAACTTCTACAGAGAAAGTTTCAGGAAGGAAGAGCAAGTATCTCTGTTCTGCACACACAGATAGTTATGAGCAGAGGAATAAACGAACACTATCAGTTTCCCAGCTGTGGAAAGGGCTGCACAAAGGTCATTTCTAGACACTTAGGATCACTTCAGCTGGCTTTGCTGGAGCTCCTCAGAGAAGGCCAGGGGTATGACGGGCACAGACAGGCCACCATAATGTGAAGGGTTGTTTTAGCTCTCCAAATTGCCTCCGAGCCTTCTGAAAAATCATTTCTTTCCAGAGGAAGAGAAAATTTTACTGTCAGCTCTTCTCTTCCTTTAATCCCAACAGTACTGAACAGCTTTTCCCCACTGCAGATAGGGAAAAGCATCAACAGAAAGTAGAAAAGCTTCCCTTTAATCTTTGCTGCCTCCTTTTCAACTTCAAAAGTCTTCAAAGTAAGACATTTTCTCATACTGCATAACACCTTAAATCACTCCTGATTGTCGTAGGGAATAACTAAAGCTTAGTAACTCCCCAACTATCTACCTTACAAAAGGTGAAAGAGTTAAAAAGCAAGTTAAATTTCTAGACTGAAACAAAAAACAGTAGGTCAAATACAGGCAATGGTGGACAAGAACAGAGAGTGAGAAATATTATTTAGCCAGCAGCAACATAATTATGCTTCTGTAGCTTTTGTCACCCAAAAATAAAGAAGCCAAAGCACTTTGATTGCGCACCTTCCCAATCCTCCCAAACAGTAAAGGAAAGGAAAATAGAAGGAACTTGGCACTTACCAGGAAAAACAGTAACTACAGAAAAGCATGCAACAGTACTGCTCAAGTATGCAGGAGAAGTGATGGCCTGAGGAGGGTGATACAAATGACCTCCACCTGTGCCTACTAGTTGGCTGAAACTGTATTCACAAGTGTGACAACTCTGCCTTGAGCTGTAACTTTATATCTTTCTAAAAACATATTAAACTAGATAAAAACCATGTTACTTTAAAATATGGTAAGACACCAAATTCCTTGGGAGAAAACCTAGTGTCTATCACTTGCTGTCTGCCAGAGCAACATCCAAGATGACACTCAGCGTCTGAGGATCAAAAAGGCTCTTGGTGAGCGTCTGTCAAGTGGAGAATGTGGATGAGGATTACTTTGGGAGGATGGCCAGCCTGGTAAACAGCAGCAAGCAAACAGGAAAGGCTACTTGTTGGAGGCAGGAAAGCACAATAGGCTTCCAGAAATGAAACACACCATATGTAATTAAAGCAATTTATTACAGTTATGTGGCTTTGCACATTTGCAAATGCATTTCCCCCTTTTTAGTCTCAGAGTGATGTGCTTATTCATGCAAACTGAAAGGCAGTATGTAAACAGTTTTGAAAATACAAGAAGAAAGTGTGAGAATGGAACATTTGATATGGCATTATCTTGCAAATGCCTCCAGATTCCTCTCTGGTCACTGTGTGGGCAGCACATTCCCAGGACAGAGTGCAGGGTGGGCGGGAGAAAGGAGACTGTAAAGCTATTCATGAACTGCGTTCTGTCTTTTCCCGCTGAGGTTCACGAGTGACCCGCTGGAGCAGCGGAGAGGAGGGTGGGCTCGCTCCGCTCCGGCAGGAAGCGCAGGCAGGAGGAGCCCCCAATGCCCAACGTGCTGGAGGTGGCCGTGCCAAGGGAGCGCAGCCCTCTCCCCAACTCCCTGCCCACACAGCAGCTTTTCATTGCTCTGCTCCGGCTGACGGCCCGCTTTGCAATCTCTCATTTGGATGAACCATACGTGACCATTCAAGAGGACAGTTAATCCATCACAATGAAGTTCTTACAAACTAGGCAGCCCTTTCCCCAGCCCCCCCCCAAATAAAAACACAAGTTACATCATCTCAATGGCCTAGACTTTCCCTGACTCCACCGAAGCTCAGAGGCGTAGGCTCAGCTCCCTGAGACAGATGAACCGGAGAGGACAGCGGAGAACCCACGCTCACAGCTGTGCTGACAAACAAGGCCTAGGGGCACCCAGCACCGGCAAAATTAAGTCTCCACATATTGCATCATACACCTAGCTGCTGTAAACACAGGAACCATCCTACGGCTCCTTGCTACACTAACTCCCTAGCACACAGCATGTTATTTTTGACAACTGAAGACAATGGTAGAAGTGGAAATGCAGTTTACTAAGAAAGCACTGTGCCCAGGATTTTTCTCTTGACCACCCTTTGCCAGCAGATCCTCCTTTCCCCCATTCACCAGCACCCTCTGCAGCACAGGGCAGCTCGATAACCAAGGCAACGTGATAAAGCAAGGCCTGTCTGCAGCTCTGAAGACAGGGATAGATTTTGAAGCTGTGGTATGGAAATAACGTGCAATTGCTGACAAGTGGATGATAAGCCTGGAGTACATAACTGGTGTAGGCTGGCTACAGACAGAACAGCACTGAATAGTGCCCACAAGGTAGGGGGTAAAGGAAAAGGGTAGGGTGAAACACAGCTGGAACACCTGGATAACTGGTTTATCTGCACAGCCCATTGTTACTGCAGGTATCCCTCACAGCAGAGGGATGTGGAAATGACAGCGCTGTGATACAGCCCTGGCCCTTTTCAAAACGTTCTCCCCATGAGAGGCATCAAGATGCATTCATACATAAGAGCCTATAAAAGCGGAAAAGGAGAGTGTTTGGAGTCTTCTGAGTTCAGGGTTAATTTCTGTCCCGTCTTTAGACCAGTAACATCTGGGGCTGAAGAAACTGATGCAGGATGAAGAATGGTATAAAAGAGAGAGAAAATTACTCTGCCATGTAAGAAGAGAACGACATAACAAGCAAAACTGAAACGCAGTAGAATGACAGAAATCACTACGCTGTGATCACAGTGGGCTATAAACCAGAGTTCATCGCATTAATGAGGCAGGAAAAGATTTGTCATATGCAGAGGATTACAGAGAGTCTAATAAAAACATTCTCTATTAAGAGAAAAACGTAATCCAATTCGTATAGAAACGACTTTCATATTATACAAATCATGGTAGAAAATGCAGAACACAAATTCAGGAAAAATGGCACGTAACACTGACGTAAAGCAAGCTGTCAATAAAATCTGATAAAATTATAACACTGTCAAACAGCAAATATATCTATTTGAACTAATCAAATGTAACAGTAGGAAAAGATTTTAAAGATTTGAAGTAGCAAACGCTGTACTCTAAAGAAGCAGAAATGGTGGCGCAGTGAGTTTTTGATTAATAAACCTGACTTCTGTAGCTTGCAAATGAGTTGAAATGGAGGATTTTTTTTTAATGCTGCATTCATGAGGCATCCAAAACAGCTGGCACCTGATCTGTTACAAGGACCCTATGCACTTTTGCAATATATACAAATTCTAATCCAAACAATAATTTCATTCATATGTATTCCTCTCAGAAGAATCAAACTAAGAAGAAGAAACACGATGATACATTATATTTAAGGTTAATAAAAGCAACGTACTGAACAGTGAAAATTATAAGCACTCATTTTTTTTAAACAAGGTCATAAATAAATTACTAACTCAACAGGGAAAAACTAGACACCTTCATGAAGGCACACTGTATGCTCAGTAAGTAGTGACAGTAAAAAAAATGCAGTTAAAATGCAAATTAAGTTATATTAAGATGTATAAGAAATTAAAAGGTGAGTAGTACAAGAACTAACACGTGCTTTCCACTGTGAAACTCTGTTCAGTTCTCACCACTTTATCCTAAAACAACAGAAAAACATTGAAGTAATGGATTGAAATTGCTAATTGAAAAAAATAACACAAAGAAAAACATCTGTAGTCTGTTGGGTTTCCTTTCTTTTTCCTTTTTTTTTTTTTTTTAAGTCCAACAGGAGGTTTAAGAGGCACATGAAAAAAAATCAAAACAGTCAAGAGGAGAGACTGGACAGATTATTAATTTGGTTTCCTAACAAATGAGCAAGGGAATACACAGCAAAACTCCAGGGCAAAAATTTGGGTAATTTGAGATTATATAGTTTCACATCATACACAATTATCCAGTAGTGCTTACTATGGCATTAACACTGATGTTAAGAAAATTATGAAACATTAATATTTATAATAAGTCTATTTGAATTAATAACAATAAACATCAATCACAAAGCACAGAAACACTCCTGTTTCAAGGCACAACACAATAAACATCTACAAAAAGTATAATATAATAATCTTCTACAGAATTTCTTTCTTAAACAATGAGATACTATTGTTAAGGGAAGGACTTTAAATCTTGATGGACAGATGCTCTGATCCATTATGGGCAATAGAGAAGACATACCAGTAGCAGTTTCTTCTGCAGGAAAAACGTGTTGTAAATTATATCACTGTAGCTACAGTGATAAAAAGTCTTATGAAGTATGCCACGCAAACGCAGAACAAAGAAAAGCTTATAGTTTAAAGATAAGAAAAGCAACAACAGAAAGATTTGTAGGCAAAACTGCAACAGAAGGTAAGACATCAGTAATGAACAATACTGGTCTAACTTTTTTTAAATCAAGGGGTTTTTGTAGGTATTTTAAACATTTCTAGAGACCTTTCTAAATATGAAGGGCAGAATGGGAGGATGATACTTTGACAATTTATGAAGTACAGGATGGTAGCTGTTATCATTGAGCTGAGATAAAATAAGCTATATACTGCCACAAAAAGGAAGACATATTACTTATTTTTTTGGACAAGATCTTATGCTTGCTGCTATATAAGCAGATCCCTTCGCTTTAGGATCCCTTCATTCCAGGACCCATATCAGTGACAGAGATAGTGATCATCACCAATGTGTCTCGCTGCCTTCCATTGTTTGTCCTGTGGCAAGTATGGGGAGACAGAAAATTTTTGCTATGTGGCATGTGTTGTCTACCAGTACTGTGGTTGGCAGTGATGTCAGGCAGGAACAACTTTAAAAAACAAACAAAAAACCCCCCTAAAATACCATCAGCAAGAAAAGAAACACTCTAACCCTGTGCTCTTACGTTTTCACCTTTACAACTGTTTCAGCTTCAAAAGGACACAGTCATCTTGCAGGTAATTTGTTCCACCTCTCCTGGCTACTTTCTCACCAGAAATGGCCCAGTTGGTGCAATGTCTTCTGGTCTCAGGGTGCATGAAGGACTGGCTGCTCCAAGAGAGGGAGACCATGGGACCCCAGGGCACTTATGTGGTGAAGTCCCACCATATCTGAACATGGCGGGCAGAGCTGTGTGGTGGTGACAAGGTCCGTTGACAGTCCCAAGCAAAGAGAGTAATGAAACAGGTCCAAGGACCACCACGGAGTGCAGTTAGGAGCAAAAGGAGTTGGAGCCAGGAACAAGACAAGACAGAAGACACGCTATCCACAACATAGGTTCATGGTCCATGCAGGAAACAACGCTGGAGACAGGCACACCTACCATGCCACTCAGGTCAGGACCGAAGCCTGAGCTTAAGGGGAATCCCTGGACCCCTGGGGAAACAGTGCACAGGTAGGGGTCCCAAAGGAAGCTTCTCAGGGCATTGGTGCCCTCCTCAGGGCTGACGCTTAGCTGGTTTCTGCAACCTCTGCATGCAAGGAAGGGCTGTGCACATCTGAAAGAGCAGACAGATGATGTGCCAAAGATGTGGTATCAAGGGTGGTTTATATTCACACATTTTACTGTCCCCACAGGAATATACACAGAATTACAAATCTTGAAAAGCATTCCCTTCCACGGGATTATATACAAAATAACAGATATTCGAGAGCAGTTTCCCTACTAATTATGTAAACATATTCCTGTCCAACAGTGGAGGGGGAAAATACTTTTTTCCCCACTTTAACTGCACTGGAGTGCTCTCCTGTAATTGCTCTTTCAAGCCATACCGGCCTCCATACCAGTGCAATATCCACTCAACTGTATCTTAAAAGGGCTGAAGCAGCGTTGTGCCTCCAGCAATCACCGACCCAAGTGTTCTAAAACGCTCTTGACAATACAGGCAATACAACTGCATGCCCTTCTTCCACTCTCTGCTATTGTCTCTCACAGCCTCTCCAAACAAAGATCAGGGAAGGGGAGCCTCACCTGCAAGAGAAGGCAGTCCTGGAAGCTAGAAGGAAGGAAAATAGTGAGGAGGTGTGACATGAGCAGGGAACAGCAAACCTAAACAGAAGATAAAATCTTCTGGACCAATTCCTTCCACATCAGCAGCGCTGGGCTTGTCTACACCGATACTCTTCTTTAAAATTTCCTCTGTTTCACTGCTGCTAGTGCCCGCGGGGGTTGCAGCGTGAAGTGCTGCTCTGTACCTGTTTCCCAGGCACAGCCATTACGCCTGTATTCCAATTCGAATGGGAGATACCTGTTTCATTCTTACCTGGGATTTCCTTGCTTTAAAACACTTGACAAGCACGGTTCAAAATTTAAAACCATAAATACATGCTTTCTCTGCACGTTGGGGAAAAAATTACAGGCCCAAGAGCTTCATTTCACACATTCAGTAAGGCCATAAAGAAAAGTACTACGGATGCAGAAAAATAAGAGCCTTCTGCAATTTGTTGGGTTTTGCGACGTAAAACTGCCGTAATTATTACATTTTCGATTAAAAATCATACTCCTAAATTTTCTTTTTTTGTCAAACAGCTTAAAAATGTAAAGGTACACAAAGTTATTATCAATGTTTGCCAACAGTTACAACACACTGACCTCTACCTTAACTCAACATGGCTCTAACTTCAAAGCCTGCTTAAAACTATTTAAATACCAACATTATTAAGCATAGCAGGCATGCTGAATACTCAAAGGGAGCCAGCGGGCTTTATGTGAAACCCAGTCTCTGCGTTTCCTCCCCCTTATTTCCCAGGCTAAGCTTACCTGTCCTCCAGAGCAGGACTTTCCTGTCATGCACCTTCTGACAGAGAGGAGTGGTGTTTCCCTGCTCTCTCATCCTTGGACTACCGCTTTTTATTTCCCAATCTCTTCCCCTTTTTAGTAACTGCAATGGAGGCTAAGCACACAGCGTCTTTGTTTCAAGTCACAGGCTTACACCCTTACCCGAGTCGCTCTGCAGGCACCTTTGCGATTGCTGATGGGGGGAACCGAAGGCTGGGCTGAAATCCAAGCGTGGCTCTCCTGCTGTACACCCGGCAGAGGTGACGGAGACCCCCGCTACCACTGACTGTGCTGGGGGGGCTCAGGGGGTTCATGCCTGACTGCACCTGCTCATGCTCTCTTAGAAGCTGTAACACTACAGAGATTTCTTTAGATAAGCAGCATATAAGGAATCTGCAAGCATTACCTACAGAAGGACAAAACAATACAGGAATTTTTGTACTCATTCACAAAATTGACCAAGAACAGAGCTATTGTAAAATGCGCTGTCTCCTAAGATGACAGGCAACTGGTGGAAAAGCCTGAACTGCTAAAGCCCTTCAACACAGATTTTCTGAAAGTTCCAGGATCTTTTTCACTGTATTTGTTAGTGATCATATATCTTGATTGACAGTGAAGCAAAAACACCACATCAAGCGAAATATCTGCCATCAGCAACAGTTATAAGGAAATGCCGCAGTTGAACCAATGTCAAAAAGAGTTTAACTGCTTAACTATCAAATGCTCAGCATACTTTAAAAGTAAGGCTAAACTTTCAACACAGTTTCTCAATCATCACTCAAAAGCTGCCATTAGTAACATTTGGATCTCAAGAGCATTCAGTAGTATGTATTGCTGATATCTGCCAGCAAAAGAAATGTTTAGTAGCCTGAAAAATGTCAAATGTCCAAGGGGTAAAATTGCAACAGCTCATTTAAGATGCAGCTATGAAGCTGCACAATCAAGAACACAATCTCTGAGGAACAATCTCCACAAGCCTTCACAAGAATGATTTTATTTTTATCTAAACTCTTGCCTTTTCTGTCTCTTAAGGGTCCTGAGCGCAGTCATGATACCCAGACTAGTACTAATCACTGTGTTTTATATATCATTTTCGTCCTGGTCCTTATTGCTGTGGCCCAAACACTTTTAGTCTCTCTTGAAAAGCAGAGCATGGAGAGACACACTGTTCACTGAGACCCTTTATTCCAGACTGCTGGACTCCAAGGCACGGTCTTTTAATCAAATTATTCTTAAGGCTTATGTCAAGTGGCAAATGCATCAAATTCTTGGCTCCAACAAAAACCAAACAACTGCCTCCAACCTAGAAGACATATACTTTCCAGGGTAAAATTTTCAGAATTGCCTCTTACCTAAAAGCCACACACACCTTGTGCGTCTAAGTAATAATTTGCTTTTAAAAATATTACGCTTGCACATGATTTTCTAAGTGGGAAAGAAAAGGGAGGAATATGAATATAAAAAGTCTGTGAGCACACGGGGAAATCGGTGTTCTGTGCTCACAAGTTAACCAGTACTTGGCACAAGTATTGCATTTTTCCACCACTAGCTATCTTCCCTGCCTCCAAAGCAATATATTTTAGTCCTATCTACAAAAGGTACATACGGTAAATTGAAGTTTAGACATCCTTAAGCTTATGCACCAGCAAAGGACTTCTGTTTACAGGCACTTTCTCGTCTCCCTTCCCAAACTAACTCAGCCTCCAAGTGAGGTCATTCTCCAATAGTTCGCAATTATCCGTTTCACATTCTGGATTCTCACTGTGAAATCTGAGAGAAGCTGGAGGATAGACAGGCGGTAAAAGCTGGATACAAGAGACCACTCCAGCACAAATATCCCAGATCAATTACCAATATAGATCTGCTGCATTAAAAGCCTCCTGCTTCTGAACCCTTCCTAAAAGCCCCCTTAAGCCCTCCACATTCCTAGTGTACACAACAATGGGATAAATTAACAATGGTAGGAGGGAAAGGAAGAAAAGAAGAATCCTAAACATAAGGAGTTTACATAAGGAAAGGCAAACATGTTCAAAGAAACAATCACAAACACAGCAACAACTACAGACTCAAGCTGGAATTCAGGTACAGATTTCTGGTACCTGATCTGCAAATCATTGAGAAGTCTTGGCTACTACAGTCAGTCTTAACACACCAAAGCCTTCTACAGCAAAGCTTTCCATAGCATCACTGGAAAGCTTTGAGTACTAACTCATCTTGCAGCTGTAAGACATATCTTCATTTGAAACTCGGAAGACATACGTTGATTAGGAAGGATAAGGCAGGAAGGGACCCCAGGACTTAGAATCATAGAATCCTAGGTTGGAAGGGACCTTTAAGATTAGCCCAACCATTAATGTAACACTGCCAAAACCACCACTAAATTATGTCCCCAAACACCCATCTACCTGTCTTTTAAATACCTCCAGGGATGGTGATTCCATGCTTCCCTGGGCAGCCTGTTCCAATGCTTGATAACCCTTTCTTGCATATAGGTTCATGCATTCTTTCTATTGCTTCACTGCAGATTACTCTCGAGCACTTTCTTAGGTCAGTTCAGAGTTGAAATCTGTTTTCCCCTCTCTCAGACATGCTTCTATACCCTCAAGACACTGTCAAAATTATTACTTAGGCAAGAAACTTTCAATATATCACTACAGGGTTAATTTCCTTTTACCTTCTACTATCACACTTGAGTGCAGAGTGCTCTGCTTGGCTAAAAGCTCAAAGGGCATGAATAATGTAAGAGGACCATTAATGCCTCAGAAAGCCTTCACTGGATCTCTCACCAGTTCTCACTTGCTGTATCTTTCATTTCCCTTAAATCTTACAGTACCAGCACTAAATCAAACTAAAAGCTCTCACACCTAGCATCTCTCCACCAGCAATGCAGCCAACAGATGACAGGGACATAGGAATTAAAGGGCGGCCAGGAGGGGAGCGGCCCCTGCAGCCTCCTGGCTCCTCCACCTTCTCAGCCTGTTGTCAATTGCTCCTCAGCTTCTCTACCTTTTGCCTTCAGCACTGAAATATTACATCCTCGGTTTAAGTAAAACCATTTCAACTGCCTTTGAGTTCTATAAAGGCCTAACAAATAGTTTTCATACTTGGAAAAAGTATGTTATGCTTTCAAGGATGGCTGAAATCCAGCTGAACTATTCACCTTATAACATAACGTGGACATCAACCTTACTAGATGGCCCATGTCATATTAAGCTTGGGGAAATCTGGCAATAAAATGAGTTGTGGTTACAAGAAAACCCAGCCAGGTGCATTCACAGAGGGAAATGGTGAGTCTGAACGTTATCTGATGAGCCACAAACTTGATACATAACACATCTATGAAATTACATATAGTTCTTAATTGAATCATTCCAAATCAAATCAGGAAAACACAACCAGAATTACAGGAAATACTGGGATCCTGGGCAAATTGCCTTCAGTGTCTGCTCTCAGTTATGCTATCTGTAAAATACAATCGATAAACGTAACCATTAAGTAAATGCAAAACATGATTAGTCCAATTCTTAACCAGAAAAAAATTAGGCAGGGACTTGTTTGGTGTCTTGTGTCAGGTACCTGCTTTGCACTACACTGCAACTATAATACAGTTGTAGAATGCTGGAGAGGCTGGAAAACAGGAGCTGGAAAAGCACATTGCAGACAAACAAACTGAATGTAGAAAATCCTTAGATTTGCATATCCACACTATGATTTGTATCAGCTTTCCCTGTACACATAAATTGAAGTAACAAAATAGATAAAAACACATTGTGAGGAGTTAAGGAGGAATGTCTTAACCCAGAGCTATGAACATAACACTGCATGCAGAAAAAAAGTCCTCTGCACTTCAGTTTTCAGTTAGTTTGGCAAAGCTGACACAACAGAGTTTTAAGTGATGCTGCAAGTAGACACCAAAGAACAATTGAAGGAAAAGATGGGAAAACACAAGCCTTTTCTGTGGTTATAAAACAATATTAAAAGAAAATGAAATAGGAGAGGCTTGAAGAAGTAGTTTGACCCTAAAAGTAGTTTGAAGCTGTGGTTTGAAATATTTAGTATCTATAGAGGCATCTGTTCCAAACTTCGGAAGGTTAACTCAAACCTTCTGCAAGCTATATAAACCGAGTTCTGTGTTAGAAACTGCTAGACAACTATTTTCTACTAAACACTAAAAATTGTAATACAAGACATCTGTTGAAGTTATAAAATGTCCTGTAGCTCTTTAAAATGTATACATTTGCTTTGGTCATTATGGTCATACCTAGTGTGTTTTCCCAATATCACATATGATTGTGTGAAGTGCTTTGAAATGAAAGATGCCATGTAAGTGCAAAACATTACTGCAATACACTCAACTTAAATTAGACACGCTATAGTAGGATGGGTCCTTTATTGAGACATCTGCTAGGAAACTGATTTGGTCAAATCACAGTGAGTGATAATGAGTGCTGTTTAATCAAGACAGTATTAACATAAATTTTAACTTGTGTCAAGTAGCTTAATGGTAAATTACTGAATGTTAAACAGACACGGAATTTTATGCCCTGGTATTTCAATAAACAAGTTCTTGAGTAAACTAAAATGTATGGTTTCTTCAATGTGCAGTCAAAGAGAGTTAGATACAACCAGAAAGAGGAAGTCAAGCAATGCGAGACTTGAAATCATAAACTTCATTTCCAGTTTTAAACAGGTTCAGTACTGGAATGCTCATCATCTCTGAACTAAATACAAGATCTTTAATAAGAAAAGTACATCCAGATGTGCTTATAATTAGAAAGTAATATCAGGTATTTTAATTAATTTCTGGCTTTTGTACATATATGACATTTCTGACTTGGATGCTTAATTCTGAACAGCTTTTTACATTTTGTATGGATAAACATCAGTAGACTTCTGGCCTTAGCACTGTAAAAATGGCTATAAACAACATGCCTTTCTGTGATAACCCCAAATTATGTGGTTTCATCCATTAGCCATTGATTTTGCCAGTCAACACATCCACTTACTATTTGTCAGAGAGAAATATGAAGCTTTTGGAATCCTAACTCAAAACTACTAGGAACTAAAATACTGACGGTGAAGAGCCACCACACTCCAACAACAAGCAGAAACCTTTACTGCAAAAGCATAACAAAGTGATAGGTACCGCTTTAGATATTCATCCTTAAAGGAAGGGACGTTCCCAAATTTAATATTAATAATATAATTGACTTGTCTGAATTTAAAATTATTCCATGACATACTCAGTGAGTGAGTGTGTTCAGAGCAGAACAGCACTTACTACAACATTCCCTAGAACATGCAATTCCTAAGAAAGGGATGAGGAGTAAAGGAGACAAAAAAATAAATCACAGGGGACAGGTCAGTACTACAAATTATATGCTCTGGAGGAAAATATGACAGTTTAGCTCTTAGGATTAGGATACTGGGGAAGAGGCAAAATAAAACAGTTGAAAAAATAAAGCAAACTTATTTAGGCCTGCATTAGGCACCCATATAAGAAGAGACTGCTTTCTTAACTACAGATGAAAAAAGCCAACCCCGGCAAGACATCAGTATTAAACCACATGCTTTTGTGCTCACCCACCTTTAAATGATAACAAGAAGGGACTGATTATGGAAATATTTCAAAAACTGAAAACTTCTTAGTCCTCCAGGCAGCAGATGTTGAGACTGGCATGTGAACTTCAGCTTGAAGGAAGTATCTTGCTACCTACAGGAGGTACCATGCCCAAGAGGTGGCTTAACATTTACTTCCTATTTCATTGGAGTGATTAAACATAACACTACCCTTCTCCACAATGCTAGGACGAATGCTGTGACAGAAGAAAAGGTCTCCTAAATGTGACGTGCACACAAAAAGTCTCTATGAGCAGGTGGACAGAAGAACGTACTCCTGGTTTCACGCTGTGCATGAACACGTGTATGAAGCAGGACATGGATTCTACATGATTACAAAAGCACAAAGGTCTAAAATGATTGTTGCCAATATTCCAGTTCCAGGCCTTTTACGTGCAGAGCTCAGAAAGAGCCATGGCTTTCAACACAAGTCATTTTATTAACACTAAACCCCACAATTAAGCAGGACTCATTCCTTCCACTGTCACTTCATAATCACACCAACTCTGCCAAGAGTCACACTCTCCCCATCTACTCCTTCCACTCTTGACCTGTGCAAGCTGAAATCTCAACAGGGGACAAGAAGGCCAAGCTTTTCCACAGGTCTAAATCTCAAAGCAACAGCCACCTTGAGAGGGGGGAAAAAGAACGTGTGCTGTTGCTGTGGAAACAGAGCATGAAAATACTGCTATTAGATCAAGTAGCTCTCGGAGGATCAAGCACACTGCTGAACAGTTACTGGAACTTCCCCTGGCAAGCAGGAAGGCTTAGGACAGGGATCACAGTCAGCCCAGATGTCTCCACCATCTCCCAGATTTCAGAGGATCTGGGACAGCTTTTCAAAAGCGAGTCCCTCACTACACTTGGTGAGGAAAGATATTTTTTGTGAAAGCAATTAGCATCACATGAAGGCCTTGAACTGGGAAGATGATAAATTGCACAGCTTGCTTAAATTCTTGATAGATGTATTAATACAGAATCCAGGACATGGTGTTTAACACAGGACTGGGGAAATGCCTGGGTCTGCCCCAAAAGTTTACAAGCGAATGGTGAAGAAGAAAATTAACCTACATTTCTACATTAACCTACAGTTCTTCTGTTCCTTGTTCCCTAAGAGATGAAAAGAATCAATAGAATGTGATAATGTAATTAAAAACTACATAATATTTAACACAGAAAAATGTTAGTTAAGACCACATGAGCAAATTCAGTATCAGACTAACTTACAAGTGACTTGACTTTAAAATCATTCTTGTGCATAAATCTGCCGTTTTGTTCCTCTCTCCGTTCCCTTTGAGATCACTTAACCATGTAAGCTGTTCATACCCTGAGCTATATAAACTGTATGAGAGTGCAAGAGCCTAACACAAATCAGTCACAAAGAACACTGTAGTCAAAAACAGTATTAATGAGAACACCACATACACAAAAGCCAGCTCCAGGTTTTTCGGAAGAAAGGTATTGCCAAGTGTCAACATTAGAACTCCTTACACTATCAAAGATCAGGTGAAACCAGCAACCAGTAGCTATTTGATAGTCTAAACCACTGATTTTGCTAGGACATTTCAAACATCAGACAGAGACGGCAGGGGAATCCAACAGGTTAGAGATTTGTTTAGTTTATCAATGCTACAATGCTACCAGACATTAATTCCCCCAACTCTGAATCTTGTACACTTCCTTCTCATCCCTGCAAAGCATCTCATATTAAAAGAAACTAGACATTGGCAAGCTAGAAGAATGATTTATTTTACAAGGGTGTTGCAAAGCTTAATTCATGTTTATAAAGCCCTTTGTATTGTGCCTTTCATCTACTGTGGGAACCTCACAGTATTATCAATAAGGTCTTTTCTACAGTAGAAAGGCTTTGCTAAAATAGCTATACTAGCAAATCTGCTTAGTCGAGATGTAGTTTACACAGGCAAAAAAGTTATTTTGCCAGAACAGCTAATACTAATTCCCTGAAAAAACAAACTATACTGGCAGAAGTGCAATTTTGGTGGTATCTGACTGAATCTAGCATAGAATATTATATGTCAACTAAGAGTCATTTCTACAGAATCTTAATAAAACACAGTTATGCTGGCAAAATCTTGAAGGGTAGCTCTGACCAACATATTTTGGAGACTGCAAACGAAGGACATATATTTACTACTTTCACAATACCAAGCCTCTGTGTTCATTCACTCATGTGAATGAGCTAGAAGCAACAGAGCCCTCTGTAAAGAGTTCCCTTTAGCAGCAAATGCATTTGACTTTAGTATTTTATACAAAATAATATCAGGTGGTTGGTTTTTTTTTCCTTTAAAAGGCAAGAAACGAAAGGAATAAAGACACTTAAGATAAAGCCTTGGTCAGACATATTCTGCTAAATAGAAAAGGACAGAATACTGACAGCACTAGAAGGAATAAGTAGAAACTACTTATGCAACTGCAAAGAACACAGACTGTGGTACAAGAAATTAGTTCACGTGACAGTCATTTTTAACTGTGCTATTATTTTTTAATTCAAGACCCTAGTTTTCTCACTCAAGTTTAAAACAACGACAACTATACAATTGTTATTTGTCTCCTAATAAAGGTGGAGAGGCACCATCATCATTCCAGGTTTCCAAACAACTACTTGCCATTTTCTTCTAATTGTGTTTAGCCTTATTCTGAGCTGCTCAGGGTGGTAGCCTGCAGCTACCAGCAGTAGTGCGTTTTCATTTTGCCTGTCAACATTTTCATATCTTACAATAAGTCTGTAGCAAATCTTATCACCTAAGGGCTTGCTTACACAGGGAAAGGAAACTCAACTGTCTCACATCTCTGGAAGCCTTTTCTCCAACAGATACCTGTATTTATTTTAGAAGGGTGTCTCTCCATGTCCATCTGCAGCAGCACACAATTTTCTAACATTCACAGCACCAAAGCCATGCACTACAGAGTAACACTTTGGCAGAGCCGTGTTTCACATCTGTGGTGGGTTACAAACTGGCTAAATGTTTTCCCACAAACTGATTCTGATCAGTCATGCTTGAATTTGGAACGGAGCTCAAAATCAAAGAACAGGAATTGCCATAGTTAGGGGAAGTAAGCTACTTAACAATATGGAAAATTTGTTTTCCATATGAAAGATGGTTTCATTACCAAAATTTAAGCAGGTGTATTCAGCTGCTTTCCACTGAAAGGTAAAGCTAAATCTAAAGTAAAACTAAACATGAAACTCAATCTTCTCTGCTATTGTGACAAATTAGAAAAAAGACTAGCTACTGTAAATTAATCATTAACCTATTATTTACCGACATAGTACTGTAGAATACACAGCCCACAAACCAGGACTACCTGATGCACTGTTTCGTTACACCTAACAGTTATTTATGTGACCTCTGAAATGATAAGCACAATAATAAGCAGTAATTTATAATTGCTACATGTTTTCTCAGTCACTGATGTACCTGTCTATATAGCATGAAGAATAGCAGTGACCTAAAAACTAGAGTTGACAGTTCCGGACTTAAAAAGAGCAAGGTTCAAATGAGAGCCAAATTACATGAAATCTTTTTGCTGACTGGCTAAGCTATAGACCAAATCTATAGCACTAGAAGGCTGGGCTTTCTTGCTTCCAGTTAACAAGCACTTTTTTTGTCATGAGAGCATTAAAAAAAGCTGGATTATATTTCCTTTTTCCACTAGTCTACATTTTGCATGTAAGCAGCTGTTCCTAATCAATGACAGTTAGATATTAACACTTCGTACAACATGAAAATTTATGTCACGGCCTTCTTTCAAAAACTATAAAGATGTTTTCCCCATTAGCTCTGTGCCATCAGCCAGACACCACTCGATTTTCTGTACCTACAGCATAGCAACCATGGATCCCTCCATCCTCCATAGCATCCTCCACTGGTATCACCAGAAGGCTTGCATGAAGATCAAGGACAAAATATGGCCATTAGACAGTAACTACGTTTCTAGCTGGAAAAGTTCATTCTTGCCTTTGGGACACTCAGCAGCAAAACTTAAGGTTAGCCGTCTTTAAAGGCAAGGCTATCTTGCCCCACTGTTTCTTCCCATTCCACTCACCTCTCTGTTTTAGCTCCTTCCTGTCCCTTCTTAACTGTCATCTGTCTTTAGCTTCTGATCACACTGACTGATCCCTTGGTTTCTTCCCAGGAAGAGAGCTCACAGGGAATTTGCAGGGTTCAGCATATAATCTTTCTGTATGCCCTGGGTCCTGCCAACACAAACTGCTCCCTTGCTGAGCACGTCCTGGCAGTGAAGTTTAACTGAAGGGTTTGGAGCAAAAGTCTAGGAGCAAATATGTGGAGGCTGAGGCCAGGCTTCCCAGCAGAAGGTCACCTACTCTGAAACATCCCTCCATGACTGACAAAGATATCCTACATTTATCATTCTCAAGTTCAAGTACATTTCAAGGCCAACTTTGTTTCTCTTAAGCAAAAATGGAAGAAAAGGCATACACTCAGGCTGAGGCTTTTTTTCTCTCAGTCTTCTAGAATTTATAACTGCTCCAAAGTTTCTGCAGGAGTAGAAATGAAATTTAAAGGGTAGAAACAACAGTTACTTGGCATGATCAGCAGTTACACTGAAGCACGAAGCTGCAACCACAAAAGAAATGCACAGTTAAATAATAAGGAGCTCACTTCTACTCAGAGATACAGCTGAAGCAACCGTGAACAGCATGACAAGACTGAGGTTACATGTTTTCTGCAAGCTCACGCAAATAAGCTCAAGCTGTTGCTTTTGACCTTTGATGCCCTTCATGATTTGTGTTCTAAACCACTAAGATCAGGAAAAAGTCTGTGACAGTTTAAAGCCTTAGCGAGTAAAGAGCATCTACATCTCAACGATGAACTTCCTAGTTCTAACAGAATGGCGGTTCACTGACTTTCAGAGCATGCTAGGGCTTATGTACTCAAACTTTATGGGGATGATGAGAGGAAGGATAAATACAGACAAACAAAAGATTTAATTTTTTTATGTGTAGGTTTTGGAGCTCTCAAATCATCAGTATAGATGAAGTTTAGAATTAGACCTAACTGCACCTAAGATAGGTATCGTAAAGGAGCAACAATTTGCAGAACTGAAGATACACTAATTTTGCACAAAGGGCTGCAGTACAATCAAAACCCAGAATTTCTTGCATATTAAGTATCATTTAAAAAGTCAACCATAAATACATAAAAATGCTTGCAGTAAACAAAGCAAACAGAAAAAGCAGAACTTGGGGAAATCAATCAGCCTGTCTAGGAAACCATTTCTGCATACTATTACTTTGAATGTAAAACACAGGCTTTAAATGTAGTCACATCTATTTAACAATTCACATCTTCATCACCTAACTATAAAGGCAGCATAACAGTCTGTTTACACACAAGGTATCTATGACAAACCATCAGTCCTAACTGAGGAAAATATATTATAGACACAATGTTTGGAAAATTAAATGCCTTTTGGCCTCTGAGAAACAGCACTGAAATTCCAATTTGTCCTCATTTTAACATATGTCTCTGTTTTAACGTAACGAACATACTTGGATGCAGTTTTATCACTTCTTCCACAAAGTAAAAGAGCAGTCACTTTTCTGCTGAAAACAGGTCTGAAAAATGTTACCTTAAGATGGAACATGCAAGACACTTTAAACGTAGGTACTTCCTCCACCAAAACGTTAACACTTTTAACAGTACTTTTCCACAAACATTTTATTTATAAACAATTCTTTCATAAGAAGTTTTTCTTGAAATAGCTGTAAAACAAACACTTGAAGATCAAAATTGTGTGATGCATGTTACACTTCTCCCCACTTTCCACAGCATGAGTCGGAGCCAGTGTCTCACACACAAGAAGAGTACCTCTAAACCAGCAGACACATCCACGATACGAAAATCTGTAATGTGATCTTATAATAGCTGATCCTAAATTTGAAAAGGTGAAGGAAAACAATCAGTGCTGGATAAGTTTCATATAATCATCTGAATGGCTCTATTGTCTCTTTCGTCATGCTAAAGTTTGCTTTGTTGTTGTTTTCATCTTTCCTTTCAAAATAGCCTCCTGCAGCTCTAAGCTAAAGATCTTCCTGGAGCTTCTATGCGACAGCTGCAGTATCTTAGCCATCTGTTTAATTTATATTTGCTAATGCAGCTCCTGCTGTTTTCAACTGACAGCTTTTTTCTCTCTTATTACCCCCACACGGGAAATCATTGCACTTGCCAAGGTTTCTCTGTAGTCTCAGATGTCAAATCACGTCTGGTGACAAAAGGTGATGAATGAGGCTCCTATGCACCTCCCTTTTGTTTTGTTAAAATTATGAAAATCTGTAAGGGGGTTTTATGTTATTTCTTTAAAGAACAATTATAAACAAAAAGAAAGGAAGGAGTACAGAAACAAAGACTGAAATCATACCCCCTTCCTCTCAACATGGCAATTCTGTGGGAAGGTTGAGGCTGAAGGATCTCCAAGATACTCTGAGAAGCAGAATATCCATTCCATATCCATTCAATAAAGCCATGATTCAACCTCTTTAGTCATCTACGCCCACCTGCGAAGCTTAGGGTTTGGCTGACCACTGACTTCCCCTCACTTGCAACCAACATGCCTCCCAACTTTTCTGGAGTGCTCTGGATTGCAGAAGTATTCACAAGTCAATGGGAGGTGATGGAGCACCAAGGCCCACGTGTTGCAATGCCAGTGGTTAGTGCCATCCTGTAAAGCCTCCTGCAGGAAGGTGCAGGGCCTGCACCCTCTGTGGTATTAAAAGACACTGGATAAAAGCACAAACTGGCTCCTGAAACAGCAGGCAGCCTTATACAGCAAGCAGAGATGTTACTGTCACTCTAACTCCCCCAGAGCATGGTAACAAGAAGATTAAAGAGTCTATATCCCTGCTGAAAAGTGACATCAGGTTTAACATAAAACTTAGAAATTTAACTTAGATATCCCCGTCCTGCTTAAAAGTGTATCAGTTGAATCACAGTGAGCTCTGCAATACCTATCCCAGGTGATGCAACACTCCTGTGTTACAAGGACCACATTTCAGTGACTAGCCCCAGCCCAGAAACAGGTAGACACATTACGCACAAAGAGCTGCACCTAACCCAAACCCAGAAGCATGACCACTCTTCCCTTCTAAATTCCCCCTTTCAAAACAACTTTATCAACTGGAAACAGCTGATAAAAAACACAGAAACATGAAATGGGCACTTCCCAAAGGGCTGGAAGATGCGTGCTTTCTGGTGCCAGAGCGAGCCCAGCACAGCAGCTGATAAGGAGCTAGCAGGGATGCATGTTTGAGGGAATACTTGGGAGACAACAAGTCATAATCTCTTATTACCACTGTTCCCAGAAGATGATGATGAGAAATTAAATCTATTGTTCTGACATTCTAGAGTTGGCTCCAGCTTCTAAACATCAAAGCAACCCATAAGATGGAACTTGTGACAGCTCCCTGTCTTGTGCATGATCATCCCAACGAGCTCTGGAGGATGAAGTCACTTGAAGCAAAATGAGCACTTTTGCTTTGAAAGTACAGCAAACTAGTGCCAAAAGTAAGTACTTATGCATTCTGGAGAAGGTTACTGCTTCATCTTCATATCCCCACTCCTTGAATAATTGTGGTACAAGAAGTCAAACTTTGACAAGCGTATCGGATGAAACAGAAAAGCTAAAAGAATAACCTAGAATAACCTTAGACCTAATATACTCATAGCTACACCATACATGAGGACATCACATCCTTTCCTACCCAGGAGATTTTGTCCAAGAGCCAGACAAGTCACCTCTTAATTTTCATTCTGTATCTCAGTCTTTCCATCCATAAATATATGTAAATGTTGATGTACTTCACTATAGTACAGCGCTATAGGCTAGATACCCAACACAGATTCTAATGCTTTTATAGCTCAGTGCCAATACCAAGAGGAAAAAAAAAAAAAAAATATCACCTCAAGGAGTACATAGCCTGAAAATCTGAAAAGTTACTACTCGGCTTCCGTTGATTACTTGTACTTCATGCCATTTCATAAGTAACACAATCAAGAAAGCATAAAGTATTAAATTACAATAATATATACATAGATTAATGTCCCAAGTCACCACAGATTTGTTTCTCATTACTTTCATCAACATACTGAACCAAAGACCCACAAAATGTGACTCCCAGTGTCTCTGTCTACCATGCTGCCCAGGCCGAAATTATCCTTTATATCAATTCTTCCTTACCTCAAGAAGTGTATGTGCAGCCTGATAAAGAGCTGTGTTTTACCAGATGCAGACTGAGTGAAAACACCATGAACCTGGGGAGAGAGAATTTCTGTATAAATACGTGTACCTGACAATGGAAGGCAGTAATGTTTTCCAAACTGCAAACGTTCTCCAGCCAGGGTGTCTGATTCACTTCAGTACCTGAACTACTGCAGTTTTCAGCTCAGGAAATTGAAGTAGTGCTGGTTTTAGTGATTCCTTCAGCCAGGAACAGGAATAACTGAACTGACTAGAAATTACCCAAAGTTGTTAATAAAATAAAAAGATTAAAGAAGAACTGCAAGTTAGGCATACTGGTCTTATCTTTTTCAGCCAGATTTTTTTGTTTTCCTCCTTCTTCCTGGGTTAATAAGAATTATCGAGTGTTACTTTGACTAGCCTCTGGTCAAAAGCTCCTGAAGGAAAGAGGAGGCTCAGCCATGTGCCGTTGCTCAGTCAGTGACTCATTATTGTGTCTGTGAAGCAGAAAGGCTAAACCAAGGACTACGACATCCAAGGGATTCCAGCTGAAAGAAGCAAACCAGTGCACAGTGAGGTGCTCTCTGAGGTGAGCAAAGATGTCTTGCACAACACGACAAGACACTACCAAAGACCCAGCATAACAAATGTTGCAAAACCAGGTGCAGGAACCCAAAACGTCAATGTAAGATGCAACAGATTTTACAATCAACAAATTGGGTTAATTTCTTCTCTGTAGACTACCACAGCCCAAGGACAGAACAATACTTTTCTACCCCCTTAGGGGCAAAATCAAGTAAATATTAGCAATGATTCCTGTGGGAGGTTACACTAGGGTAAGTAGCGTCTCCACACACACCTCCTTCTGGACACCTTTTCACAATTTGACAACATAATATTTAAGGGGGGAAAAACCTGACAGTTTTTACTGGAGGACAATTTGCTTCTTTTTCTCATAAAATACCTCTCCTCTACAACCTCTTAGCGCACGCAAACCACACAGGCCTACAGGCTTTCCTGGAACCGGAAAATAAAAAAGCACCTTTGCTGTTCATACAACAGAGATAAAAGATACCTCAATCTGAGTATGTTTGTTTTAGGAAGAAAGCCATTATTCAAGGGTAGATGGATTTAGCAGCAGCGTCAGGTACAGGGTTATCTGCCCTCTCAATCTTTTCCATAAATGTTCTGAACATTGAGCATCCCAGGAGAAAACATCTGAACTAAACACTTTATTCTTAGCTTGGTCAGACAGCACTTGATACAGCTTTCAACCAAGCATTAAGTCAGCTTTCCATTGCCCAGGACAGTGGGGGATGGGAACAGCCAGCTAACAGGAAAACGCCGAGCACACAAACCCTGCTGCACAGAGGCAAAAGCCCAGTGCCTCTACACAGTGCTTTGCAGCGCTCCAGATCCTGGGAAGACTCTTAGCTGGGGTACAGAGGCAGCCCTGTAAGAAACCCCATCTGACAAACCTCTCAAAGCAGAAAGGACCACAGTACATATAGTATGTTACCCTTTCACCAGTTACCCCTCCTGAACTGCTGTTATCATCAGCTCCATGGCTCCAAGTCTTTCAGACCCAAAGCTTCAGCCCAAATCTGCAAGTTGTGGATCCCAGCTGGCTCCTGAATGTTCCTCCAGCTCCTCCAAAGCCCACTTCCCAGCACCCCGTGTTTCTGGGATCACAAAGCGGAGACATCAGCAGTGGCCCTGAACAAAGCTGGCAAAGGCTCACCAGGTGAATTAGCTCAGGGTCTGAACCACACAAAAACCTATTTTCTGCTTCCAGGTCTGAGTCCGGGACTTTTGTACAAATAACTTGTACCTGAATAATCTATCCACAGAAAATAAAACATTAGCTGTAAAAATTAAATAGAAAAAAGGCCAATTTCAGTTCCTACACAGCAATTCAGAGGTCAAAAATTAACCTACCATGCTTACAAAGGCTATTTGCAACATCCCTCATACAGTGTTTGAAATCCTGTCCTCTAGTTTTGCCCGTACGTATTCCTCTTCTCTTCCCAGCATCCTCAGGCATTCCCCAAGAGCCAATTCTGCAAAGAGTATAAAGATGATACTCTCAAGGAAATCAGACTTGATTCTCCAGGCTGTCCAACATATGCAAGTAATATACTTAAACATGAATGTCCATACATACACAGCACTTCAAAACCGAACCGTTATAGACCTTAATACTCACCACCCTGAACCTTAACTCTGAGCTCCAACAAACAGGTCATAGCCTGTCCCCAAAATGCTAATGCTAGATTGCTTTAAGCCCAGAGGCAACAGCTTGTAATAAATTCCTAAGAATTTAAAAGTTTCACCTTCCAGAAAACCAAGGTTTGTTGTTCATCTGTGCTTTAGGTGCTAGATTTAAAATGAAAAGGCAAGTACAGCTGCTCACAGCTGATAAGGCCTCCTGCTACTGGCATCTATTTATATCCATGATCCAGAGTAACAAAACCACGTACTTTAAACAACTGAAGCAACTCTTAGATAAAATATGGAAATGGAAAAATGGGACTTGAAGCCACTTCCTTTACTGTATAAATCCCTTCCCCATAAATCAAGAAAAAGTACATTTGGGTGAAAGTAATAAAAGATCCATACTGTCTCTGAAGATCAACTGCCAAAGCAGAGAATCTCAAAAACAATTTCCAGGTTAGTACATGATGGCAACTCCTGATGGCATCTTGTTGGTTCTCATCTGAACGCTGGGGCCATCACCTCTGCCAAGCCAGTTAATGGCTTTTGACTGAGGTCACTAACACGCCGTGTTGTATACAGGCATCTGCCGCTGCTCAGCATTGCTCAGGAGCAGAGGCATTGCAGAATGACGTATGGGAGCATGGGTTTAGTGTTCGTGATTAACCTCACGCAATGCCTGATTTGTGGGATTGCAAAGCATGGATGGAAAGACATGATTAAGGTCCTAGGAAATAATGAAGACGTAATTGGTCCTATAGAGCTAGGACCAAGAGAGAGCAGATAAGAGAGAAGACAAAGGAGGATGGAACAGAAGATTCTTCTACCTATGGCCATGAAACTTGGCCCAGAGCTGGTGTTACTCCTCTAGATGGATACCCAGCCCAACTGAGTCTGAAAACCCCTGCGTAAGAGCATATCACAACCCACACATACACAGTTATTATACCACATTGAGACACTGTTTATAGGAGAAGAAACTGCAGTTTGTCCCGTACTCATCCGCAATATATTGCTCAGTCAGTTATCCAAAAGCATATTACAGAGGAGGGTTCATAGCTCCAGGGTAGAGTTCCACAAGGAGCATAAACCAGCATGTTAGTGGCTACCAGCAAACAAAGTGGACCCACATCCCCAGCTATTCACAGCACACCCATCCAAATAACTAATCCACCAAAAAATTATCAGTTGGTCTGATTTATGAGCTGATCGAATGCACGCTACAGCTGCTTGATTGCGGGAACTGAAGCAAGACAGAAATGCCACGACTGTGGCAGAAGAGAGCAACGCTGACCTTTCCAGGAGAAGCACGGTCTGAGATTACCTTTCACAAAACAGTATCTGTATTGTACAGACTAGAGGGGAAGGCAGGGGATACAGAGGCTGGCTAGAGAATGCCCTACTGCATTAGACCATATTGTGTGGGTGTGCATGTCTAGTCCTAAAACTCAAGAATCACTATGCAACTGAGACACTGGTTATTTCCATCTACACTTTTAAACTGTAAAATGTTAACAAGCTTTGAATATATTCTAGGAGTCAAAAACCTGAAAAGAATGAAATATAAGCAGCATTTTCCAAAGCTCTCCCTAGTGTGCCCTCCTGTATCTTCTACAGTGTCTTTCTGCTGCAAAAAATGTTAACATTTATTTAAAACAGAAGCAAATAACACTTTCAGATATCCCTTCCTCTGCTTCTCTCCTATCTTTTTGCTCTACTGATAAAATAAAAATCCAGTATCACAGCTGGGGAAAAGCAATACAGAGCCAACAAAAGATAACCAGACTGGGTGGGGAGGGATGTATCGGTGTAGAGTGCTACAGCTCTGGAACAAGACTAAAGGAGAGGATTTCACAGGGACAAATCTGAAATAGCTAGCAGCTGGCCTTGAGGCATACACTATACAAATCCATCCAGTTAGAAGGGATATCCCTCGTGTCACACCCAAATTTGCCTCCATCCCACACTAGTTTGCTATTCCTAAGTCTTTATGGTAAACTGACATCAAACACCTATTCAGAAATCCAAGGTTAGAGGGAATAATATTTAAATTAGAGATTAATCCCACTTCTTGTCATGTCTCCTGCACTATATTTTGTTTTACAGTTTTTCATTTTGATTTTGTGTTCCAAATTTGGGTTATGGCAAGACAACAGGAACTTCAGTTGCTATGCATAATGTAAAATAAAATAAATAAATAGTCTCAGCTCTCAGAATCCAATGCTCAGCATCTGTAGATAATGCAAGCACCAATTCTATGTGCACAATGTTTAGGCACAAAAAATCAGGCAGAAAATCAGTCTTAGACACTGACCAAGTTAAATTTAAGTATAAAATATGCCAGATGCAACAGAGTGACTTGGACAGGGATTACAGGCAAAAGCAAATGCACGCTACCTGAAACTGACACATTTTTTTCCAGTCAAACCCTCACAAGTATTTAGCAATTATTCAAACCTCCCTGTCCCCGATGAGCAGTAACACTGGCACATCTGAGTCTTTTAACTAGCAGCCACACGGTTTATGGAGCAGCCGCTCTACCAGGTGAGGGGAAATAATCGCCTGTTGTGCTGACATAGCACAGAAATACCTTTTGTCTCAGCTGGGAATTGTTCTTACACAACCGGTGCTCTTGATACACTAGAAAATAGCTTAGATACCTGGTATCATAGATTTTAATATTCCGACTGTGGATATGGCCATCAAAATCCCCACTGCCTCTCATTCCTCACACACTTAATATGTTGATTTAATTATATGCCTGTAATTCAGTTTACATTTTACAGGAGGCAAAAGGTAGAGAGATTCCAGTAAATGACACTTGAGATAAGAGAATGAGCAACTGGAGAGCATGATGCTCGTTCTTTGCATATAGACCAATCTATAATAAAGGGCTTTAAAATTCACTTGACCAGAGCAGGTAGGAAGCCTCAGCAAAAGCTAAACTAAAATTAATTTTCCAGACTTTAAAGTTGTAAAGGTAACTTGCAAAGCACAAATCAGTGAAGAGCTGTCTTTGTAAACCCATGGACAGACAGCATCAGTCTGCTGCTCCGTTCATGGCTTTTTGCCCAGCTGTAGTGAACACAGCTTTGCTCGCCCTCACCGACTGAGGCACCAGGCAGCAGTGACAGGAGCAGAACTGAAGCAAACAAGGTCAGTTCCATCCTGCACCACCTGGGAAAGCTCTGAACAGAAACTCAGGCACTGATCACTGAGGAAAAGGTGAAATAAAACATCGAGCAAACAGAATGAGGTTTAGAGCTGGATCTTCCTCCAGCTGCATGTACGTATAGAACAGCCAGGAGGCTTCAGGGCGAGATAACAAAATGACAAGCCCTGGCTACTCTTCAGATGAGAAAGGAGGAGGGAAAAATGCTGGTAGCAGAAGAAAAGTATGGCAGGGAAAGACTGGAGGGAGGAACCAGCACGTTTATGGAAGAGGCAAGCTGTAAAAGGAAAGGAGCAGACAGATAAACGTCCCAGATAATGCTGGGAAAATAAGGAAAACTATTTAGATACCCTAATTTCCACTAAGGGACAATTTGAGTGAAACACGAATAAAAGACAAAACCCAGGGATTACAAATAATAATCAAATGAAGAACAGTCAAATTATCCAGCAAATTTTCTAGTCTTAGTACAATTCATTAGATCAATATTTTTCTGCAGAATTAGTAACTTCTGTACGTGATTGAGCACTCTGTCAAAGATGATATAATGACAGGTAACAAGAAAGTTAGAATAATACATTTGACAAATTTATTTTACCTCTCTTCAAACCAGCTGTAGCATTAATTGAGATGTCATTTAAACATATTAAACAAGAAAGTTAGCTAGCAATCTGTTCCATGGGCTTAATGAGCAATACAGAATTACTCCATACCTGCATGCCCCAGCAGGCATGTCAGTAAGGTGTTCTTCAGCTGCCCTAGTTACTGGATACAGTATCACTATCTGCTGATGTTCCTCACGCTGCCAAATTCTTCCCAGAAATACCATTTATGTGTAACATTACTTCCTAGGCTCAAAGATTCCAGGCACATGGGCACAACAGACTGCCTGCATCCAAAGTCTCCTGTGCTACGTGACACATACCTCAGAATCTGTGATGCTTCATTGCCATGGAGGCTGTGGAAAACTGAACAAATTCACTAATGGGAAATTACTGAGTCCAGTGGCAGAGGACAACACTGCCACTCTGGAATTCCTTCATTTTGCTGCATTTTCAAATACAACCTATTTTTGAGGCTTAGGGAAGATATTTCAGAAAGACCACAGATTCAGAAAGCTTGGATTTGAATAAACAGTTGAAGTTGACATTAAATCATGTAACATTTGGGTGTTTGAATTTTCCTTTTAGTGTTTGTATTTTGTATAATATAAAGGACAGGTCCCAGGTGTGCCAGGCTATTGAGGAATTCAGAAAGAGTGAATTCAAGAAAGAAAGAATGAATATGAGAAGTAGACTCCATAATCAAAACCTAAGGGAAAGGGTAGAATCTTCAGGATTTCCATAGCTGGGGAATTAATGGCATTTTGCCTTTCTAGAAAAACCTAGACAGTAGTATACTAATAAACCATGTCAGCAGCAGTCAACCTTCAGAATAGCAGAAAAAACACTGTAAGAGAACAGTATTTACCAGGAAGGATAACTGGATCATACAAGCCACCACCTAAGCACCAATTTCTGAAGCCAGAAGGGATTTCTAGGTATAATAAAGAAAAAAAGTCAGCGTTGGTGGTTAATAGTACTGACCACAGTATATTCATGACAATCTTGGAACCCATAAAATGTCTGAGTGACACTTTACAGAGGAGCAGTTACAAAACTGGTATTTTGCCACTCTGAATCTAAAATGAGTGGGATGTTAAAAAATTTTCACAGAATAATTTAACCAAAGACCAGATGGAATGAAGCAGAGAAGGTACCAGAAGTGTCCTAATAATAAAATTTATTGCTGTTGTTATTAAGTCAGTCCAATTCTCACTAGGGAAAACATAAAAACAAAACAAAACCCAAATCAAGAAAAGGTTGATCTTGGTTGGGGAAAGAGAAGGAAGCATTTCAGAAAGCAAAGCGAATCTAAATATATCCATGTTGAAAACGGAAGATCTCTTTTCAGAAGTTGAAATCTGTCAGAAATACCCAGAAAAACTTTTGACAAACACTAAAATTATTAGCATAACAATCCTCACAAACGGAGTGGGAGAGAAAGACTGGGGATTTCACCTCATGCAAAGTCACAAGCAGGTAGACGGGTATTTTTTTTTCACAGAGAAGGCAGTATCTAAATCAAAAAAACGCAGCAGGTTAACATGGAAATACATATGCAAGCCTTGATGCTGATGCTGGTTTAGCTTACTCAAAATCACCATGTTAAAACAGATGCTTACCCTTTCCCCTACCCGTTACAACTGGTAACACAAAGCTCAGTGCCTATGAGGAAGTCAATCCCAAACTATAGTGTCCCAACGGATTTCCCCCCTTTTTTCCTCCCTGTATCCCTTTCTCTCCACTCCATCTGACACGGGACACGTACTTATGGTACAAAGAGGCTACTTCAGTGGCGTGTTTTTGAAAATCTAAGTTTTTCGCAGTACCCCAGCCAACCAGGTTCAAATCAGGAAATGGGAGCCCTGCATATTATCTCATGACTAAAAGTCATGGGTAATCAGGTCCGCTATGCACACATCCTTCTAAGGAACCCCTGGCTTTGGGGACAAAAACACTACTACAATTTTTACAATAAATTAATTAAAGAATGGGATGGCATATTCATACATATTTCACGTACGTCTATTTTTATTTTGTATGTCTTGATATGCACACATGCCTTTCTGATGCAGGAATTAAAAATTCCCTTTTACCATACCAGTGGCTGAAGAGCTAACGTATTAGCACTTTGGAAGTGGCTTGCACAACAGGAAAAGCAACTGCACAGTAGGAAAATTCCAGCAGGGAGACAACAATCCAACAGCACACAGGACATAAAGCATCAAATGGAAAGTGAACTCTTGAGGAGCTAAGACAGATGCAAAAGCTGTTGGTGGTAGTCTGGAAAGATCAATTTGTTTAGCAAGTTTAGGAACATAGAGAAGGTGTGGAAATATTTATCAGTGCAATGCTCTGAAAAGACATACTGAAAGAAAGAGTTCATGATCGCTTATGAAGCACAGCTTTTCAAAAGAACCCAGAACAAAATTCCAGATATGACCTTAAACAAACTGAAACGCCACCTGAAGTATACCACCAGTATTAATTCCTATGCTGGTGCGGTCCTGACACAGCAGGTTTTAGCAGAAAGCTCACAAAAATACTTTCCCTCTCCCAACAAGTATATGTTCATGGAATGCTTCTAGTTGGGTCTGAATTTAAATTCTAAAGTCATAAAATATACTAACCATTACTTCCAGAAGCAAAGTCTACGCACCTATCAAACAATGCCAGGTATTCACTTCTCCCAAACTCTATTAAGTGGTCATAAGTCAAAACAACTCCTCCAGTAAAAGGAGGAGCCTTTCAGCATAAGCTGAAAATTCTCCTGATCCCCTCTAAAACCATAGTTACCTTGCATGAAAAGTAATAAATCACAACAAAAATATTTTCTGTGAAATTTTACAGTGCTATTATTGTGATTTTTCTGCCTTTCTAGCTCCATTTCATGCACTTCAGCAGTATCCCCAACATCACATTTCAACCCTAGGTCTGTCGAGATCCACAATTCCACATATTTGTTATTAAAAGATACCTTATTCAGAAAGCTGTTTTGACACTGCGCTAGTAATATAGTGTGTAGGCAATCAGCGCATACGGGGACCGTTAGAATCCCACTAAACACAGACACTCCTAACTTCAGCATCGCAGCCAGGAAAGCAGGCAAGTCAGACTGCAGCAAAGAAATTCCACTTCTCCTGTGACATGGCACTAAGATGAAGCCTAAAAGAAGTATATATGATAGGAACAGCTTCTGCTAGTGCATGCATTGCATTCATTCATTCCTTACCTTTCCCTTTACACTGCAGAGGTTACATCACCCCTTGAAACAAAGTCATAAGCAGGAGCAAGTCTTGTACATGAATCCTTTCCCTGAGTGCTTTGGGGAAGCAGTAGCATGCACTCAAGTGAGCATTCATGCCTCAGCCAGCTTGAGGACAAGGCTCTGCGCTGAAGTCCTTAAGACCTTCTCACGGCTGCTGATTTCATCCACAGAACTGAAAGAGCATCTCAGCAGGACACTGCCAGCCTCCTTTTCAGCTCCCTCTTGCTGACTGCCAGTCTCCGGCAAGTGAAATGTCAAGAACCAGGCAGGGGCGGTGTTTGGAGAAGGAGGGATAAGAGATTCTCACCATCCATCAACCTCAAAACCTATTCAGCCGACAACTTGAATGGAACTGGCATTTCATTCTCCATGGTAACAAGAGATGGAAGGAGGCTGGAAAAAGAGAGGACAGACCCGGGAAAATCTGATGTTGAAAAAGCAGGGAAAGTTGTAAACTTTGCAACTTCCCTTTGCTGTGCAAGTTGCATGTAGAAGAGGGAAAGGCTCTTTCCTTGCCTGCACACTCCCTGAGAGAAGCTGTCCCACTGCCATGATGAGGTTCCCTTTCTGTGAGCAGTGTATTGCTGTGACGGGAGGAAATCTCTTATTCTGCACCAGTCCTCCCCAGAGGAAGGACAAATGCCTCTTGAACACTGGGAGTTAGGGAAAGCTGTAGATTACTGCCCCACAGAAAAAAGAACTGCCTGAAAGGGAGAAGATACTGTCGTTCCCTGTACAGCATTTCACATCCACAGATCGAAGCCACTGATGCCCACTCAGTATGTGTGCCAGCACTGACCACAAACTGGAGTGGAGAACTAGTATTATCCCCTTTTCCTGCTTTGCATCTCAGGTGGAAGTAAATGTTTGTTACTTCTTTTACGCTGAATCACTTAGACACACAGAGAAACAGGGTATTTCTTCTTTTCCCAGGCATACCAAGATGAAGCACGGAAGCAGCTTGACTTAAAATTCGGGCAGCACCTCTGCTGAGCTCACAGGAGCTCTGGGTAAGTCAGTTCTTATTAACATTTCAGGCCTGGCCATCTTCTGAACTTTTTTTCTGCTATTTTACATTCATAACTTGAGCTGTCACAGCCAGAATGTGCACAACAGGGAAATTACATTTGGATTCATGCACGTTTGTGTTCCAAGCTGGCCCCATGCAGCTACTGAAAGAGTCTCTGGCTAAAGCACTTATGCAAGATAACAAAACAAAAGATTGAAAAGCTCTGCAAATCCTGGCTGCTGCCGCTGCCATCTTATTTCTTTCTCAATTCTTTACACAGATTCTTTCTTGAAGGACACATTTAAATCTCCCCCNCTCCCCAAACCCACCACCCTCCCAATTCCGAGTTTGTTCTCACTTTTGCATTGCATATGGGACATGCTGTTGTGTGGTACTTTTTTTATAGCCTTATCTATACAGTGAGCTTTTTGTTAAAGGTGCAGAGTTGTTCTGAGTTCTCCCAGTAGTCCTCAGGAATCAGCAAATATGTTTAAAAATCACTTTTTTTTTTTTTTAAACTATCAGTTTTTCTTCATCGTTCCCATTTGAATTTTGGACATTTGGCTTTCAGTTTCTTACATAAGTCTTTATTTAGCATTCATGACATTGCAACCCATAAGGCATGTTAATACACACCCCTGTCCGCTGAACTTCAGCCTTTATCCACCACCAACCATTTCAATGCTGTGTGGATACATTCTTGCTTTTAAAAAATACTTTCCTCCTCTGACAAAATGTGTTTGATTTTCTCCCTTGTCTTCCAAGACCCTGAATTTTCGAAAAACCAAAAGGAAACCTCAGAGGGAACAATCCTACAGTCGCTTCACTTCTGTGGCCACTTTCTATTGCTTTCCAACTCATCTTCCAGAGACAGTCTTTTCCTTAGGTAAAAGGGGGCATATTTACCTTTTGAAATGTGCTTCAGGTGCCTGGTTTAGAAGTACTTTCCTTCTTTCCTGAAGAACTTAAGAAAAATTGCCCAGGGAAGTTGTGGATGCCCCATCCCTGGAAGTGTTCAAGGCCAGTCTGGACGGGGCTTTGAGCAACCTGGTCTAGTGGGAGGTGTCCCTGCCCATGGCAGAGGGGTTGGAACTAGATGATCTTTAAGGTCCCTTCCAACCCAAACCATTCTATGAAAAAGAGAAATGAGACTGTTCCATTCTCTCTCTCCCAGCCAAAACCAACTGGGAGTGACACACATCAGCTGCAAGATGTCAGCCTCCTACAAGTCTAAATAAACAAATAAATGCAGTTAAATGCATCTGCACAATCAGATTAATCTGGTTCTTTTCATTTACTTTTGAGGATATTTCAGAATTCCAAGGAGGTATTTCCAACCCTTTTAAAATATATTCTACCCACATCTATTAAGATTAAGATATTTAAGAGAAAAAGCTTTTTATGTTCCTTTCATAGCACAATCTTAGAGTACTTTGTTATTTTGCTTTGTTTCGGGAGCATAAAAAGAAAAGGTATTTTTGCCACTTGTCACAAAGCAGGATCATCTTCTCTGCACTTGCTGTTCACTGAGTTTCACCTTGATCCTCTTGAAGGTTTGAAAGCACTGTTGTTTATCTGTAGCTCAGGGAAGGGATTTTCTTTCTCTCTGAAGTTGATTCTAACGTACTTCAAAGACTTGCCATCTACTAACATCATCCACTTGTCTTCCTGTGATCCAGAAACTATACCCATAGAAATGGAGAGCTTTCCCAAATCCATTCTAGCAGCACGCTTTAGGCAAGGGGGAAGACACTGACAACGTTACCAACATTCAGAAATGTGCCAAAAAGCACCCGAAGAGCAGAGAGTTGTACCAACCGTACTGTCCTACTGTGTGTCTTCCTACAGCTACCAGAAAGGGAATGTGGATATTTCTCACCAGAGATACACATTTTGGAAACGAATCTACTATGAATTGGCTAAAGCTAGCATTTCAAAAGGCACCCTACCGAGAGGTACTGAAGTGAGGAGAGAAGCATGCCCACACAGAATCAAGGTCTTATCCAGCTTCCCAAAACTGAAGAATAAACAGTACAGCACAGCCAACATTCAAAGGACTGCCCACCATGTGTGCTTGTCATGCAGTGATAAAAGCTGGAATACAGCAATAGCTTCCGGCTGGCTGAAAACGAAGCTGACTGTGGTTCTGATCGAGTTTGGTGGTCTCCACACGGCTCTCATGTTACAAAAGCTACCATCTCAACTGGCAGCACTTTTACAGAGAAGTGAACCAGTGGTGCACCTGAACCAGTAGTGAACCTCACTAGTGGGACGGCATTGGCAATGGCACATCATAGCATCCTATATTGCACCTGCTTGGGAACAAACAGAGCTTCTGCTGCCACAGTTGTGAACACAGAACTAAATTCACTTTTTTCAAGTAGATGCCTGCACTGAAAACCTTGTCATGCCTACCAAGAAAATTAACACATGAAATGACTACACTATAACAGTGCTATGGTTTAGCAGTAGAACACTATACTACAGCAATTCCCTGAAGCACCACATTAAAATAGGGAAATGAGCAATCCTGTTCTACATTAAAAAAGAAAATAAATACATTAAAACTTACCAAATATGCCGAGTTTTGAGTTCAGTATCCATCCACTGACCAACACAGTTGAGACTGAGCCAGCATTTAGAGTGTCCAAGAGAAGATGTCTTGAAAGGTGTTTTAATACAACAGAATGACATACCCCAGCCCCAGACTGATTCGCCTGACATGTGGAAACAGTGGAGACCCCAAATACTCTCTTGTTCCTGCTCACAACCTTGAGGGAAGCTCAGTCAATCAGATACTCCATATCCACAGAGATTGATATGATGCCTTAAATTAACACAACAGCAAAAAAACCCTAGCTAAAAGCCAGAACAGTGGAGGGACTGGCAGGGCAGCCATGCCTGACATTCACACGAGTTACTATTCACTAAGATGCTTTTCCGGACCTCGATACCCTCTTATTCCATATAAACCAGAACCCTTCAGCCTCAGAATAACGACACCGGAGAAGGAAAGAGGGCATTTATCAAGCTGACTGGGCAAAAGACTCAAGTCCAGCAATCTCCACCCAAGCCAACTGCTGCTCCACTGAATACCATGGGCAAAAAGAAAGGCAATGTCTCAGGCTTCTACATCTCTGAAGCTACAGTTCAGATTTTTTTTTTTTTTTTAAGGAATTTTTACTTCTGGGATTAAACAACACATTAATTTATCATCCCCATCTGAGGAATAAACACCTGGTTTGATTTTAGGTCAGAAACCGCTCACCATCGCAGAAATAATTTATGCAGTTGTTAGGTTAACATCTTTGCAGATCCCGTCCATGTCAAAAATTCATTTGCTGCGGGAAAGGAACATTTATTTTTTTGGTTTGACATTCCCAATTTCATCCCAGCTAAAAAAAGAGACAATTTCTAAACAACATGGCAAAAGTACTACAAATTTACACTTATAAGCATCACAGAACAAAACTGGAATTTTACCTGGCTGAAATGCAGAAGTGAGAAAGAAGAAGCAAAAAAGACAGATATTCAATTATAAAGATTCAGAGGACAAACCAGTAAAAACACTACACATGAATCTTTCAAAGCATACATTAATATGATTTCTGGGTATACAAAAAGACTAAAAAACATGATTAAAAAGCACACAAAAATCTTCCAAGAAGTCCAGACCTCAAAAAATTCTGAGGACACCATGCTGGAAACCCAAAGCATCTTGATTTAAATTGACACCATGGCTGAAATACCTCTGAGCTGTTCTCAGTACAAGTCACTTCAATGTAGGAATGAATATGGCCAGAGAGTACACAGACTGAGTTGATCTGATGACACAACACCTGTGTCATCAGTAAAAGAACATACTGTACTACTGAATTACCACTCATTTCCCACTGCAAACACACCACCCCAAAAGGGGAGGGATGGACTACATGTATATAGTTCTATCAAAACATATTTCTCTAATAAGCAAAATGATACTAACTCCATAGCTTCCTAATTTCAAGTGTGCCACAAAAATAATCAAAGAGAAGAGTTTAATAAAAATTTATTCAAAAGAATCAGCAGCATTAGTTATTCAGACCATCCCCATAAGGGTAAAGAATTGAATCCCATGGGATTAAAATTTTAACATACTTTACGTTAAATCCTTTTTTTCTTCTTTTTTTAATTAATCAGTGGTTTAAAAGCTTCTCATAAAATAGGAACTCATGTTCAACATCATCCATTAAACAATCTTTCCACTACTTTAGAAACAAAAAGAATAACTGCAAAATCATATGCATCATGAGAGTTTCATGTTTCGTAAGAGACAGAGATCAAATGACTACAAGAGTCCTAACAATTTGTTTGGCTAATCCTATCTAAAACAACACACACAAAGTCACCTCAATCTGTTATCTAAAAACTTGCAATAACACTAAACGTTAATGATACACGGAGCGGTGAAAGCTATCAACCAGTGAAGGAAGAGCTTTTAGAAGAGCATTTTGTATCTGCAGTAAAGGTTTTCAGGATTTCACAGAAACATTTTCATGCAAATAAATACATGTTCCTTTAAACTGAAAAAGTTTACAAGGGCACAATTAGCTGTTTTCATTGAATATAAATCAGACAGCTGCCTCTAATTGCAACCACTAGCAAAAGACATGTAAGAAACTCTTCTTTGCAGATGTTTTTCCATGATTTAAGGGAAAGTTCTACTTCAAGAAATGAATATAACGTTATCCAAGTGGCTTTAATGGGTAAATTTACATGTGAATAGTTGGGTGGGGTTTTTTTTCCGTTCTCAGTTTCCTCTTGGATTTTACCTATTTCATATAAGACTAAAACAGCTACAAAGATTCTGCAAGCCAAGTTAAGCACACCATCATACCTCTGCAAATAAAGCTATCTTTTAAAAAACGGGGGGTGTGCGTGTGTGGGGGTGTGTGTCTATGCAAACAAATCAGCACTAACTGCTATCATTAACAGTGCAAAAAAGAAAAACGATACCCCTTCATTTTAAGGGGGATCAGGAAAGGCTCCAAATTGTAAGAAGTGAGTTTTACAGATGAAATTAGATACAAGTTTCATATGACAGAGGCATGTCTAAATATCTATTTCTGTCTACATTTCATAATGCAACTGAAATACAAGTGACGTCCAACATATGCTTGGGACACAGGACACTGCTTCAAGTACAGCACTAAGCTACGCCTTAAAGGTTCATCAGTGTAAATAATGCAAAAATAATGGGTTTGGGGATTTTTTTTGGGGGGTGGGGAGGAGTGCAGAGAACACATCCTAACCAGTCTTATTTTCCCACCATGTCAGCATCTCAACAGCTTAACTATCTATAAATGAAGCTGTCTCTTATGATGAAACTGATTTCATTTAATTCTGTATCATTCTGCAAATAAGAGGACAGTATTTAGAACAGATGGTACAATTTACCTCAGCCTTTCTGCTACAACTAACTGCTCCTACGACTTCTAAACCGCTTTCCCATTTTACACACAATGATTCCAGCTAGTACAAAACAGAGAAACTTCCCCTTCAGTGGGGTGAAGGAAAAACGAGAATCAAAACACTTTTCAACATGCCAGCTGACCAAAACATTGCAGATAAATATAAAGAAGAACCATAAATTACATTTTTACACACCCCCACTCCCAAGATACCAAAATAATGGAAGAACCAGCTGAGGTACCAATTGCAGACGTGACCGAAGAGGCCCCAGGCACTGACAAATAAGTAACTTCTGCAACTTTCAAGGCAACGCAAGTTCCCAGCTGCCGGCTTCTCTTCCCCAGTGTAATAAGATGTAACACAAATTGAGTTTACAGTATGATACCATATTTTGGCTGGGAGGCATAAGAGATCTGAATTTAACACTGTGTTAAATTGGAGTGTAGCACCTGTGTCTTACTACCAGCCTGCTTGATTTCCCCGGGGCCAAAGATGTGCCTGCCACCTGGAGACAGGCAGCGCAGGCTGACTTACTCTTTCTAAGCAGACCTACCTGGGCCCAAGGTCCCAAACCTGACTGCAGATCCTAGGCACTGGAATAGCTGTGAGGAGGGAAAGCACACTTTGAATGCTATCAAATGCTTCAGAGAAAAGGATTAGTCCCTGAAAGAAAATATTTAACGTAATTTACAAGCATCTTTCACATTATTTCCTCCCACTTGTCTCGGCTGATATAAGAAAGGTGGGCATACGTTATAATTCAGGCAACTGCTTCAAGTGACCGCAGGTAGACAGAAGCATCAACACCTACTACAAAAGGACACGTTAGGGAGGCTTGTCTGTCCTACAAAATGCTTTAAAACAACCCTCTCTGCTGTAGTATGGACTCTCTTCAAACACTTGTATCCTCTCAAGGTATCTTACTGACAAACATGGCTAATACGACGTGTAATGAAAGGGGATAAAGCCTTGCTTCCTAGAAAATAAAATCAGACAGCTGATTCTACCAGAGGAAAAAAAGGAGGTTGAAGCTCACACTAATGGCTTTGTACGTGTCTGATTTCTAATGCTAAAAGCTTCCTGCACTTAGGTTATGAATTTGGAAGGGAGAAATTATGACACAAAGGTATGTTACACATTGCCTCACAGGCATGTTAACTTCTACCTCTTCTGTAAAGATAATTTGAACATTGCAGTCTTCTGCATTTCAAAAATCCATCATCTTTTGGAGCAGTGAGAAAGGAGACATTGCTGAAAACATCTCATATTTTCTAGGTTGCCCTTGTGTTCACTGCTTCCGCACACAAATGAATGCCAAAATACCAAACCAATCCTTCTGTCCTGCTGCCTTTTCTCTCTGACCTCCAACTAAATCCTCCTAAATATTCTGTGACTACTTGGAAAAATCTACTGTATTCCCCACCCCCTCAAACCATTCCTCTGTAAAACAGTTAATCTTGAAAATACAATGCTGTCACCTTCCTTTTGCAGGTTTCTGCCATTTCTGTCACTATGGAAACAATCAGAACATCAGACATGTCAGTAAGCATGATTTATAAAATACAAAAGTGCCAAAGGTAAAGACTCTACATAAAAAACAATCATGACAAAATTAGCTTGTTAGCATGGAAACATTGGCTTTAAAGGATTTTCAAGTTCATACGAATTCCTAGGGCAATGCTGCAGCAAGCTATGGCCAAAGAGAGAGCTGCCAGTGCAGCATCATGCATGAAGTCACACAGCCAAAGGCTGCAGCTGTCCGCCAGGACAGTGTGTTGTAATCATCCCTTTTCCATCCATTTCAAACACAAGGATCAGACACTAAAGAAAAGCTAGTATGTCCCCAAAACATTACACCAACATAAGAAATATTGTAAGACATACCCACATTTGTTTCTTTGAGATTTAGAAATAAATTAGGGAAGGCCCTTGCAGCTTGCATCACTTATATCTCAATAGAGCATTCAGTCATCTTCCCCTCTGTTCATCATCTTCATTGACATCTGCATCAGAAGCAAAGCCAGAGCCAATTATTCTTAGCTTCTCAACCAAACACAGATTTAAAGCAATTCTTAGAGAAACATCAGCTATAGAGCTTGGTTGGATAGCTATTCTGTTGTGTTGTGGCTTCAGCAATGCAAAAGCAGAGCGCTTATTATCGCTGTAAGGACAAGGCTCATCCAAGCCCTCTATGTGCAGAAGAAGCAGTTTCCCTCTGCTCCCAAAGCTCACCGCATACTTCACTTTGACATGTTGACTCAATTATAGCACACGGGAGCCTCCAGGGAACAAACACAGCTTTTTGAGACAACTCCCTCTCCACCACACACACATTCTCTCTGTGCTTTTTTAGAAGCTCATTTCAGGGAATGTTTTACCTTTCATCATCCTATTATTCTCTGCTTCTCTCCCCTCACTACATTATGAGGATGTACCTACCCGCTTCGTGTTGCTGCTTTTCCTCACCTGAACTGGCTTAGAAAGTAAGCCACTATTCCACCTCAAATTCAGCTACTGAAGTTACCATACAGACAGCGCAAGCAAGAAGGACCCCCCTTCTTATGCCAAGACAAAACATTTCAGCTTAAGAAACAAGAGCAAGAAAACAGCTCAAACACGAATTCGAGCCACAGAGCACTAGAAGAGAGGAACAGACATGCAGCTGTGAAGCACTTTTCAAAAGCATCATGGAGCCAAAAGAATAAACATACACTTTTCTTAATAATTACATGGCAAATGGTAAGCTCCAGGTGTCATTTATGTAGGGGAGACAGTTTGCCGCCTAGTCAGCGCTGGACACGTGACCCTGAAGACTGCTTGCTGCCGTTCAGAGTTGGCTGAAAGACTTCTGTACGTCCACTGCCTTCAATGCTATGCACACATAGAGCAAATTCCCTTTCATTCAGATTCTGCCAAGTGGCTCAGTAAAATAAAGTCTACAGTATTCTTGACTTAAAAACAATTTTTTTGACAGGATAGCTCGATGACAATTGGAAATTTACCATATTATTCTCTTTTTGCCACACGACCAGCCACTTCAGCAGCAGTTCAGGTACTCTGAGACTGAGATACTCCCTTCCTTGCTTGAAACATGAGCTTTTGATTCCTGATTTCCAAAATATGAGATCACATGCTTTGTCTGAGATTCCCTCTATTAGACTGCAGGAGTCAGCTGGGATGAATCCAGACAGGAGCTACAAGGAAGGAATGACTGAAGGATTTGGAATCCTGCACTATCAATAGGGTAAGGAAGAACAAAAGAAGTTATAAATTACAGAACTGAGAGGAAAGGTAGAACAGAGGACAAGGTAAGCTGAATTAATAAGTCTTCTGTGGGAGCTATCCTTCCACAAAAAGCATCTTCCAGAAACAAAGAGTGAATTTCAATGCATTGTTTCCCCGGCAGTTAATGATGACATTAGTTCACAATATCAGGAAACTGTGTGATAGTACAGATGACAATTCAGAGCTGGAGTTTATCTTGCTTAAATATTGGACAATTTGAAATAAGCCATTCCACCCCCTTTTGAAAAGTTTCAAGAAATCCTAAATTAAAATATCCATGGAAATAATCAGTCTTTAGAAACTGACTCACACATTGCATTGTGTGAGTTTATATCCTCTTCTATCTGGCTCTTTTTTTCCTCTTTTCCATCAGTCATGCATGCCTGATCCTAGTGATTCCTACTTACACCTCAGAATAAATAACGAGCATAGCCATGAGTTCCATGGACAAATCTGGGCACAATAAAAAGCATCTCCTGTTAGCAGTTTAGGTTTGCTTCTGCTCAACTCTTTGTTCTTGTGTAGATAAAGAAATATTAAAAAGGAGGTTTTAAATTACCCGTGCTAAGTATTCACTACTTCCAAAATGTATTACTTCGCATGTCATGTCTTCAAAAAAGTTCCAAATTTTTAAACTTAGAATCATATTTATATGTCATTGTGCTACTTCTCATTTGTGTATGTAGCTCTCTACCCCTTTCCTTTTCTTGTATCCTTTCCCGCCCTTTAAAGGGATTATGTAACACTGCACTTGAAGTCCAGGTAACAATATGGTATCTACACAGTATTTTCAGTATTATCATCTATTGTGCATTTCAAGAGACTACAGTACAATTCCAAGACCATAATTATAATAGGCTACTCTAATCAGGATGATGCCAATTACAATGCGACCTCTAGTAAAGACTGCTCTTAGGACTCTAAACAACTACCAAAGTCAGCATGCCACAACACTGAGCTGAGAAAATCTAAATGAGAAACATTACGAAATTTTGCATTTACTGTATGACTTCTGCCAGATCAATTATGCCACTGAGATCAATGGGCGAGATTATTAGCAAAACTCCTTGACACACACAGAGGGAACTTTTACTCTTCGGCCATTTGGAAAGGAAGCTTAATGAACAGCAAACTCAGGTTAACTTATTTCTGAATAAGAAGTCCATGCCAAGATTTAAGGTACTTGAGTTTACTACATGTTGACTTCCTGTCTTTGAAAAGTTAATTTCATCTTTCCTGAATGCATTCATGCAAACAAGTCTTCAGCAGTCAACATGGTGAAACTCTCCCACTCTCCGTGCACCTTCAGAAAACAAAGCGCAAGGCAGAAGAACTGCTTCAAGTGAAAACATTTTCTTGTGATGGTGGCTGTATCAAAAATGAAAATTGATTTAATCAGACACTGAAATGAGTACTTTGTAACAATGAAAAAAAGGACCCTGAAAGGGTGATTATATCACTATAAATATCATCTCCTATAGCCCTGAGATTGATTACTTTCAACCCCGTTACTTGGATATAACTTTCAATGACCCTCTTAGCAGGAAGGATCTTGGAAAAAATGGAATACTAACCTTCACCTGGGCAACTGGGGACAAGGTTAATTTTACCAGCTCTCTCTGCAGAAACACTCTGTGCAGGAAAGAAGTCGTCCCTGGAGCCTGATGCATCATGTACGTAAGTTGTCAGAAATACTGTTTTCTTAGGGTGACTAGAAGTACAGACACAGTTACTCATCTAACACAGTATTTGCACGTTTAACAAAACATATTTCAAATCCCTCAAGTTGGCCAACTGGCATTAAAAGATGAAGAAACCATTCACATCTGGATCTTATGAGATAAGATATTGGTATCAGAGAACTGAGAGGCTTCATGAGCGGTTATCAATGTGCCAAACCAGTACTAGTGTGGAAAAAGAGGAGTTTCATTATTTGTGATTCCATTGAAGACGACAGAAATTTTTTATGGGTCTTGCTTATAAAAGGGCATACAAAGGATGCAAATATAGAACTGAAGAGAAGAAGGTAGTCCTGTTTAATGGAAAAATGTACCTGAAGTCTGAAACACATATGCATTTAATCTTCTTAGGCTGTTCTTGCTTAGTACATCCAGAAAATAAAATTGCGTCCATTACCTCTTCCCTCTTTGCTTACATGATTAGTGAACTACATATCAGCTTCATACTCTGGGTTCTTGGTGTTTTAATAGATTAGTGACAATGGAAAAGCCACAACATTGGGTAGCAAACACTTGCTAATTTCTTTGCCTTTCACATAGTTTCAAACAAAACTCTGAACTAGAAGATACATTTCATACACATACCCAAGGTTCACAGGTACAAATCACAGACAGAAAGGAGGGAACGAGGCACTGGATGCAGTATAATTGAGCCGCAAACGTGGGCTAGTCAGTACCGACTGCACCTGCAGCGGACTGAACTTGCTCCAGATACTCTGATACTCTAAAACAGAGTGCCAACAAGGCAAATAAGCTTCAGAAGATTTATTTATTTTGGAAAATGACAGTGAGTCTCAGTCACACAACAGTCATCTTCAAAGAAAATAAATGAAATCCAAAGCATCCTACTGATTCTGCACTGTTCAGGAGCCAGCACTTAACACTGCCTATGTCCAAACGCAGCTCTATCAGAGCCCAGCAGGCTCTTCAGAGGAATCACACACTACCAGAACAACAACGGTCCAAATCAACACGTAAACCCAGGTCCCCATACTACATGGCATACCCCAGCTATTACGAATATCCCTTCACATTAACATAAGGGCCAAAGGCAACTTGTTTGCTAAAAATGAACAAGTTGCAAAAAAAGACAGGATAAAGTTATTGCTCAGTAAATACATTAATTCTATGAATTAATTGCATTGATGACATTTGTGCCCCTTTTCTTTGACATGAACAAATAGTTACCCTGCTGAGAGAACAGAACCTCTAAATCCAAATGAAGTTTGCCATCCATGTAGACAAAGAATGACAATCATGTGACATACATTTATCACATTTTTAATGCAGTTCTGGAAACTGGAGATGTTCAGCAATAAGAACAGTGTAAGAATTTAGGCAAAACAAAATGAAACACCTAAAAGCATGATTGTTGGCAAGGAGCTATCCCCAAGAAGGACTGAGAAAGGACGGCACTTCTCAGCAATTTTTCAGACCCAATACACATTCCAAGCTTCTACTTTGTGGAATCTCTCCTGCTCTTCCTAGTTCATGGGAAATTTCATCTCTGCCAGACAATTCAAGGGAAACTGAACTGCAAATTCCATTAACTTGAACTCTTAGACAGCAACTCGGCTACTGTGAGTCACTGACAGCTGGGAACAATCCTGCCAGCCTGGGAGAGACACCAAATTCAATGCATCCACCCCCGTATACTCTAGTCCACAAAAGCCAGCACTTCTGAAAGGAATCACAAGGATGCCACTGCTTACTGGAGAGGGAGATGCCAGTCTGCTAGAAAAAAATCCCTCAGCAGGAAGGGCCTGCTTCAGGCAGTTGCTGATAACACAGTCCCATGTGCCCAGAGCTTCTCAGCAGAAGAGCACTTAGTGCCTAAAGCTGTTGTTTCTAACACAGAGGTCTGAAACTTTGTGCTGCACCTAAATTTCTGTTTTGAGTGAGGATCTGAAAATGGGACTGAGAAGGGTTTCTTGCAGTAAACTTATGTACGCACAATGACCTCCAAACCATGAGTTCTCTGGGTATGGAAAATGAAGAATAGCATGTAGTATGTTAATGCAAGGACTCCAAAGATCCCTTTTCAGATTCCACATGTATCAAAGGTGTTCAAGCCTTCCTCCATCACAAATCAGAGCATAAAAAAATGCATACCACAGAAAATCAGGGATGAGCAATCAGCTTCTTTCAATATCTGAAATTACATTGCTAAATCCAACAGTATTCCACATGAAGAAATATTTTCTATCTCTGGTCTCATCAGGCTGTCTGATTAGCAAATTTGACTTGTGCATTATATACTGCTTTTGTTAGCTGCATGAAGTTACTGCATGTCTACAGCTCGGCAAATTACATGAATATAACAGAAGGCATACAGTAACTCATTTAAAAGGGTGAGGGAAATGACAACAGGAAAGAGGCAATTTGATTCAGATCCCTAAAACTCCCTCTTTTATAAAAGTATCACATTTGGAAATAAAGTTGAGTGAGTGAGTTTGAGGGATTTGGTTTGGGTTTTTTTTTTCTTTTTTAGGAATCCATGCCTTCTGCAGGACGACCACAAAACCACAAGTATCCTCAGTAACTGCCCTAACGCTTTTCAACATGTAAGATTTGCTTGTGTTTAGGGCCTTGTCTATAAAAGCAAGTTTTAGAGAAAAAAACAAACCACTATTTCTAACTCAGTTGTACCACTGAGTTTCATATGATTTAGCTGCTAATGGTAAGAAGACCAAAGATGCTTAGCCTCAAGAGTACCATGGTAATTGCTGAACTAAACCTTATTTGAAATGATTATTCTCTACAATCCCCTAGGTACAGAGAATTATTCTTTATTATTATTTAATAAAATTACAACCTCATAACTATAACTTCTTCCAGGCCAGATCCTCACATCTACCTGCCACTTCTTGCTATTAAGCTTGCTCTTTGCTTGCTTGCAAATCCTTCTGCATATTGTATTCCTCATGATTGCTCCTCACCACTTCCTGACAGAAGAAACATGCCAAACACAACTGGAAACTCTAATTCAACTCATATTGTTGTGCCAAATGTCAGTCAGGGACACACCTCTGACACACAGAACTAGTTTTTGAGCTGTATGCAGTAGACTACTTACTTTAGTGCCCTTCTGTTAAGAGACTGCAAGTGTCCTTAGTCAGAAGGGTTTTTCTCACAGATGTCGCAGACCAAGAGGATCACAGAACAAGATCTTGCTCTACCAGACATATTTATCTATACACGAAACCAGGAAAAGAATCTTGCCTTGCCTTTCACAATTTCAAAGATATACTCTTAAATTTAGTAGGCATTTTTGAAATGACCCAAGCCCTAAAATAACCGAGAAACCAACCAAACAAAACCCAAAACAAATAAAAAGGAAATAATAAAGTGCAACACTTTTGGGACGCTAAACTCCATGAAATATTCCTATAAGGTCAGAAACACAATTGTGATACAATAGTGGCATGTTAATATGGACTTCTGACATCAATAGGCAAATCTTCTGAGACACAATGAAGAGGCTCCAGATCAGACCAACAGCAAAGAGTATCGTGAAAACACTCTGATTTTTAAAACAAGTGGATTCAAAAAAATCACCCGAATTGCAGTTACAGAATGGGAGCTCTTCCAACCTGTTTCCTTTTAACAAATACCCATCGCTCTCCTCAGAAGTGTTTAACAGCTGCTTACAAGACAAAGCACTACTTAAATAATTATTTTTAGGTAATTAATAAATATTGTATCAAATACATACAATAATCACATTTCTCTTAATACAATAGTGATATCTCTATTAAAAACTTTATTACAGGAAAAAATAAGCAAACAATAACGGTAACTGACAAAATTTAAACCTAAGTATCTCAGTATGTTTAAATTTTATCAAGTATAAAAGTTCAGCTTTCTATGGAATATATAATATTTGCCTTTAATCTTGAACATTCCAAGATACTTTTCTTCATAAAGTCAAGATATTTACTTTACATAATTTCTAGTATATAAAAAGTATTTTTAGGCTACTAGTTAGAAGTTTCTAGAATGTTTTACCCATGACTCTCTTTTGTTCCTAAAATATTAAGCTAATGATTGTAACGCAGAGTGGTTTACAGGTAGAGGTAGGCAACACCAGTGTTTTTAAATACAGAACACATACAAAGAAAATTGCCTGCAGAATACCAATACACACCTAACACCTGACAGCAAAAAGTTTTACTGATGCTCCTGAAGAACAGTCTTCAAACCTTATGCACGGCATCCCCATTTCTGATCATTAATGCAGTCTCATTGAAACAGACCAATATAGACTTTACAGTATCACATACTGACTTTCACCTACCCTTCCTTAAAGTACTAATACAAAACAAAGTTTTGTTTGTGTGCAGATAAAACACAAACATTATTTCTCAACCATAAACCACTCAGATGTTTTCAAAAGTTCCCTTCTGTGCTAATCCCCTCGTGTTTTACTCTATTCACTGCCAACTGGNCACACTCAGTATTTCACTGACTGAAAGGAAAGATTGCAAGAAATTCCTGCTCAAGTACTCACAGTGGGGCAATACCATTAAACTTATCCCTCATCTCATAAGTAGCCTTCTCGATTTGATAAAAGGCTGTTTTCTTTTTCTTTTGGTTAATGCTCAGGTACCTCGGCTACTTTCAGCAGACAGCTGATGTGACAGACATTAGATTTGATGAAGAATTCACACAACTAGATAGGAAATTGGTAGTCAACTGGTCCTCTCTGCTATCCCTTCCCATGGAGTTCATTGGGTAAGAATTGTATTTTTATTACTGTTTATTTTCAGGGTCTCGGAGACTTCTCTAGCTCTAAATTCAGACCTGTTCAAGAGATGAAACATGCCTACCTTTCAGCTTCTCTGCTCTGCAGTGCTGCAGAATGCCACACAATTTACACTAAACCTGAATTTAGCAGTGCTTTGACGGCTGATGCTCACAATTTTATGAGCTGGTAGATTACATTTTCTCCATTGCAAACCTAGATACAGTTTAAGGTGACAGGTTTGGTGAGTCTAAATTTATCAGTTCCTCTGAATGTAAATCTACATCAAAGAGGATGGAAGTTAAGTACTCACCTTTTCAGCGGCACTTTTGTTCAGAAGCTAGCACGCAGATTGAAACCCAACAATGCCTGGCTCACAAGCACGCTCTCCACCTGGGGCGGGGGGAAGAGTAAAATGGTTCTGGATTATAGGTACACAGGAAAGAAAGATCAAAGAGTACTTTAGTTTATACACGTATGAAAATCACTGCACACGGACTGAGCAAACAACCACTCTGTTCTAAACACAAATTATTCGACAAGACAGTGCACACAGTATTGTGCCTCCTTAAAAACACAAGTGAAAGTGAAGATGGTATTTCTTAATCACTGAAACTGATCCCCAATTATATAAAAGGAAAAGCAGGAATGGGAAGAATATGCTAAGAACCTCCTGGCTTGTGTCAGGAGCTGACAGTCCACCAGTTGGAGTTGCAACTTCCATGACCATAAGCATCATGGCACCAAGAATTTGGCTTTAAATTTCACATTAAGACCATTCTTCATAATGGAAAAGTTAAAACACACCTGCAGATGAAGTCCTCGGTACCAGAGCTCAGACAGCAGCTTAAATCATTGTACAGATTGCACGTACAGACCATGTACAGCAATGCAATGTAGCATTATAAATTCGCTTTCTCTTAGTGCTGTTTGAAAACTAAGGTTTAGGGTTTTTTGCTTTACAAAAGAAAACCTCAAAACTGGTAGACTTTTCAAATTCTTTAATCAATCTCCCCATATTAACCCTGGGGCTGCTTTCCAGTCAACAGGAGTCAGCCAGCAAATGCCAAGCATAGCCATGCCCTTCCTCTCACAAGCCAGTGATGCGGGAAGCGGCTCCATGCGACTTCTCGTTGTCTTCCCCCACCACACCAGAGCCTAGCATGCACCTGACATCTATTCAGACAAGAAGCCACCAACAGTAGCGGTGAATCTGAACACCTTTTGCTATTTACCCTACCACACAAGCCAAACAGAGCAGCTTAGGGCTGCTCTCCGTCCTCTCAGATGCAGCCAAACTGACTTTCTGGCTGCAATTTAAGATGCACTTTGGTTGATTAAGGAAAAATTCTCTGCTGCCTTCCTCTAAGCTAAAAAAATGTTTTGCTCCTGTTCTTACTATCCCATCAATTGCAGGTTGGTCATACGTAACACAAATAGTAGCTCACAGTCTGGGAGCTCCCTCACCATCATTCACCTAGACGCAAACAGGAGCAAAACAGTGCAACTAGACCTGTATCTGGGATTTGTTTGCTCCCATTTACTTACAGCTACAGCATTTAGGCAGAATGCAGCAAGGCAACGTTCTTGAAAGTCATTCCCAAAGCTTATTCACCTTTCTTGTCCCCTTATATCTTTTTACGTTGTTTGCCCAGCTGTTCCTTTTTAAAACATTTTTCTAAAGAAAGACAGCATCTAATGCCGTAGATTGGAATCAGCAGGAAGCATTAGGGAGGCAAAATTAAAGAGTTAAGGGAGGCTGCCAACTTGCCTTAGTACCTCAAAAGCAAACATAAATTAAATGGGTAAAAGAGACTTACTAAATTATTCAATCTATTTTGATCAGAAAGCTGACTCTTTGATGTTAGATTATTTCCTGAATCTTTCTACCAGTCTTATATATTACATATTTGTTCTTATATATTTGTTCTTCCAGCCTTTCCTTTGGGTAGACTATTCCATACTTTAATGTATTTCATAATCTCATTCCCTTGTTTCCAGTTATGCCCCTTCTCACCTTACTAAATTAATTAGTTTCTATCTTTCAAGTATGTGCCTCTCAAATATTTGTAGACTCTTATCACGTCTCTCAGCTACACTTCTAGTTATCAGATAGCCAAGGTAGGCATGTTTGCCTGTCGGTCCCTTGGTCTGTACTCATTTGTCATTCATCCCTCAGCTCTCTTCAGTTGGTTTACATCTGTCCAGAAACAAGATGTTTGGGCCTGCACACTTGGCAAGTTAACTCTCACAGTTGTTCAAGAAGGAACTCCTCTTTAATTTGTATAAGCCAAAACCATATTAATTTGATTGTTGTTGCCATGACGCATCTGCAAACTGATTTATCTGCTGCAAAACTACCACCCCAAAGGTTTCTGGTGCTTGCAAAAACACTAGTGCTTTTCCAGTTTCACTCTTCCCGTGGTGCACACACAAACACATTTCCAGTTAAACATTTTTTGACCGCATTTTCTCCAGTGCCTCCCCTCAGATGGGAAACATCTAATTGTTATACTCTCTCACTACTTCTAGTAGCTCTAGTTCTGTTTCACCTCCAACGTTCAGCATCTTAGAAGTTCAAAAAAAACCCCAGCCTGTAATAAAGGTGTTAAAAACATACATTTCTCAGTAAGATAAAAGGAGACAAGGTCTCCACATGGCTAAACACATTGTTGTTCAGCACTACTACTTTGTTTACATTTCTGTGACTTTCTGTTGCGAATTTCCTACTCTCAGCCCAAATTACCTAATGCAAAAAGAAAAGACCAAAACAGACAATCCAACCTATCTTAAGCCAGGTAAGATACAGTTAAGCCAACAGCACTGTCAGAAGGCAGCAAGCATCTCCCTTTCTTCCTCTCCCTTTCCCATACATTAACCAGCCACACACTGCCTTCGTTGTGCCGCCACTGCCCTGTGCTGGCATGCGCTACGGTGAGCCAGGTATTTTTCAACTTAGATTTAGTACACTGTGCATCTGCACAAATACTTGTAATGGCACTGTGCACCAGATTAGGCAGGGACAGGAGAAGAGTGGGACTGTGTGACAACTTAAGCCACTGTAAAGTGTCCAAGGGATACTGGTCCTGTATTCCCATGTGTAAGCACCACCTCAGCATAGGAAAGTAAATCTGAAATCCTATAAACTGGGAAGTCTGCAAAAACCCAAAGATTTCTCAAGACCAGAGGGAAGGAGAATCCTTCTGAGCATGTGAACACTGAAGATTCCTGCATAGTTGAGGGGACAAGATGAATTGAACACAAGGTAGATCTGTTAAGGAGCTGAATTCTTTCAAGGATTAGAAAAAACCCGATGGAGTAAAGGAATACAAGAACACATTGTTTATTGGAACTTTCTCAAAAGATTTGGTCAAGTCCTTCACAAAGGGCTACTCAAGTCACTGTGCAGGCAAGAAGAACAAAGTACTGTCACAAGCGGGAAACTGGCAAAAAGAAACAAAACAAGAATCACTGGTCAGTTCTGAGGGTGGAAGAAGGGTATTTGTGGAGCTCTCAAAGATTAGCATCTATTTTCTTTGAGGTTGTTATTAAATAGTTGTAAAAGAAAGCAAAAACTGAAATAAAATTTCAAGTGAACACAACCTTCAGTAAGGCTGGTTGAATACACAGAATAATGTGGATTAGTTTAGGAAATTCTAACAGAGAGAGCTGTTGGGCAATTTGGGGCCACAGCAACAAAGAAAATGAGAAAGAGAAAAACCAGAAAGACAGAGGGAGGCCTTTAATTATGAGCTATAAATTACCTGTAGTTACTCTGGAAGAATTTATGTTGTGTGTCAGTGAAAACAGTCATTTGATCATCACAGTAAAAAAGTAAACAAGACATTTAGAAAAAATAATATTGACATTATATATATATTAACATTCTTTAACATACAGTTTCTTAACACATATCTTCACCTTTAGTGTGTTTAAGTCCACCTTGACTGAAACTGTATTTAGCAGAAAGAAATATCCTCCAGAAAATGCAATGAAAATTATCAGGGCAAAGAATACGCTTAAAACTGAAGGAAAATCATACAGAAACAATTTCAGTACCCTTGAAATCACAGACAACAGACTCGAAGGAAATTCTTTCAGGTGGGATCAGTGATAGCTAAAGCATTCCCAACACATTTGCCTGTTATCTCTATTAACATCTTCCAGGAGAGAGCATCCAGAATGTCCCTAGGCAATCCAGTCTACTGCTTAACTGCTTCCACCATTGTAAAGTTTTTCCCAAAGACTACTTTAATTCTGCAATTTAAGCTCTTTACTTCTGGTCTTACCTGTGTGAACAAGGAGGAGAAATTGCTCTTTTTCCTCTTTGCAGCACACTTCAAAATTTTTAAGTTACTTTAGCTTCTCAAGCCTGAACAATCCTGATTGCTTCTTTCCTCATAGGTCCCATTTTTATTGCTACTGTGTTCTCCTGAGCTACTTCCAGTTCCTCTTCATCTTTCCTCAAGTATGGTGTACAAGAACAGCCGCAGCAGTCCATCACTCCAGTACACAGCAGAGAGAAAGACTACGTGTCTCAGATGCTGGGCTCCTTCATACACATTATTTGCATTGTTGACTCATTTACAAGGTATGATCCACTATAACACCTGCTTCTTTTCCACAAGCCTACTACTTAGCTAGCCTTCGCTGTTCTGTATTTGTGCAGCTGATAAATCTTGCCTAAACAAGATGTTTACCTTAAGCAACAGCAAAACACACAGTAAAATTAAAAGTCAAGTTATTTAAAGTGGAAGGGAGGAATTAAGGGAGAAGAAGCTGTGCGTACCCACATAATCCATTATCAGGGCAATATTTTAGTAAATGCTAACAATAAATACGAAAATAGAAACATCTTTAGCTTCTACAAACACAAAGGAGATAGGCATTTATACAGTTTGGGTTTTTTTTAATCTCCTTGCCTTTCAGTGAGATATGTGTGCTTAAGTCTCTTAAGCGTTTCTAAAACTCTCACTCATAATTACATAATTGTCCATTATGGAGATTTTATCGCTTCCTCCAAAACAACCAACCATCATGTACTACTGGAACCAGAACACCATATTACACATATAATTTCTCTGACTTGATACGGCATTCTTATCTTCTCCTTTTTTTTTATCTCTCCTAAGTGCATTTTGTGACGCAAAGCAAGCCAAAATGGAGACTGGGTTTTATAATAAAAAGAATTATGATATCAAAGAAATAAAGACATGAAATGACAGATAGAAATTTTTCTTTTATGTATTTGTGCATGGGTTCTGAAAGCTATCACACAGGACCTATGGCAAGACCTAAAAATGTCACCTACAGTTAAAACCAGGAAGCTGTATTTTGTGACCAAATTACTGAAAAAGTATCGTATCATTTGTTTCAACTATGTTCTCATTGGTATTTACATTACAGCACAGACCGAAAGGCTTCAACCAAGGTTAGGATTGCTATATATTATGTATCTATCCAAACACATACACAAGCACACAACTGTATCTGTATATATAATCAGATTTCTGTACGCCTAAGGAAAGACAGTCCTTCTCCCACATACTTTTCAAAAGAAACAGAGATAGCACACAAGAATTAGAACAGAAGTATTATCCTAATTTGACAAAACCAGAACCAGGGCATCCACGAAGTAAACTACCAAAGTTCACATGAAAAGCAGAACAAGTGACCTAGGTCAAATTTTCTAATCCCAGTTACAGCATATTAACCACAAAATAATCCTCCTGCATTCCTTTCTCTAATCACCAAATAACACAGAGGTAAGATGCCAGCACCTAACACTCATTCACAGTAATACTGGTGGCTAAACAACATGTAACATTTCTCCAAGAGAAAGCAAGAAATACTTCCAATCTTCAGCATCCTGACTTTAGGAAGCCACTATCACTGTTTTCATTCCTCGTTCTTCTCTGCCAGTTCGTACCAAAGGCCTACATAGACATGGTTTAAGAGAACAATTTATTTCGCAACTGAAGCTAACTAAAAACTCAGTCACTGCAGTCCAACTCCAGCAGCTGGTTGTTAAGTCATGAGAACTAAAAAACTGCCTTAGTTACTTCACCCTTAATACAAAACTATCACGAAGTGCTACTAGAACTGCTAGAAAGAGAAAAATCACACAATCACACCTTAAGTTAAAGTACAGCGCTTCTGTATGTAAACAGACTTTAAGAAATAGAGGATTAACTGAAGAAACAGTACAAAACTGTGACTGACATTTTCATCTACACTTGAAAAAAGCATGCAAAAAGAAGCAAGAATGGCATCAGAAGTGAGCATGTATTTTCATGAAGAAAATCGGAAACACTGCAGGAAATGATGGAAAAGAGAAGAGCTGAGCCAGAAACCAGGTTAGAAAGGGACATCTCCCCAGAGCCCTAACAAATCCACTACAAGACCCTAGGGAGCTGTTAAAAAACTAGGGGCTTTTTGTAGCAATGTTTAACACTCCTTTATGTGCCACAGTGCATATATTTACCAAGAAGAGTAACGCAGCACACTGAAACTAAAAATACAATTGCATACTGAAAGAAGTTAAGAAGACAAGGCAGGATTTGATCAAAGACACACACACGGTAACAGACTACAGAAGGGTACAAATGATGTGAGAAAAACTGATATGGGTTTATTTCAAAGAACAGGGAAGAAACCACAGTGAGAGAGCTGGCAGAAAGTATCACGGAGGTTATACTTGCAGTTTAGTGAAAAGCCTAATGCAGCATTACAGGCAAAGCACAATCTGCAACAAGCAAGCAAAAGAGCCAAGTACCAACATGCACTGTGGGCACACAGGAAAAACCATCTAACTGGGTACTTCTATGACCTATTTTGTTCATTTTATATTAATGATAGCTTTCTAATCACTTTATGTTTGTATCCAGGCAACAGGACCAACTGTGCATGTAAGAGATGAGGATGCTATTAATATATTTTTAAGCTGGGGCAGATGACAATTTTTTATGGAGGCAGTGAAGAATCCCAGGCCTTGCTCTCTTCCCACCAACTGGCAAAAAAACAAACCGTCCCACTCACACCCCAGATTATACGCTCTGTTGCAATACAGCAGCAAACTACTCCCATCACACAAATTATCATGTGACAAGCACCAATTCCACATCTATCCTGTGATACAATTACTGCCAGGCAGAGGACAGAAAAAGATTGGTAAAAGTTGGCAGGAAATGGGTAATTGGGACAATTCATAAACTCCTCAACTTGCTTTCCAGACCGTCTGCAGAGTCCTGAGAAAACTGAGTGGACCGTGGGCCAGTTTAACTTTGTTGCTGCCATGGATCCAATCTGCTGTTCAACCTTCTCACCTTTGAGTGAGATACTACAGTTCTTGCTCTCGTCCTGTATCTCTCACGTGCAGCTTTCAATCTAGCAACATCAGAATGATTTACAGAAGAAAATAAATGAATCCTCCCAGTAAAGATAAGGTAATGTATGTGAACAGCTAAATGGCAATGGGATTTTTCTGGCTCATGCCAGAAAGAGCAGCACACCGACCTCGGCTAAATACAGAATCCATCCCCTCTATCCAAAAGAAATGCCTGTACACTATTAATATCACAAGATGAAGCTCAGCTGTATAAATAAAACCTCTCATTTCAGCCGAGTCTTCATCATCTCTCTGGCATCCATCACCTTCTCTTCACAACAAAACTCTCTGGAGAGCCCTTCGGTGTAGATTTTTCATAGCAAGCCTGTTGCTCAAGTACACTGGACAGAAATGCGAGCCTGGTTTTATTATCTCCTCTTGGCAAGTTAACATTTACGAACAGTTAGGTTGGAATTAAGAAAAAAAATCAAACAATGAAGTTCTGAAGGAAATGTTCAAGTAAGTATTTGCAAGTCAGCATGGTTTAAAATGGAAACGTATTGTCTAGAAGTCAAGGGGACCTGCATGGTTTTTCAAGAGACTCGCTGACGTGCTGGATGACCTCAAGCACATCACTTGATCTTTCCCACATTAAAAAAAATTTCCTTATATGACCTTCCTAGGTACCTCACTTTGAGAATTAAAAAACAAATACACTGTAAATCCTCCTATTATTATTACTGCTGTTACTATGGGGGCTGGAACTGTCGTCAGCAAACAGGCAGGACATAATTTAATTTTCTTCAAATATTTATTATGCGACAACATACCCATCTGTTTAACACTCACTATATTTAGTTTCTGTCTTAAAAAACACAGGGAAGGAAAATACCAGCTTCTGCCTCTTGCTTCCCCATATCCTTTCCAGCACTAATAAATGGCCATTATCCTTTCAATTGCAGCACACAAGAAATTGCAGGAAAGCAGACAAAATTTCAGCTTGGATGAAAGCAATTCCAACCACAAATTTATTCTCCAATATGCCAAAACCAGAATCCCTAGTTTTAGCAGTATTAAATAATTTTTTCATTTCAGCATTCAGGACAAAGGACAGGATATGAAGAAAAATGGTGGGAAGAGAGGAGATAGATGCCAATAAAGCACTGTGCACAACGACCATATGCTAAAAGAGGACAGATATGAGAATATTACATATCTATACAGAAAAAGTAACTTTTCAGTAGCATTAATTTCTGTCCGGTACATTATAAAATCAACCATCATTCTTGAGTAACAGCTGTTACACAAAGGTGCCTTTGGCATCTAAACATATTCTATTCGGAAACTTTTACGAAAAGGCTTCTCTTCTCTCCGTTTGCACTGTATTCTTCCATCTGCCTGTATGCAAAACTCATTATCTAACATGTCTCATGTCATATCACTGGGACTTTGAGATAATATAAGTCAAGGAGGTAGTAAAAAAATCTAAACTAATTAACAGACACTGACTGAATTTGCTAATGAGGAAAACAAAACAAACAAAAAAAACAACAAAAAACAGAAGGCACCAGCTAAAATGCACTCACCTCCTTTTATTTATTCTTCCCTATTCCCTGCTCTACTATTCCAATCCTGAGATCATGAACCGCTCCCAACGCACCCCAGCTCCTGTCAGCAGCATCCCTTACCACACCAGTCCTGGTCCACCAACGCAATTCCAACACACAGACCTCAGCCCTAATTGGGAGCAAGCCCTAATTTTCTAGAGCTATTTATAAACTGTGATACCACATCAGGTCAGTCATGCCTCTCTCAAAGGCCAGTATCCGAGACTTCAACAAAAAAGGGCGTGGAGCTCAGGCCAAAGAAACTCCAGAACATTGGTCAAAATGTATAAGCCAAAGGTATAAACGCAAAAAGATGCCCAAAGTTATGATGCTTGGATTGCTTTTAACAGTTTCTCTTCAGATCTTCTATTGCTGACATGTCTTCCTCCATTTTCAGAGAATCAAAAGATAACATCTTAGAACAGTGATACACTCACATCATTAATTTATTGGTAGTTGATGGTTGAATGGATAGCAAACAGTAACTTTTTCACAGAGTGTCAGTATTTTGTCCATCAACTACGGATGTTTGCTGACTTGTCTTTTTGCTCACGAATCGTAGACACCAAATGCATGAAGAAACTGAATTTTTAAAAAACTGTGACTAACAGAACCAGTAAGGATCTAAGTATTAGCTTTCTGCACACAAAACAAGAGAAACTTAATAATTTAGGAGAGAGAATTATCGTTTCAAATTACTTCTGTGTTTGCAACCATAACCCATCAGCTCGTTTTCTCTCTTGTGGCATTGCTCACTCATGTAGGAGCAATCTGACCAGACAAGGTGCAGGTAGCCCTGCTGAGGCCCGGCCGTGCCCTGATGCCCCAAGGGAGCATCGACACTACAAACCAACAGCCAGGGCTGCTCTGCCCCAGCGTGGCCCAGCACTTCAGGCGTGGCAGAGTAGGACTGGATAATACACGGCCTTTTTATCTGTAAATGACAAAATAACATCAACAGGCTGCCAGAGGGCCTCTCAATCCACCTGTATCTGACCCGTATCAGCAGCACGGAAACACAGCTGCCCACTTACGGGTCACGCTTCTCGGGAGCAAGGGTTGAGCACCGGCACCAGCGGAGGCCTCTAATTTCTCTTCAGTTTCTCAACAAGGACAAAGGTTCAGACAAACAAACAGCAGATAAACTTCAGTCCAAAATGAGGTAACACTGGACTTCGTTTAAATAGAATGTGATTTGACAGCAGGTTAAAGATGTGCCACTGTCTGCCTGATGCAACCAAAATAACAACTAGGTCTACTTTATGTGTTATAGTTCTTGAAGATACCTCCAGACAAAAAAAAACCCCAAACCCCTCATTATTCCTCAACCCCATGAAAAGCTTGCATTTAAAGTAGCCTACCTGCACTGCAGAATATGTTTCTACCTAATATTTTATCACCAGTGTAATAACCTGAATATAACACCTTGGTTTTAGTGCGACATTCATAATTTTTTTGTGGTCTGGTAAGAATCATAGTTATTTAAAACACTTCAAAATTATAAAGGACACAAAAACGTCATTCTGAATTTGGCCTAAACCTCATTCACATCAGTATCCTACTATTTGTACTGTCCAGTTCTAGGTATTCCCAAGACTAGCAGAAGAAAGCCTTGAAGACAAATTTGCAAAATAGTCATCAAGAAAAGTAGTTCTTATTCTCCTGTACACTTTGGGATGCCTTAAGCTCACGTAAACTGTCTGTCCCTTCCAAAAGGCCTTATAAGTATGTTTTCATGTGCAGGATTTGTCTACGTAACAATTACTACTCTCATAACACATAAATATCAGATTACTTTTGACCCCACGAAGTTTTAGCCTCGATGATGTACTGTAGCAGTGAGTTCCACAGACAAATACATGTGCTGAATGAAATATTTTTCCTTTGGACAGAACTGTATTTGTTACCTTCCAGTATCATTGACAGTCTCCCTTTCTGATGATGGGAAGCTACCTATCCCTAAACCACTACTCAGAACAAGAAATTGTCAATAGCTCTTTTATGAAGAAACTATTTCATAAATAAAAAGTACACTGCAATGACTGTAATTCGTAGAGATGCTGTAATCGGTATGAAAGCTACTGACAACGCATACGCCACCTTCTGCATCTGAGGTGATGCTTCTTACCAGCAGTATTACCCTTTCCATGTCCCTGCACTAGAGATCAAAGAGCAGAGCTCAGAGCACCTCCCTCACAGCTCAGCATCAAGGCCTAGGAAGAGAAGGACCAAAGTCCCATCATGAAATTACCAGCAACACCATCGTTGTGAAAAATGATGGTAAATACAGAGTCTTTAAAGGGCTGCTGGGTTTTCTGAACACATGTCAGCACAACTATTGTATACTAGAAAGAGACACTCCTCCCTTGATGGTGGGAACAAGCGTAACAGCTGTATGCATTAGCTATTCACTGGAGTCTTGTTCTTCTGAACTTGCCATCAGACATAATTTCTACCTGCAGGATGTGAAGTTTCCAGTAGTCAGTGCCTTTATGATGCTGTTTTACAGAATTAAGAAAGTGGCTTATATAAAAACCAGCCAAACGATACCTAAAAATTCCTGAAAAAGGTTACTTAGCTAACTGACAGAAACGAATAAATACGCTGAACAACCCACTCGGAGATTCCAATACTGTAATTTGTCCTTTTCATCCACCCCAAATTGTTAGAGTGGGCTGAGTAAGGCTTTTCATTGCCATGAAGTGCATCATCTGTCCTGATCTAGCCAGAACTACTGACAGAAGCTGGAGCCAAACCCTTGTCGGTGTGTTGGCTAGCTTCCCCTCCATCATCTGAAAATCTTGATAGGAAGTGTGTGACCCTCTCCCCAACGAAGACGCCTCGCATAGCCAGTAATTCATCTCTTGCAATTACAGGTGTCCCTGAAATAGATTAAGTATCTTGCTATCCATCGTCAGAGGTACTCTTATTTTATTTCAGTTTTTCTTGTATTGACAGCTGGAAAACATGGATGGCTATCTAAATACTGTTAAAGAGATCTGGTATTATCTCCCTGATGTTAGCCATCAGGGCTGCACTTGGATCAAACAATCTCTCAATTTAGTAGAAGAACAATTCCAGACAATTCAACATTTTTTTTAAAATATTAAATTAAAGGATGTCTCTGATAGGCCTAACGATGAGATCACCACTAATTCTGAAATGGCAGGAGCTTATGCAATGGTTTCGAGTCATTTAATGCTGGCAATGACCAAATATCAACGACACTGTGGTTTTAGGACATATGAAAAAAGGTCTTTTGGCACTTTAGAGGGGGGTTATGACAAAGAGTGCTCAATCTGGATGAGCCAGAGACATTCAAACTGGTCATACACCAAAACATCAGTGAAACAGCATTTTTCATGAGTTCTACCATGTTTATCTAATGTTAAGAAGTTAAATATGATGGATATTTGCTGAGTTCCCCCTTGTCAACACAGGCTGTAAGTGAAGATGGTCCCACCTGCCTGACTCTGTTCCCTCTCCTAAGCAGCAGAGGGACAAACACTGCAGCTACTGCTACCCCTTCCACCGCGCACACACTTCCAGTAAATCGGTGACACAATCCAGTGACACCTACTTGGAAAACCATCATTTTAGCAGGTCCTGTGAAAAAACAAAACAATAATACATGATCTACCCACGAACACTAAGACAGGACAAAGACTTACTCTCTGTATAAGGTAATGTTTTCCTGTTTCTCTCCTTTCATCACTGAGAATTCAGTTTAACTACCTCCAAAAAGTAATCTGTGTTCTACTTAATTCAGCTGGTTGTACCTTTCCCTGAAATACTACTGACAAATAACTAAAAATAGTTACTTGCTAATTAAGGAGTCAAGGAGGAGGGGAAATAGTAGACACAGCAGGCACCTTCCACCGATGCATATTACGCAGATGAGATACAAGGCAAGAGCATTTTACAAAAAGGCCTCAAGCAAATGCCATTTTCCATTTGATCCCCAAAAATAACTTCTAGCACAGACAAACTACCTAAAGCTTCAAAACAGCTGAATTCAACGTTGGGCACAAAATGACAAGGTCGATTACAAATCAACATCTCCTTAAAGTTCCTTTTAAAAACATTTTAAAAGGGACTTCTCTGCATCGATTTTCCTTCTTCTGCCAAAGTTTCTCTTCCAAGCCTCAACACCTTGCACAATAAGTTTGTTCTTTAATATGAAAAACATGTATCAAGCAACTTTTTCCTGTGGTGTTGCTGACAGAGGTAGAGGAATGTGACTCACTTCCTGTTTGTTTTTTTTAAATCCATCAGCAAAGTCTGTGGCTGTCTCCTACCCTGACTTTCTGCTCCTGAAGTTCTGATGCCCGCTCCCACCACCAGCCTTTCTTCCCCTCTAAAGGGCAGGTGGCTCACAACCAGCCCTGCACAGCCCTCAGAAGTGAAAAGACCCCACAAGCCATGGGTCAGCAAGCAGTAACACCAATGTTTGCTGCATCCCGTACTTGTTAAATCTGTAAGTTGACTATTCCAAGCAGTAAGCTTCTGGATACAAGGACTGCCTCTTTCCTTCTGAGTGGAAATTTCCTAGGGCTAAATAAATCAAAATATCATTTAAATACCAATCACAACTCTGAGAACTAATGAATTTCCACAAAGTTACAAAAGAGGCAGACACCACGCAGGTTGCCAGCAGCAGTCTTGCAATTAGATGGCCTTGTAACAGAGCAGAAGTGAAGCATTTTTTTGTTTTAACACAGTGATCAACTGACTGTTAACCTCTTTGGACTCTTCAATGTGCAGACATGGATTTGAACTAGGTAATATGGAAAAATGGGTCTGCTTTAATTATAGTGCCTAATGAACCACTGATTGCACAGAGATTTTTGTTCAGGACTGCTTAAGAACGAAGTACCAGACAACAGGACTGCTCAGCTACATCACCAAGTGCAACACGAACAGGACTAACATAACAAAAGATCCTCAAGTCTACAGAAAACACAGCAACTCCACTAAGAGCCCCCAAATTTAAATCCCTACAGATATAAATTACAAAAGGAGCAATCCTCCTGGAAAAATAACATGGAATTCTTGATGTAGAAAACAATAACGAAAAGTGGTATTTTTTTTCCACCCAAAAGGAAACTTGAAAAAGTGTAACCACTGAAACGACTCTGTGGTAATATGCCACTAAGATGAAAAGGGAGCCGTACCTCTCTGAACTATTGCTTCAGTCTTGAGTCTAAAAGGATTTCCTCACTATCACTCACTTATTTAGACTTTGCAAGTTAGCTGTTATGGTAGAACATATTCTGAAGCTGCACACTTCGCAGCCAAGACGAACTCAAGGTAGTCAGCAATCTGGGTTGTTAGGACATGCAGTAGATGGATTAGGAGAGAGATCTGATCATCCTTTATCCTACTCTCTGTGGGATCTGCTGCTCCAGCAGTGGATTCCTGCCTGTTTCCTTGCTTCATCTCCAAGTTTCATGGCCTGAAACATAGCTCTGCCACTGTATGCTATTCTTGCAGTTTTTTCCCCTCAAGAATGTTTCTTGAAACAGGTAGAAAAAGAGGCTGGCTTGATAAGGAAAAAGAAAACACCCCATCTGGACAAGATGACTGCAAAAGGAAAGGAAATTACTGACTCATAAGCTGTATATTAAGATGTTTCACAGGACCTCCCACTCTCAACCTCTCTGCTTCCTTTTTCCCTGAAAGCACTTAGATTTATGGGTTTTTCTCCCTGTATGCTAGCAAAGCTTCATTATCATTTAGGCCAAAACACTAATGCTATTATCACAGAAGAGAAGACCAAAGGAAAAAAATACAGGAAGCAATTCAAGGTATGACTTTTTTTTGCTACTCATTATTCCCCAAAGACAGGGAAAAAAGTCCTAGCGAACACAGCAAGCTCAGCTCCCAAGATCTAGTATTTCAAGGCTACAAATTGCACGTACCACTCTGTAATACCAGTAAGAAGAATTAATACATATACAATGCCTGATTAACTCACACTGTTGGGTTCCAAAAGTTCAATTAATACCAGCAGATACAAAAAACCCCTTCAATCTGTGGCACACTTTCTTCCTTAAAGTGATAACAAAGAAACATGTACATATGGTAGAATTAAAGAGAACAAGTTGGGGAAAATGAATTTGTTTCCATGTATTTTCATGATCCATGTAAGTCAGAAATTGTTTCATTTAAGTGGGACACATTCAGGTTGCACAAGCAAAATTACTTCTGTTACGTTCTATCTTGTGTTTGTCCTCACAACCTTCAGGGTATCTGAATGTGGTGGTGTACATCCATACACGTGCCTCTGTGCGCGTCTCTCCTCCTGTCTCCAATTTCTATGTTAAAACAAAATCCTAAATGACGAATTCCACTACATAATCATCCCACTGATATCACACGGGCAGAGGTATCACCTGATCTGCCACAGGGGCATCTTGAGCTAAGCGTAAGTTATAGCAACTAAAGGTGGTTGTTCTGAGTGTGGAAGAACTGTAAAAAGGAAGCAGCATTGCCAGAAGTTTTAGGTATTCTCTTACAGCCAGGTCTTCAGATTCAGAGACCTGGATTCTATCCGAGGCACAAGAAGGTGCTACAAACCTTTGTATCTACTTCTTGCTATCTGTATCTTAGCTATTTCATCTTCTTTTCTCCTCCAAAGCCTCTCTCTCCCACCTAACCTGTTATAATTTAACCTTCCCATGTTCCTCGTCCCATGCTTGCCCATCCTTGTGGGTCACCTGTTAGTTCTCTGTCTAATGTTTCCCCTTTAGCAACATAAGCCAACAGATGCAGTACCCTCCTGATGGAATACTTTCCATTTCATTAGCACCCAAAAGCCCACTAGCACCTCAGCACGTCCACCTTTTCTATGATCACCATTAATTTCCTAGAATCGGACATCTTTTTTTCAACACCTGCAGTCTCCATTTCCCACAAGTTAAAGCTGCAGCTCCCGTCTCCTTTAGGGATGAGTCTGGATGCTGGCCTGCTCCACCTCACAACCTCTGGATGCCCCAGTACAGGAGCTCCCTCCTATCCCCTCTATACAGAGACTGCAGAGCCCAGACTACAGGACACATTCTCCGTTCTGGTGCAACTCCAGTCCTGACCATACCCAACAGGGAGGGACCTGCAATCCAGGGGAGAAACCATGACCAGCTCCAGGCTCACGCATGCTCATGGGGGGTGGGATCTTCCAAATTTCTAACCACCTCTACAAAGTCTTAAGCCTGATTCAGTCACATTTATTCCCCTGACATTGTATCGCTCATCTAATTCTCATGGGAAAATAAGAGTATTCTAGCTGTAATGCAATATCAATAACCACATTATATATATTTTGTATATAAACTTCAATTATTTTTGATAGTCAAAACCACAGTAACAGATATTCACGTTCATGATAGTTAATATTCATTTCCTTATCCCACCTAAACACATTAGCGAACAAGACACCAGCCTCAATACACAGACTCTGTAGAGTGCACACACAAACCCGCTACGTTGCTTAAGTTACCAATTATCTTCTCCACCTACACACACACACACAAAAGAAGTGAGACACTATTCCCCCGGCAGGGGAATTGAGGTGTGGTGGTAAAGACCAAAACTGCAGCAGAAAATGCTGCAATCATTCTAAGTACTAGCCCAAAAATGACTCTATACTTCTACCATCTTCTGATGAAAATTTATGTGGCAAAGTGGTGAAGCTGACTCAGCTCTATTTACAAATACTTCAAATACTTGTATCTCTTGCTGAAAAGTGAGCTCAAAGTTTTCCAAGGCAAAGGTAACATGTATACTTTGAAAACATACAGTGTAGCTTAGTAAATGTTTATCATTACTTACACACTGGAAGGAAGAAAAAAAAAAATGAAGCAAAGTACAAAAACCTCCCAGAGAGAAATGAATTTTCTCCTTTTCCAATTTGCACACCTGTGTTGGGAGGGTCTTTTGACATAGCACATGCTATTTAATTGTGATGAGCCGCATGATGTGGTGTGATAAGAACAGCTCAGAAAGCTAGGAAATGGCACTTGCTGAAAATCAATACAATTTGTTACGGGTGGAAATCTTCACAGGACCTCAGATGTATGGACATCACAGATCTCGCTATGCAATGAACTTTCCTGAGATAAAGCTGCTCTTTAGAACAAAGTAAGTCCTACTGTGCAAAGCACAGCCCGTGCAAAGTCATACAACGAACAGCTCCTCTAACCAGAAATAAACTGCTTTAGAAAACACAGCTTTTCATTGGGACTGACTTTTGGGTTTCCTTCTGACAGCTGACATCTTTCTCCAAAGCAACACAGCAGAATGTCTGATATCTGTAAACTACTTTAGATCTTATAGTAACAGAAGAAAAACATTACATTCACAGTTTAAACAGCGCGATCAGAAAGCGCTCTTACAGAAATTGCCACGTCAGATATCACAACTGGGTGGCAACTGGTTTGTAATCTCTGGTATGGGGCCTTCCAGCCCCAGCACCATCTTTCAGAAAAACAGCAGCTGGCACACAAAGATCAGAAACATCAATATTGCTTAAATTCCAGTTTGAAAATTTTAATGCCATATGAAATTTTCAGACTGCTGGGCTTTGGGGGAAAAAAAAAACAATGCTGGCTTTCAAAACAGTTTTCTGATCTCCTGGAAAATCCAGATTGGTAATGTAGTAAAAGCCAACATCCCAGCAAGAATGAAGGTCCCCTACTGTAGGTGCTCTCAACCGCACCACACGCATCCTCCCTGTCTCACAAGCCATCTGCGTGCAAATGGTCAGGAGGAATACAGTTTACCTCAAATTGTTAAGAGGTTGACACACTTCACTGGAGTGAGAAGCAGAAGAATATGGTAGAGGTAATCTTATGACTGCCTGGCTCCTGGAAGGGCTAGGGGGCTCTGATGAATGTATTTAGTGCTGTAATCTTGAGCCAAATGCCTAAGGGCGACTGCTGTTTCAAATCCTCTAAAGCCTGTGAAAACAGATAATCCATTGTTTAAAGACTTTAACTAAAAAAGACCAAGGTTGCAAAGCCTTAGGCAGAAAGAACAATGAAACACTAGACAGCAGAGCACTTTGCATTAGTTTGCTACCCAGATATTGCTATGCTCTGCACACTATATAAGAAATAGCAGCAACTGGACCTTTGTGTCAAGAAAGAGCTTTTACTGAAGAGGGAAGAGAAAGGGGATTCCTCTGCCCAGTCTCATAGCTACCTCCTCCCAGACGCACTATACACCAAAGGTTTTAAGTCCTAGCAGTGATTAGTTATGCCCAATATGAGCTACATTAAATAGGCACAGAATTTTTAAAGCACTTGGCACTTGCTCTGGTAATGAGGCCCCTTTAATAAAATGCCTCAAGCTGAATACTTAAATATTGCAACACTCAAAAAAATCAGTAGCCATTTATAACCCCTGCAACTAGTACACTTAAAGCACAATGATGCTGTGCTACCAGCGAAATGGCAATGCTGACTGTGCTGGTTTGGGCTGGGGTAGAGTTAATTTTCTTCATAGTAGCTAGTATGGGGCTGGGTTTTGGATTTGTGCTGTTACAGTGTTAATACAGGGATGTTTTTGTTATTGCCGAGCAGTGCTTGGGCACAGTCAAGGTCTTTTCTGCTTCTCACACTGCCCTACCAGCGAGTAGGCTGGGAGTGCACAAAAAGTTGGGAGGGGACACAGCTGGGACAGCTTACCCCAAATGACCAGAGGGATATTCCATACCATAGGATGTCATGCTCAGTACGTAAAGCAAGGGGAAGAAGGAAAGGGTGGACATTTGGAGTGATGGCATTTGTCTTTGCAAGTAACCACTATGCGTGATGGAGCCCTGCTTTCCTGGAGATGGCTGAACACCTGCCTGCTGATGGCAAGTAGTGAACAAATTCCTTATTTGGTTTTGCTTGTGTGTGCCATTTTTGCTTTATCTATTAAACCATTTATCTCAAACCATGAGTTTTCTCACTTTAACCCTTCTGATTCTCGCCCCTATCCCGCTGGGGGGAGTGAGCGACTGGCTGTGTGGTGCTTAGTTGCCAGCTGGGGTTAAATCATGACACTGATGTTGTGCAGGAAGTTTGCCAAGCCAAAAAAATGCACGGTATGACTTGCTCCCCAGGAGAGAGACCCATATCTGAGCAACTGCAACAGGGGAAGAAGTACTCTACTTGCTGCTCTCATGTACTGCTTCCTAGAATTTGCCATTTCCAAAGACAATAAAAATTAACAAACATTTCTAAGAATTTTTGATGTGGCATTTCCTTATCCCTGTTTAAGATGCTCTTGGGTGACAGTGACAGGACACAAAGTCTTTTGCACCAGTATTACTAACTTAAGGCTAGATTCAGATCAGTACTAGTCAAAAGTCATTTCTACTTTCTTCTCATATTCCCCACTAATCTCTATTTCTGCAGCCTCAGCGAGGCCAGCCTTACAGACTCCTCACGTTCACAGGATGGATTTCATGGCAGTAGCCAGCCTGTTCCCGTAACTTTACATGAAACAAAACATTTCTTTCTGCTTCTCCTTCCTTCCTTCTCCTTCAAGACAGATGGAATCAAGACTGATATCAAGATTTTCCTAAAAAACATGACCTAAGGACAATTTGTTGTAGGAACTCTAAATTTAAGATTTGAGTGTTACATGATATCCTAATGTCTGTGCATACAAGGTCATTTCACTTTGATTTGGCTGAGAGTTCCCTCATCTATACTCTAGCTGTCACGAGAGTCCTGGCATGTGCACTCACAAGCCTTGCAACCACTTCCCCAGCTTTGTCAGCAGTTTCATAGCTACACTGGAAGACAGCTATGGTAAAAGGTCATGACTGCAAAGGAAGATGAAACCCCATACAACCCCAGGAAAAGTTACCGATATCCCAACAGAGCACCGGTAGCAAAGGCTGTATAACACCAGTGCGAAAGGGTTGCGAAGACAGGACAAAACCAGTAGAGCTCTCAATACTCATTTTCAAGCTTGGTGCCATCACTCCCATCCTGGTGGAGCAAGCATGAGGTTTCTAAATCACTAGCCCATGAAGACCAAACCACCTCTGCATCCCTACCTAATGCCTTCTCCAGATGAAGCCTAATAACAGGGCAAAAAACAGAGTCTTGCAGTTGTGGTTTACACCCTACATCTGTATGAAGAGGTATTAGTATTTATTTATTTTTAAAAGTTTGCTTATTTTTAAAACTACTCATTAAAGACGTTACAACCAAATGGTTTACAGACATATCCTTCAAGAACAGCCTTGCTTCTAGTGCAGACACTGTATCAGTTTCCACTTGCTTTGTCTTTCAGCATTGCCTCTGGTTGATCTTCACCCTTGCACAGGATGCATTTCAGGAAGATATAATTGCAGGAAAGGGAAGGGGCCTGAGCACTCACAACAAATTTCAATCCCTACAGATCTGTCCAGAATAGTATCATGGGTCAGACTGTCAGTGGCAGGGTGCTAGGAAAGATGTTGAGGAAAAGACAGAAACATCTTTTTTTTTATTTTCTTTAACAAGGTATGGAAATAAACAAAACCAAGAACTTTTCTATAGAAACATAACTACTTTTCTGACATAAGGTGTCATGTCTTTCTGATAAATTGCACAGAAACATAAAGCTAATGCAGCACTGCTTATCAGAGAAGCTGGCAGGTCCCAGAGTAGGATGCAAAAAAATACAGTGCAGAACCTGTAACCCCAGGTCTGGTCCACACCTTGATCAAAGCAACTGCCTTCTTCTTCCCCTGGACGCATCTCCTTTAGAAACAACTATTGCTACGATTTCTTCAATCTTTCCCCTCAAAGGAAATCACTGATATAAAAATTTATCCAGTGTTCAATTAAAAGTGGAAAAGAACAGGCAGCAATGAAGGGCTGCAGTTACTGGCTCTCAGTCTGTTGGGCATGCAGCTCAGCTCTTATCATACTGTCCGTTTCTCATATCCTTTTGGAGTTGGTCATGACCACTGTTTGTTAAGTCTAACTGCTAGTTAAGTCTAACTGCTAGTTAAGTCTAACCTAGATCAATCTGACATTTAAAAATTTTACAGGACTGATGCAAAGAGAAGTAGTGCAACACTCCTCTTCAGCTTACACCATGTGAAATTGTACTTTTAAGGTGGCAACCTGGCATGTGTTTAGGTGGCCACACCTCTCCTCTTCTCCAAAGACAGCAGTCCCAGCACCTCATCAACTCACCCTACCCCCAAAGCACTCTGTGGTGTGCCAATGCAAAAGCATTTGAGCCTGCCTGCATAGTGATCAACTGAAAAGTAACTTTTTCTCTCCTGGAGAAAGGTAACATAGCAAAAAAGGCAGCTTGTTTTGTTCTGTTTATTTTAATTTCCGCATCAGTTTCCTGATCCTGGGTGCTGAGCGGTTGTGCCAATATTGAGAAGGGTCAGTATAGGATTGGATTCCTTTCCTCAGTGGTAGCATCAGCTTAAATGCAAACCAAGAGGAGTATGTTCAAAGGGCATCTTCACCCTGTTTCATTTAACAATGGGAAAAAGCTAGGACTGACATATATGTAAGATAATTACAGCATATCTCTAAAACATGCAAAAGAAATAACTGTAAGAACCTCAGGGAAACATTATACTAAACACCAACTGCAATTACCACAATCCCTGAACACTAGTTTGTTCTTAACCTGCCCACATATGCAATGCAAGACCAAAAGAGACTTCCGAGCTCTGCCTGCTACCACAGGCACTGTACCGTCACGTATGGTTCGTGAGGAATTTGTATTTAAAAGTAATGCTGGGAAGGCAAACATCAATATTTTGTTTGAGGCAAAGCAAGTTTTCCTGCAGAAAGCTCTGTGTTTATATGTTTATGTGGACTTGAGCCATGGAAACATACCCTGTTCCACGCAGGGTTACACTATACTAAACTACGGACACTAACACATGATAACAGCACGTTTTCATGGTAGCCTCGACTCAGGGAAGTAGGCTTATTCACATCATGCTTTGATACAAGTGGCCAGATCTGAAGCAGGAACATTAAGGAAGGATATGGATGAAAGCCTGCAGACAAAACTAAATCAGGAGACAGTGACAGATCTCTGCTTATGAAGAAGATGATTATGACTCAGCCAAAAGTAAAGCACATGTAGTTTCAGCTGAAGTATTGCTGACTGAATCCAGAACATTTAATCAAAAAATGAATAAAACCAAAGAAATTACAAGTAACAAATTAAAATACATTCTTTGTAACTGAAACAGAGGGGCGGGCTGGGGGAAGCTTGATGTTTCAGAGGTGTTCTGGACAATAGATTAGACATGGAGACTAGCAATTTATGCCAGGCTTCAACGCTGAAATGAATCTGTCTCTTCAGGGCTGCCGGACTGGGCCAGGATCCCACTTTATCCCACTGAAAAGACAGATTTGACATTGTGATAGCTCATGTCATTTGCAAAGGGAGCTCACACAGCTGATGAAACAGGGAGCTGCAGTGGTCCTCACGCAGGGCCACTCTGCGTTGATCAATACAATGTCTACACTAGTTTCTGCCGGCTCTTTTTAACACCTCTGCAGCCCTTGGTAACTGGAGGGACAAGCGGTCCACTGACAGTAAGCTGCCAATGATCTCAGTTCTGCAGCTGAGACAAACAACGCCACTTCAAAGATGTCTCTACATGCAAAACAGACCCAAACACGGGTGATCCCCATAAGAGAAACACAAACAAGACACAAGCGATGACAGATGGAAGAGGACATCTTAAGGAGTCAGCTGAGACACCAACCTTTTCTCCACTGAAAATTTCTGCCTTAAATTAGATTGCAGAGAGTTCCCAGTCTTACTGAGCACCTTGTCCACCTTGGGTCATCATATATGAAGAAGTATTCAGCTTGCTGTGAAATTACATTATTGATCTCAAGCTGGGATCTAGACACAATGTGCCACTGCGTTGGGCCACTGCAAGCCCGACCTCACCATTTGTTCAAAGTTAAAACTTCCAGCAGTATGAAACCCAGACTGTGCAGAAGAGAAGCCTGTCTCTTCACAGAAAAAAAAAAAATAAAAAATCACCTAGGCCATTACCTGACATCTTGACATTCAGCTTGCTTCCAGAGCCAACTATAACCTCAGAAGTTAAGGTTCTGAATCAAATGAAGACCTACTCACCACCTGGTCTGACTTCTCTGGGACAGGCACGGCTGGCCAGGACCACAGTAAGGTCCTGGTTACCAGTTTCAAGGGAACCCTGGCTGTTGAACAACATAACCACAGAGGCAAGGGCAAAGAGACAGTCAACAGTTGCAAAGCATGCCGTAATACTCAGCATTTGTGAAAGTTTTCAGAATAAACTGAGTGGCACAGAATCACTGCATCAGCATTAGCTTAAAAAAAAAAGTCTAGAGAAAACGCGTTCTATAGACGGGAAAGGTAGTTAAGATCAGAAGAGACAAATTTATGTTAGTCAATTATAAGTGAAGGTATTAAAAATGCTACATTGAAAGCAATCAAGGATTAGATGCAAGTTAGTGTCACTCCGGGAGGTATTCAACCTACCTTCTGCTCAGATCTCTCCCCGATGACATTTTCTACATCTGGACTAACATCCCCAGTTTTCTTTACACTCAGTGGAAAGACGAAGAACTTCCACAATGTGATTCACCGCACCAAACGTGGACATCTGCTTTAGAGTGAAATGAACTGCGCCCTAACGTACCCTTAATATAAAGGGAACTTATAGTACCTAGCTCAGATGGGGACACTTCAGTTGTAGATCTTCCTGCAGAGTCAGATGACTCCAACTCTCATCATCCACAAGATGACGGAACTGACTGACCCTTTCTGACATGAAATTTCCCACGCACTGTAAAGCTTTGGGTAGGGCCAGAGAGCTAACGCAAAGCCATTCAGTAAGAGGCTCTTAAAACAAAAATAGACATTTATAAAATGTTCTGGGGTTCTTCTAACCTCTCTGAAGCAAATCTCAAGCTTCCCTTCTTTTCTAAATTGATCTCCACTACTTGGGAGTCTACCACAGCTAAAGCCTGTCATCCCAGTGTTTCCTTTGAGGAATTTATACCAAAGTGATTGAAAATTTAACAGTTAAGATCTGTTCAAGAGCTCTAAAAATCCACATGTAAGCTCTGATTTTACTTCAGAAGTACTGCCAAGCAAATTAGCATTAATTAGAGACAAGCTGAAAGACCAGTAAAATATTAGGCTAATGGAATCATCTGGAACTGTAAGACTAAACACGATCAAGGAAAAACAAGTTGCCCCGTCATATAACCTAATGGTCCTGACAGGGAAGCCTCCCAACATGAACCACTCAGAGGAACACCATCTTCTTGGAGAGTTTCTGATGCAGAAATGAAGGATATAGGGGACTGGAGAAATAAACAGAGGAGAAAGGGCAGGGTGCTGGGGTTGCACACTTTCAGAGAGACTGACCAGATGGCAGACCAGAACTGCAAAAAGAGATTAAGAAGGGATAAAACTGTCATTTTGCTGTCCCTCTTTCCTCCTTCCTTGTTGCATCAGCCATGCCAACCCAGCTCCCAAAGGAACTGCTGAATACACAGGAAAAACATACATCGATAAACAAAAGTAGCAGTGACCCCTAGCCCTGGAGACAGCTACGATTATTGGCATATCATTTAACACATGCAGTTTCATGTCCTACTCTCTCCCCCGTTGTGGTAACCCTTCCTCCCTGAGGAGGGACCCACGAGTCCTTGTCTCCTCGTGTGAGCTACAGTACTGGGACGGGAAGGTAGGAGGGCAGGGGACAGACTGCTGTCTCTTGCTTTACAGGGAATGCCCAAGACAATATTTTCCAGTAATGTGGACACTTCCGAAGGGGAAGAAAAAAAAAAAAAAGAATTCAGAATTTTGCACTGCAGTGCAGGGAGGAAACAGATCAGACTAGTGCAGTACAGCTGTATTCAGATCCCACCAAAACCCAAGATCACACTCCCTTAATTCCATCCCACACTCAAAACATGCGCCAAAGTGCTGGAGATGGTAACTGTGGCGTTAACACGCACCCAGAGCAGAGAGACCAGTGTTAGGACCCACACAAGCCCTGTACACTGACCCAAGGACAAAATGTGTCTCTCCTTTTCACCCTCCTTTGATTCCGGAAAAAGAAAATGAATGTTGGTGTCTAATCACTGTTAGTTTTAGTGCTGAATTTGTATTTTATGATGAATATTAAATTCACTTCATGGAAAGAAAGTGTGCAGTATGCTAGGCTAAGTTAAGGTGTTAACATTTCAGCTGGAGAGCAGCTGCAAACACTCCTGATACTCAATGTCTACAACCCCAGTAGGAAGAACAATGCCAGTTACATACAGCTACAAACACATTTGGAAGAGACAGGTATTTTTGAACATCTTGGTGTTGTTAGTACATCCACAAGTGCTGTGTGAAACTGTCGTTACTTATTTTGCACCATTCATTTTACCCAATGGCTTCAAAAGCAGGCCGAGTCTATATATAGAGATAGACCGTGACCATCCCTCTCCTTGTTTGGAGAGTTTGGCCAGCTTTAAAAAACAAGCAAACACGAATTCCCACTTCTGTGAAAACAGATCTTGTGACACTGCCCAGCGTAAGCCACAAGTATTTTGAGAAGGTCCAAACTGCATTTTACAATCTTATCATCCCCCTTGCATTCACTGCTAGATTGGTTAGCTTACTAAAAACATTAGAGCAGGCAAGAATGTGATGGAGGATATTTTCCTCATGCAGAAGATTAATTCATCATTCACGTCTAGAGATTTCTACTCCATTTTTAATAGGGCTCATATGGATTGAGTCTAGTGATCTATATCATCTCCTTTCAGGATATGGGTCTATATTGAAAAACAGTCCCCAAACAGCAATTGCCAGAGGCCTGAGACCTTCAAACATCACTATGCAGAAAGAACAGTTAGGGCTCTGATGTATGTACTCCAGTAAATCTTTCGGTGGCAATTTAAGACATAACTGTGCTCCACAGCTCTGCTGGAGATTCCTGCCTCCAGAGGAGTATCAGCAAAGCAGAAAGTCTCCCTGTACCTTTGCTGCTGCACCACACAGCCTGGGATCTCAACTCCAGCAGCTGAAGCAAAGGCACGTACTCCCTTCTGATTTTGCTGGGGGGAAAAGTGGGAAAGCCACCAGAGTAAGGGCAGGGGGGCACAGCTCAAAAAAAAAAAAATACAAACCCCAGCCTTTGAGACTTCCAGAGCTGATGTGAGAGCAGCCGGAGATCAGGCGTGAGCTGCGCCAGCGCGCTGCGCCTGCAGACTGTGCTGTTACAGGCCAGAGGTGACGCGTGTTGGTGCAGGCGTAATGAAACACAGAGCTTCACCTCTTTGCATTATGTTCAATTAACCAAAGCAACTGCGTTCAGGAAAGTCACAGTGAATTTTACAAAGACGGCTAATGTTGCTCCGGGCCCTCTAAAAATACGCTCCCAGCATTAGCCTTCTACCAATTCTGCGCTGCTCAAAGCCTGTCAGCAGACAACAACAGCAACTTAGATATATTTGCATTCAATTGCAGAGACTGGAAAGACAACTAGAAGGGGAAACATTGAACTCAAAGACCCTGGCATCAGCAACAGCTCCAAAAAGGCTAGAGAAGCAGAGACAGCAAACAGGAGCATTCACCCCAATTATTTCCAGAATCCAGGACAGACCCGGCACTTGTGCCCAGCTCTGCCACCGCAGACTGCTTGTGTGCTACTGCTGCAGCATCGCTGCCTTACACCCACAAACTCCACTGCAGCTGCCTGTTGAGCTGGAAATTTGATACACTGCAAAGGTTGCTGACAGCCAGAGGCTGTTCCCTTGTCTATAAAATATCCTGTAATAAATTACATTACAGACTAGGGAAAAGGATTCCAAAGAGAGAGAATTAAAACACAACCTTATGAGAGCTAAATGAGACCAATTAGAAGAGATTTGCTACAAGTGCTGAGGGATTTTGACCTGAGCTGTAATCAGGGATGGATACGCATTCCTTTAAAAGAGGAAAATGAGTGAGAGATCATGTGTAAACAACTCTGCCAATTAAAATGAAACGGATTATCTTATCTATGCAGCTCTGCTCAGAGAATCACCACATATTCCAGATATACCACAGAGAGATATAAGATAAGCATTTAAACCTCTGAAACAAGGCTCCGTGATGAGGAGATATGCTGTGGTTCAGGACACATGGAGGCCTCATCTGCATTTGGGTATCCCCCCTCCCCGTTTTTTTTACAAAAGAAATCATGGGATTATAAATGCTAATACAAAACTAGGCTCAGGCTTTTTTACCAGGTCCCCTACAGGAATTCTGATGCAGATCAGACTGAAGGTTAGGCACCACAACAGTAAAACAAGCCTTACAGAAAAAACATGCAGCAGATAGCACCATCACTGCAACTACTAGATACTGCTGAAAAATACGCAGCTTGCCAGCACACACACTGACGTCCCAATAAATACTCACAGGTACTAGTCTATACCTTAAAAGAGCGATTCTCGAGTTTTCTGTATCACAGTCCCCATTTTGCTGCCAGATACCCCAGAACTCCTCTCTCCTCACGATCCGCGATACAGGAGGGCAGGATTGGCAGCAGTTTTCCACCCTGCCACCAGGTCTGAGAACCTGTACCCAAGAGCAAAACTCATTTCCGCGACTGGAGTGGAAAAATTTGATGTGGACAGATGTACCACTACTTCTGCTCTGTGTCCTTGCTTTGCAGCTCGTTTTCACTGCTTTTTGAAATTTCAGTACTTCCTAGTTCAAAATCATATATACACACAAAAGAGTAGTTTTACAAGGGCTGAAAAAAACATCAAAACAGAGGAAGAAAAAACACATTAGAAAACCATGTTTGAGAAGCAGTAGCATGGAAAATAGTATCATGGACTTACGGAAGAGCAAAAACTAAAAGGGAAGAAAGAACAAAAAGAGGAATTTGGGATGAGGAAGAAAATTTTAAAAAGAAAGCAGCAAGCATACAAGACAATAACCCTACGAGATGTATATGTTCATAGATGCTGACAGCGGAAAAGTTGTAGAACATTGTACGCTGGCTGCCAGATTTGAGCACAGACTTTTTCCACTGGCTCAGATCTGGTCTAGTGGAGTCGGGCTGCTTTTGGAACCAGCCTAGCTCTTAACACAGTGCAATCGCTTTTGCGCGGCATGAAGTACCAACTAAAAAGCCTTTCTAAATCCGATCTGCCAGGAGTTGGATTGATAATCTCAGTGCCTTGAAAACAGCTGCACTGAAGAAGCCCAATGCAGAAACACCACCCAAACCCATCGCAGATGGAGCACCTCAGGTGTCTCCGCACAGCAGTCCTACAGGGCTCAGCTCTGGGATGGCTTACTGGTGCAGACGGAGAGCCAGCTCACATGGACAATGTGAGCACATGAGGGCACCCAGCCCAAAGAACTCTTAGGGCTGACAATGAGCTTGTAATTATATCTGGCTCTCGGTGTTTTTGTACACAAGGTGTTCCACTGTACCGGTGCTACCTAGATTCTTCCATCACCCAAAATCTCCCAACCTAATTATCACAGATGATTGAGTTGACTGCACATACCTTGAAAAAGTCATCAGAATTTTCTAGTTTACCTCTTTGCCACAAAGCTCAAATTTACGTTTCCTAATGAGAAATGCACGCACAATTAACAACTCTGAATACTTCTTTGGCAAATTGGTCACAAAGAATCCCAGTGTGGAGTAGCGTAACTTGTGGTTAAGTTCAGATATATGACATTTGCCCACTTCTAAATCGGGCAACATAGAGTTTATTCACTCTCACATAAGCAAACAGTGGCGTCTCGCGCTTTATTTATCACTTTACCATTGTAAATATGTTTTAACGACTAAAGGATGGGAAATACTACAGGAACGATTCCTCACGCTCCATCAGCTCTTCCTACGTAACGTCATTTTCGTCGTGTCTTCACGTTACCACAACCGTACCCGCTGTCGGCCTCCACCGANCCGCACGATGGGGGTACGGGCATCCTTTGCCCCGCTGCGCCCGGACTCGTTCAGCGGCGGCCGCCGCCGTACCGAGCGACCTCGCCGGGCGGTAAACAAAGCCGGAGGGAGGCCGGGAGCGCCGCTCCGGCACGGCACCGTGCGCCCGCCAGGGAAGAAGGGGGCTGCGAGGGGCGGGAACCGCCGCCGCTGCCATGGGGAAGGAGCTGCCGCTCCGCACCGCGTGTCGGCTGCTCGG
>VZSZ01002354.1:484480-499185 GCA_013398815.1 Ibidorhyncha struthersii | reverse complement strand
GAAATGACAGAGAAAATTGTAGCAGGAAGCCAGACTGGGATGTGGAACCACATCACAGCAATATCTGTCCTCGGCAGAGGATGGAGAAGTGGACGGCAGTTGTGGAGCGCGGTTACCACCGTCCTGCTTGAGAAGCTGCTGCGCCAAAGCGCCCGCCGCGCTGTGGGACATCGAGAAATTGTGCCAGGTTATCACCAGGAGGACCTGGAGGGGTCAGAGGCGGCAGAACTGCCTGGTGGCAGAAGAGGAGCGAGTGGTGGGAAAGCTCAGGGAATGAAGCCTCATCCTGGCAAACGCGCTGCTTCCCATCCCGCTGTCTGAGAATTGCTGGGGCCCTGTGGATCACTCCTAGGCAACCCTCAGGAAAACACCACGAGATGTAAATTTGTTGTATAGGGACCTGTTCCTCTACCGCCGAGTTGAAATGCTTGAAAGTCACTGCTTTCAGACGCGGTTATACAGGGCTTTTCATCTTCAGCTCATCAGTTTGCACCTGAAGCACTACCCACGCTTCTGTAAGCCTGTTAAGCCTGAGTTAGCAGGTGAATCAAATAAGCAAAGTAAAGCAGACAAAGCTGTGAGCAATCGTATCTCAGCACGGTTCAAAAGCCTCTTCTGCTTCTGGCCGACAGCACCCCCACCTCGGCAGGGGCTGACGAGGCAGCTGCTCCCACCACCTGCACTGCGGCTGCGGTCCCATCACACCGACACCCCGCACTGCCAAAACACCCAGCAGCACATATTTTAACACGTGATTGCATTTCTGTTGAATTAACCCAAACACGTACCACAGTGCTTACATCAGATTAAATACCGTCCCCCTGCCCGCAGCCACCCCGAAGTTAGCATGGCAGCAGCAGGTGATACCCCATCTACCACAGACTTTGCACTTTCCGAAATAGCTGAGCAAACCTGAGCCAACCAAGGGAATCGGCGGCAGTTCAGCACTGTGTCATGTGCTTGTAGCATTTATGATCCAGTACCACATTCTGTGAAACTGGATTTACCGTTTCAAACCACAGTTTGATATTCTGATATAAAAAGTTTTTGGGTAGTTCCCCTCTCTCCCCCAGTCCCACCAATCTCAGTTACACTGAGGGAGGGGGAATCACTGACAGGAGTGTACATTGTACACTATAATACACTATACAGGTGCAACAATACTGGCTTAAAGTTCCATTTAAATCTGCAGTGGAAGAAGCCACCCCAAAACGTGCCCCATCTCTCCAAACTCCTCCTCGCTCCACCAGAGCAGAACTTACCTGCCTTCCTTCTCGTTTCACCACATCATAACTCCGAATCCCTGTCATCTTTGTCTTTCCAGCTACCTCATATGTAGCTCCCTCTACCCACTTGCAAGACGCCTTTAAATCCATCTTGCATTTCTGCTCTCTTCCCCACACCAGCCTCCTCACACTCCAAACCACCGAGTGCTTGGCTTTATGACTCTCTTTCCATCTTCCAGGCAATATATCACATTGCTCTGTGCCTATCTCACTTGGCACGTGCTATCCCTGCTAACAGCGCGTTTCTCTGAAGCAACTTTTTCTCCTTCTTAAGGTTACATAAACAAACAACCAACCCTTCCCTGGCTATTCAGTAAAAATCTAAGTTATAATGAGTATTTCTATTTGCCCAATTCTACTGACGTTTTAATGGATCAGGAAGCCTGTTCCTTTCAAAAAGGAAGGTCAAAATAGGATGCTGTATAAAAGATTAAGCGTGCTACTGTTTATGTGGAAGCTCAATGAAGTATTTCTAATACGTATGGAAGACTTTTACTGATATTGTAACAGAAGGTGTTCAAATTTGCTGACTTATGACATTTAAAATAATTTCAGCATTAATACTATTTTGGAATGAACAAGACTGAAATCTGTTCACAATTCTTAAAAACGTTTAAGACAGTCTATCACAAAGTTTCGGCCTTTTTTCTCCAAGAAAAGTATGATAAATGCAAAGCAATGAATTTCAAACAACACATAAGTAGAACATATCCTTCCTGTACAAGTATTTTTTTCAGTTTATTTTGGACTTCTAAACATGTAGGGAGAAACAAACAAACAAATAATTGCTTTCTGGAACAGGAACAACCATACAGCAGTAGCACTGCTACAGCTACTGATATAACCTGCAGGATGCTCCAACGTAAACAAGGCCTCTAAGCACAGCCTTGATGCCATTTTTGCAGGCTGAACTCTGTTGGTACGAAACACAAAGGAGAAATGAGTCATGATGAGACAGTACTTCATCCCAACAAGAAGCGGCCAAATCCCGACTCTGCCAATATACAGTGGTAGGATGCATAAACAGAAAGGTTTTCTGTGAATAAATGCCATCCTGCCCAACCATTCATGGGTAATTTTGGGGAGAGAAATTATTTAAGTTGTCACAGATGAGGGGCAACAACCTTGCCCTCTCCCCCCATCCACCGGTGCTTTAGAGGACCCCACTGTGGCATAAGGAACTGTATTTTATTAACTTAACTTTTTGTATCCTTCCACTGTGGCCAGGTTGTCTTAAAAACCAAAAGCATATGCATTTTTATTTTCTAAGACTTGCTAAGTATAAAGGAAATTGCTTGATTAAAATCCTTCATGATACTACACACAAGTAAATTCCTGTTCCTTATCATCAGGCAGGGCATTCCTGCAGGTGAGGAGTTCTCAGGCACTAAAGATCTCAAGGGAAAAATTCATAACCCTCCACTCAAGCCACTTTAAGTGCCCCCAAGGACCACCTTTCCCAACTCTAAAATAAATTTATGCCAAACCCAAATAAACAAGTATTCCAGGTGCATTGGTCTGCATTCGAAGCCTTTCAAATTCTCAGGGGGAAAAAAAAAAGCCATCTGTCATGTGTAGCAGCAATACCACCCAGCTGCTCTGCATCACTGCTCATCAGTCTCTTCCAGCAGTTTCTACAGAGGTCGGTCTCAATATCTGCATGGACAAATGCGAAAGCTGAAGCAGAGCGCACACAAGTGGTTTGTCTGCAGTCACCCTGCAGGGCCATAGCAAAACCAGAAACAGATCGCAAATCTCCCGACTGCTAGTCAAATGCTCTGTCCATTTGTTTATGTAATCAGTTACACCTAAGTAAAAAGTAATGGTTTTCACAATAAAATGGAAAGGACATCGACACTCAAGGTCTAGTTCTGCTCATGCTTCTCCCCACTTTTCATACATAACTATTGCATAAAAGCATCCTGCCAGACTCTGAGCCACTAACCCAGCAAGTGAGAGCGGACCAATCCTAGTTTAAAGGGAAATGCAATTTGGGCAGAAATAAAAGCCGCCATCTGTCATAGGTCTCCCACAGAATAATCAACCTACGTATACAAGCATGCACGGGCATGTATTAGGAGAGAGGGAGGGAACTTAGAAAACCATGCTCAGACACTTCTCTCAGGTAGGAAGATGGCAAAACACCATCCAATACGATGAGCAGCTTTTAACCAGATATGGCATACTAGAAAATAAGTTTCTGAGAATATCTCTGCTTGACAGCTCAATACTGGAGCTATCACATTGCAGGTAAGTACCATTCCCGATCCCTCCTGCCAGCTAAAGCATAAGACAGGCACCCCTTCGGGAGCTGATTCTATCCCACTGGTACATTTTTTCAGTGCCCTTGCCCAAGACTGACTAATAGAGGACCTGCAAGTGGTAAATGCACATACAGTACAGCTAAAATGGAACACCATCACCTTTTAAAAATGTACTTAAATCACATGCATACCCAGGAACCCTCTGAAAGGCCCCATGTATATGCTACATAAGTATTTGTGACATACGCATTAGACTGGCTATTGTGCTTTCAGCAAGTGTTTAAATGACTCCTGGTTAACAAAGCTACTAAGAACATGGGAAATCATCACTAACTTAATGGGTATCTTCCTAGTGTATATTGGCTCACACTGCAACGTTTCTTCAAAGATCATTAAGGTATGATTAACTGCTTCAGGAGAGACCTTACCTGATGAGTGATGCTGCCTTGGATGTCAGAAATGATAGCAGAACCTCTCTTTGCTACTGTAATAGCAGGAGCTATCTCTCCTGGCCATGAACAGATTGTCTTCAGTCCCAGTGAAGTGGGCTGTAAAACTCTTACCTTCTCCCTTTAAACACTAAGGACAATTTTCCTCCCGTTTCATCAGGCAGCAAAAGCAATCATCTCTTTAAGCAGCAGTAACTGACACCTATTTACTAGGTAATTGCTGCAGTTAAAGGGGATTAAGCACGCTGAACTCTCCTTCCATGATAAGGCAAAGCCACCCCTGCAGCCCTTCCCAGGTGCACCTGAGAAGAGCTGAGGGGAGGGGATGCCAGCCAAACCTGCCAAACTGGGGGCACACATGCCCGCTAGCCCCAAGGCTTAGCTGCAGCCAGTACCAAACCAACATGTGTATCCCCGGTGCAATCCCAGCAGTAACTGTGCCAGACCCGACACATGCTCAGCTGCCGCGAGGCCAGCGGGAGCGGGACACAGAGAAGCACCCGAGCATCTCTGTCCCACCGAGACCAGCCAGGAAGGGGGCTCAGTAAGAGCAGCACACTGCAGGCTCGCCGCTGAGCACGCCTGCCCTTGAGAGCAGCCTGAACAGTACACGGTGGGAAATAAAAGAAAAAATGTCAAAGCAGCAAAGGCCCCAGTGGAACAAAACCCACCCAAGGCAGCATATGTGAAATACTAATAACAAGAGGCAGTATAGAAACAAAACAGGCTAAATCCAACTAAATTCTAACTTCTGTTAGGAAATCACGCTTACGCTGCTAGACCAGGCGCGTTTATGCAGGTGAGCGGTTTGATCTGTGCCTCCGCTGGAGCATCCCGTCCAGGACACAAAATACGGTAGCTCACAAATGTTAAGAGCTGCCACCCAACCGGAGTTCAGCATGTTTACATGAGGCAAACCCAATGGCAAGGCAGCTTCTCTCACACAGTCTGAAATACTTCCCTATTATGTCATAGTCCGTCAGGGAAATGCCAGAAAGTTCATTTTAACAGGTTCTGTTGCCCCTTTGTTTTTCTTAATGCTAGTATTTTTTGGTTTTGCTTTTTAAATATGACATTTTAAAATCACACGATTTACTGACACAAAAAAAAAGCGTTGCATATTGACTCATGCCAAAAGTGCCAATTCCACATTGTCCCACAGTTTAAGAGAAAAAAGGTGACACTCAAAATGTTGCACTGTTTAAATGTTATTTTATTAAATATCTTCAGTTCAAGGTTTCATTGTAACAAAGCTATGAAGGTTCTACCAACATTCAGACCAAACAAACAAACACTAGCTAACTTTAATTATTTCTATATCATGCAAAAATTCTGCATCAAATGCCTTCCATTTCCTGTTTAAAATGTGATATTTATAATATATATTATATAGATGCTTATATTAGCCCCATAAGAGAACATTAAGAATGCTAAAGGTGTACAGCTGTGTTTGATAATGGCCATACCAAGCTAAGGTTCTCATTAACTTAAAAGGAAACAAAACAAACTAAAAACCCAAAAGAGAGTTTGTCTCCAAGACTGTGCAAAACCAAAAAACCCAACAGTTCTGTTCTTTTTAAATTTTCTCTGAAAGATGCAGTTAATACAGAGGGTTTTCTTTTTAATTATTAATAATCACCAGGTAAAGAGACAAGGAAGATCAGACCCTAAAGAAGGCATGCATAATGTTTTGTATTTATCTTTTTTTAAATGGCATAATTGTAATCTCCTGTTTGCTCTCTCTTTGTGGCTTTAAAAAAAAAATCTGAATAAAATATCAAGGCTTTTCGCTTTTCCACTTTACTCACTGGCTTAGTGCTGTCTTAAAAATGTTTCAAAATAATAAAAATCTAGTGTTTGCCCCCCATGGGTTCAATCCCCACACTCCTCCCTGGGGTGGTGGAGGGAGGAAGAAAAAGCTCAGACAAACCAGGGAAGTGTGGATGGTCTTTTCCTTCATCACGGGTTAAGCTGATCTAATCCTGGTGTGGGACAGGACCTCTCTAACAAAGGGAGCAGAGAGCGATCTGTTGCAAAGCGACAGCTCCAGTTTGTGCAACAGCTTTTATTTTCTGCATTCTGTTAAACAAAGATTAAAATTCCAAATTGGCTTTCTTCTCTTCCGTAGTCTGTAAAAAGGTTGCCTCACACTCAGTATGCTGTCAATGCAATCACTTTAACTCCCTCGAAAGATCCAAAAAATGATTAGGGGTAGACAGAAATTCAGGTAAAAGCCCATCCCAAATTTTGCAAGCGATGCCTTCCCTTGGTCAAGACAAGTCCTACTGGGTCCACCAGAAAGGCCATTTTCTTCTTGGGGCTAGGCTCCCTCCTTGGAAAGGTCAACAAAACGCTTCCACATTCCCCACCCAATGAATAAAGGAAATAGACTCCTTTTGCAGCAAAGAAAAGAAAGAAGAATTGGCCCAAAGGACAAACATCAGATCACATGTGCTAATTCCCTTTCCCCTCTGCTTCATGAGGTATCCTCTAACACCCAGAGGCAACACAGGGAGGTGGCCTAGAGTCCTTTGGGCTACGGTTTTTGAGGTTCTGATCTGATAGTTTTCTCTGTTACAACATCACTGTAAAAAATAGAAAAATTACCCAAATAAACACTAGGAAACATGACACTTACAAACATCAGATGGGTTAGTGGTGGGGAGAAGCACCTGGCTGGGGCTGCTGGCTCCCACTGCTAGTTTACTCGGAGACCAAACAAATCAAACAGGAGGCCAGGTAACCCCTTTAATTCTATGGGTGCATATACTTCAGTATAAAAAACACACGCTATTTATGCCTCATATAGGAGTGTATGTGCAAGTCTTCATGAAGAACATAACACTAAGTTTTTTGTCTGCTTCCTAAGGAACATGTGTTCTGCAGCACTGTGGATCCCAACTATGCTACTAGAAAGGAAAAAAAATAGAAAATCCCATACAAGTACCCTCTTCCTCTAAAATCTCTGCTCTTAATGCAATGCTTTTTTTGTTTTGTTAAATTAAATAATCTGGCTCCAAACCTCCATGTTTGGCCAGGTAGTGGCTGTTTCTAAAACCAGTATCTCTGAAGAGCAAGCTTCTATTTAAGTTATATTCACTTAAACCCTTTTTTTTTAATCCCTACTTTCACCTTTAGTTTTAAATCAACATCCCATTTAGTTTTTTTTTCTTAAAAAAAAAAAAAAAGTCTGTTTTGGGATCCAGCAGCTGAGCAACCAGCTTTCCATAGCGTTCTTGCTGTGCAGAAATTGAAGAAGAAACTCAGGCTGAAGTCAGTCTGCCGGGCAACAGGAAGAGAAGTGCCTCCTCTCGCATGAACCCCAGTCTTCACAATGGCTCCTCTGGGGTCTCCTCGCCACCTCTCACCGATTGAAGTCGCAGCACAGCCTGAATGCGATGTTAACACCCACCATGGCTTTGCGGAATACAGTTCAGCCATTCGCTGCTCAAGCCGCCTCCTTTTTTGCTCTCCCTCTCTCTTTCTCTTTCCTTCACTTTTGCTTTCCCCCTCACTTCATTTCTGAAAGATGTTCCAGCTGCTGCCATTTTCTTAGCCCTGGGGGAGGGGGCATGTTGGATAATCTGTCATTTATTTAGCATTATTCCTGGTTTTTATTATTTTATAGAAACAATATGTCTTTTTTTTTTTTTAGATTTAAAAACACCTTCGTACAGCAGAAACAGACACGATGGATCCATGGAAAACAACAGAAAGGCAGCGCCCGGAGCATCAGATGCATGCAGGGTTTCGTGCATTTGGCTGCTGCCTGTTTATAATTTGTATTTTTTTTTTTTTTTAATGTCAAAACAGACATGACCGTTGCTGTCACTCAGGCACTCCAGAGCTGCTTGCTAAGAAGATATTGCCCTCCAGCTGAGTATCTCCACAAGTTGCTGCAGTCAGGAAGAGGTAGTGTCCACCCAGTAAGGAGAAGGGAGAATGGGATGGAAGGAAATAAAGCCAAATGTTAGCTGTACACAATTAATAAAACACATTTTCTACAGGCTAATTATTTGGTGTAGGCAGAAACCCTTCCTAACACAACACAGATTTGGGCTCATGAGGAGAGCCCTGACAACAAGAGGAGGCACACACTTTCCCTTCCAGGTGGTTGCATGTGCCAATGAAAAGGAACCACTCGCTAAAATGAATTACTTGCTTGACTGGAGCAGACCTGTGCCCACTGTCCAACACTGACATGTCCCAGAAGCTGAAGAAGTTTCCCAAGGGGTGATCTTAAGAAATGGTTTCTGCCTCACTTCCAATTGGCTTTTGCCTTGAACTTGATCATTCTTTTTTTTCTTTTTTTAAGCCTTCAGTAATTTTGTCTCTGAATGTTCTTAATATTTAAACCAATGTATGAGCTTTTCTGCAGTTTTGCGAAGTTGTAGCCCTAATGACTGCTTTCAGCAAAGGCTCCCCCTGGCTATTCTTGTGTCAAATTACTGGATTTATTTTGATGAGTTGTAAGTTTGGGTTTTTTTTTTTCATGTTTGCTTAGCATTGTCCGGCCGTGAAAGTGTAGCCAAAATCTTCTTTCTACCATTTCTTAGTTTGCAAATCTTTGTCGCAAACTCTCTTATTAGTCTTTTCCCTTCTCAGTTCCTACTCTCTCCTTACACAGAAGTCCTCTGATTAACCTCAAACTTCTTTTACAGCTGCAGTTTCCTTTTAAGATAACTTACCCAAAACTGAACTCTGCCTTCCAGGTGAGAACAAACCACTGATTTCTATTTAAGCATTCTTATTCATCTCATTCCCTCTTCATCCTTACCCTTCACTGCACATGGGCCAACACTGCTCCAGAATGATTCAATGTGTTCAGATGGGGACTGCCCACACTGACCCCACTCGTAATTGCACATTGCTACACCTCCTTCAGAACCCAGAAATGCATGCAAATATTTCAACTTCAATTTAGTTAATAGTTTTTTTTTTAATATTTTTTTAACCAACATTTGGTGGTTTGGAAATGGTTTCTGCTCTGCAGTTTTCAGAAACCCTCCAGCACATAGTTTTGGAGGAGGTGCAACATTTCAGCAGCCAAGTCAAGGAAACATACTTCTTCTGTAGCATCTAAGACTCTTCATTCCTAAGCTTCCTCAGAACTCTTAGGCATAGCCACTGAGCCATACTGATCTTTAATTTAATAACTTCTTCTGCATCTTTTTTGGACTAAAGTCAGGACAGAAGTCTCCCTTAGCATCTCTGTGATGAAAACTGCTGCAAGTTAGTTATTTTTTGTTTCCCTCCAAAGGCTTTATCCTTCTCACTGCCTTACCCCCTGGAAATTCATCTGATTGTCCAGCATTCTGGAATGCTTCCCTGCTTCTGGTGCCCCCAGCTGGCTTTTGCTTTTCAAATTCCGTCTGTGACCTCTGCAGTTTGCTTGTGATAGTTCACATTCCTTTCCATTGCCTCCAGTAGGGTTGAATCCCTCACAACACATAAGAAGAAAAACTGCTGTTGGCTTAGTCCCAAGTAGTACACAAGACTAGGACTCAAGTACTAACTATACTTGAGTGGTTCACCCTCAAATGACCACATTAGAAAAAGCTTGTCTCCCAGGTGTAGATTTTTTTTACATTTGCTCTTAAATAGAAAATCTTTAATAAAAAGGACCTACGATTAGGAAACCTAGATCTTTAAAATGAAGTTGACATATACTTCAGGACAAATCAAACGGAGGCAGAAAGATTTTGTACATCTAACTAAAAGAAACCAGCATGGAAATAAACAAGAATGCCTAAATGGTGCAGAAGTAAATGGATCTGCTGTTCTTCAGGAGCAAGCAACAATAGTTTCTTCATATGATTTTTTTAAATCAGTTTCCTCCAATGCTGAATTGTGTTAAGCTAATTGGGGGATATTGAAAATCCTCCAACATTATTATTTGGTTTGATTTTTTTCCTCTGAGTTTTCTCAACATTGTACAATAAGTAGCTTGTGCTAATCAGAAAATGGGTAGTAAAACTTGTATGAATAAATCTTTACCTTTACGGCACAGAAATTGTTCTGCATAGATTTTACAATATTCTCTCTAGAATAGGACATTCTCATCAAAAAAAGAGTTCTCTGAAATCACCAGCATGTAAAGGTAGATCCCTGACAGCTGGGAAACAGCAAACCTCTGCACAGTGTGAGATACTCTTCCTCTCTCCTCTGGATTAGCACTCTGTCTGAGCACAGAGCTGAGTACCTGGGAGGAAGCACTGCTGCTACAAGGGCAGCTGTGCTCAGGAACAACTGTCTGGCACATAACTTCAGTCTGTCAGGAGTGGCAGATAATCCTACTGAGTCCAGAGGACAGGGCTTTGAGAAAAGAACACCGACTGATCAGCAGAAGTTTACAGACAGCCTACAGACAACTAAAAATGCAGCCAGCTAAACAGCCTTGAATACTGAATTCCCACATAGAGCAGCCTTAGCTGCGTGTATGATATACTCCTTCCCTGATAGTCCATACCCGTATTCAATTCTCACTGGAGAGGTGCTGCTGGAGCTCCAGAGCAGTGGTAGTGGACATTCAGCCACTTGCCATCTCGGCGGTGCCAGACGCGGGTCTCTTCAGACTGCGTGGTGCGGGGCCGGCCTTGGCCATCGATGTACTGTGTCAGGCGGATGTATGCAATGCAGGCAGCATCTTCACCGATGACATGGACATGGGGGTTCAGGATGGTGGTGTGTATTGGCTTGCTGTTCTTCGACAGTACTGGCAGAACATGCAAAACCATCAGCTTCATTTTATTACTAAGAAGGAACAGCCCCCCACATCCTCCAGCCTTTTGTATTCTACTCACCTTCCACTGGATTCTGGGATACAGTAAAAACTGCTCCTGCAATTTTCCAGGCAAAATCCAAGCAATTTTTTTCCCTATCACCTGTTCTTCTCTTCAGGAACTGCACATTTATTATTGCCTAGAATCCCCTGGCTCCTTTGCTCCTACTTCTTCTGCAAAGCATACTTGCCACTTTCTCAGCATCAGTGCTGCTGTTTCTTCAGTTATGAGGAAAGATCTTTTAATTACAGAATATTGTTCCATAGGAGTCAATAATCAAGAGATCTTTAAGCTAGGCCTACATTAAATATGAACAAGCCTCAGAGAAGTGTAAAAATCACTCCAGAACAGGCAGTCTCTGCATACTTAGAGCACTAGGAATTGCCTATACTAAGGACCCTTGACCTAACCACCAAAATAAAACAAATTGAACACCTCAGGATTTATATTTCAATTATCTCATCCTGTGGAGACACCCAGGAAGGGAGGCAAATCCACTAGTATAAATGATAGCATTTCTCCCAACTCTTTTTCCTGCTCCAGGCTGACAAGGTGACCCTTGAATCCATGTAATGGGTCCATTAGGTGTTAGTGATCTGAAACCGTCCAGGAAAAACTCGAAGTGAAAGCGTGACTGATTTGTGCATGACTATGTGACTGACCATCCAGTATGTCTACCCCAAACATACATGTTGTTTCCATCAACATGTGTTCATTTTTTCCATTTCCATATCAGCAGGAAGTCCTGTGCCTCAAACTTTTAAAGCTCCTGCAGTCCATGCTTACCAAATATTTGTACCAGGCAAACTGTATGCCTACAGTGAAGGGATCTGGGGATGAGAATTGAAATCGTTGCTGGAAAAGGCTTTTGAGAGAAAGCATGCTGGCTCTTATGAATGCATCACAACTGATGCACAATCGAGTTCTTGCTGGTCCTGGTAGCCAGTAAAAACAAGGGCAATTTTCCCCCCAAAATGTGGCATAAGGGAAGATTAGAGAGAAAGTTGTCGGTGTTACCAAGTGTACCCACTCACAGTTCTCAAAGTAAAACTTATGGAAATCCATTCCTTCAACCAGGTTCCCCAGTGCTTCAGGTTCAAATGAGGTCAAACCAGGATCACAGATTTTTCTGCAAAGAAAAGCACCACAGGCTTACAGTCTGCATTTAAGCCCAAGGGCTCTTTACACAATGAAGCGCTGGTACGGCATTTGACTCACACCCTGCGTCCACCTAACTGTTTCCCTACTCCAAGGACTAAGTTCCTGGAGTTCTACTGCAGTCAGTCCTACTGCAACAACACGGAGTTGGTGCTAGTTGGCATTTCATGTAAAACAAGCCTCTAGGTTTCCGGCTTTCCTTTTATTCTCTGTCTGCCCATCTCACTGCCCTCCCCCCTATGAAGCCAGGACATTTTCCTTTTGTCGCTCCTGTTGCTGTTTGATACCTGACTTTTACTTCACATTCACTTAGAGCGCTCTATCATATCCCTACCCCTAATTGATGGAGACTAAAAAGCATAAAACTTTTTACTGTTCCTGACAACTCTTCATACCCAGGAGCCAGAACATCACTTGCACACAAACTGATAAACAAGCTGTCAAAAGACATCTGTACTTACGTATAAGCATCAAAGTCTCCATTGTTGATGGCTTCTATCAGCTGCTCTGTTATCTTAATGATCTCTTGCTTACGCACTGCAAACAAGAAGAAAGAGCAATTTAACTGTGCATAAGACTTCAATAGCAATATGGGGCTAGTGGGTGCTTCCTACAAGCGATTTGCAGAGCACTGTTAGTCTAGATCTCATAGGATGCTGCTCCCTGCATTCTGGAGATAGGCAATAATGACAGCCATCCACACGAGAGTAGGGGGGCAGTGGTATGGAAGGGGAGTGGTGATCCCATAATGCAGGGAGAAAGGAAATAAAGATGTCGTATTCTTTTTTTTTCTTCTAGAAAGGTCTAAGGCACCAGAGTTGTCTCCTGGATGACAGGGGAGTCTGACCAATGAATGTCAGTGAACCTGCCAACATGAAGCACTTGTCTGGCAGCTTAAGATGTGGAAACCCTTCACCACAGTAGGCATATACAAACAGCCACCACACAGATCAAGCCAATTGGAAAAAGCCTGCCAACAACTTGCCTGTCACCATCACCAATACCTCAGCTATTATAAATGCTGCAAACAAGCAACTGGGACATGTAGGGATTACTTCCGCAAGCTAGAAAGACAACCGCAGCAGGATGGATGGGTTGGATGAGCAGGTCCTAGCTATATACTAGTGCACACTCTGTTCCTCTGACAATTAGCTTCTGCCAATCCCTATGGCACAATTCTTTTCAGCACTCTGACAGCACTGCCATTAACCCAACCCAGTGCACTGGACTTCAAGACGAATGAAGACTGGGGCTAGCTGTCTACTCTTATTTGACCCCTCTGCACTCTCTTCTCTTGGTTTCCCACAGCCGACTGCCCCAGGCCCCATCTCCTCTGAAGTGTTCCATCATCCATGCTGATCTCAAGAATCCTTAGCACTCGCAAAGTTTGGGTTGGCTCTGTTAAATAACACAATTCTAGTTCTACGACTGTATGTGCACCATATATATAAGCCTGAGCCCATATGCACACCCTCACATCTCTTCAGCTTTCCCCACACTTTTACTGTAGGTAGAATACCCTGCACATTATACAAGCATTTAGGAGGTGCTCTAGCATTACCTTCAATGCTGCCAAATAATTTATAATTCCTAGCATCAGAAGTGGAATTTAACTGCCCTTAGGCATCTAAAACGTAGGTGTCCGAAACAGAACCAATCACCTGACTGTTCATCCTTTAGGCCCTGGAAGAAATAGGCACTTTTGGAAGTCTCACCTGAGGCATCTCAGATACCTGTCAGCAGGGGGATGGAGTTTAAATCCAACCTACTATCTTTAGATGTCCAAGTCAGGGAAGCTGAATTCCACTCTAAACGCCAGAAGATGCTAGTTTGAACTGCCTTCCCCTGTAAACTTTGATCCACACGTATATCTCATCCCGCCATTGATAAGTACAGCTGAAGACCAACAAGATGATAATCTCACTGGCTATGAAAGATGTTTGCATCCACTCTGGAAACCAATGAAGAGCATTAACTACCAGCCAGAGACATCTCAGATAGGTGACAACTGGCTCGTAATAGTAAGGGAGCTTGTTTTGCCACTCAGGCAAAATGTATACATTTCCACACACCGAAAGATGTATACAGGAAATAGATCAAAATACCTCAGTGGGCCGTCTATTGTGAAAAATGTCTTTACAAGCAAGTTATCTGGAACTGCTTCTGCATGAAGCAGGGCGACTTGTTGGACCTCCCTCCCTCGCAGAGCACACACAAATGTGTGCAATGTCTGGAAGATGGACTCCATGGGAAAGGCCGTTCATTTGGGATGAGCGAGGAACTCTGCAGACCACAGCCACCGCGTGCTGACTCATCTCAAGGAGATTTGCACCCCCCTCCCAAGCGTCACTATGCAACAGCATCGACCCTGTCCTTCAACACAAGTCCATTCCATCAGACTGTGCTCGTCTTCTTGCTTTTACTACATGTCCCAAGCTACAACCAGCACACAGGAGGTGACCTGTTTTTTCCGAAGGACGGAAAGCCTCGGGATGTCACAGGGGAAGGCATTCGTGCCTGCCACCCCTGATGAATCCGCAGGGCCCCCTAACTTACACTGCAGAGGAGCACAAAAGGGGGGCATGCACGCACCAGCACAGGTACAAAGTGAGACTCACAGCTATTCTACAGCCTTGTCTGAGCACCCCGAGAGGCAGCGCTGCTGCAGCAGCAGGGCCAGCGGCAGGCTGCAGCCGGGCACGGGCCGGGGGCGGCAGCACTCGTAGCGAAGTTCGGTTTGAACACCGGGGAAGAGCTTACGCCCGG
>VZSZ01002354.1:462962-484450 GCA_013398815.1 Ibidorhyncha struthersii | reverse complement strand
CGTGCCTGCGCCCGGCTGCCCGCGGCCCCGCCGCCCGCCGGCACCACCTCCCCGCTCCGAGGGGCGCACGGAGAGGGGGTGGCGAGGGGCACTGAGGTGGAGAGAAGAAGGGGGGGAGCTTTACATCTACGGTAACCAGTACTAGTTATGCTACTCCACTACTGCTACCCGGCTGCTAACTTACACGGTGCACGGTTAAGTACAAAGGGAACTACTGGGGTTAGCAAAGGCTCCGACCGAGCACGCTCTAACTCCAATGTCTGCCCTGGGCTGTCCCAGGCAAGAAGCTTCTCTTCACAAGACTGTGTAGCTGCAAAACAAATGTAAGCATTAAAATAATAAACAAACAAAAAGACCAGAAAGCAAAATAAAAACCAACAAAGAAGTACAAACACACACAGCCCCAGCCCCGATCGGCACACAGAGACATCCACATCCCAGCAACCTCTACCCGCTCTCCTGCCTCTGTCACACATCAGCTGGGCCAGACGCTGCCCAGAGGGGACCACCCTGGCACCGGTGCAGGAGACCCCTCAGAGGACAGTAGGAATTGCACTAATGCTGCTGGAAGTAGTTTGAGGGTGACCTAAAGCACTGGTCAGAGTAGTGACAGAGCAGCACGAGGGCAAGTACGAGATGTGAGGGAAAGGGAAAGAAAGTAGGGCATCCAAATCACTGCAAATCTCAACTCACAGGGGAGGGGGGTGGGAGGATGCTGCCCCACTTGGCAGAGAAGTGTTTTGGCACTCCTCAGCGTCCCAAGCAGGGCCTCGCTACAAGCAAGACGGAGGAGTTAACAAGAAAGCAGTGATGGACAGTTCACAGCAAAAAGGACTTCAGAAGAGATCATTTCCCTTCCGTTCTGGCTGGGCAAAGCACCTTTCCCATTGCACCACATGAACTAGCAGTTTGATGTCCTTAGAGCTACTTCAAAAATAAGTAACAGAGAGGCTCCAACTGCTGCATCGTATGAGACGCTTGGTGCTGTGTGAAGGAAGACAGGAGGAGACAGAAGAGGGCATGCCTGTTCCTTCATTCCCAGACTGACCTGAACAGAATCAAATACCCCAGACGTTCCCAACTCACATTAAGGATCCTTCTGTTACAGCTTTAAGTAGTCAAGCAGCTAGTACGGTATGTCTGTGTAGGGGAATGGCTGGGAATCCCACCTAGATTTTCTCCAACCTACTAGTTTTTTTTCATATCCATTTCCAGAGATTTTCAGTCACAGGCTCCTCTACAGAAGCAGCCCGTTCAGGAGAGATCAGGCACACAGTACCATAACTGGCAGGCTAACCACAGTACCAGCTGAGCTAGCAAGACAGACACAGCAGGAAAAGCTCACAACAGAGAAGTGCTCCTCAGAGCCAGCATTATCCAAGGATCTTCTCTCAGAGCACCTGACAATGGATTCAGAAGTGCTGTGGGGTCTTCCAGCAGCCACAGCTTCCCTTCCAAAGCATCCTTGCAGCAGTCTGTAAAATCTGTTTTTCATTCGTTTTGTAATTCCCAAGCACCATCCACATCTGGAGTGCTCAGAAGCTCTCGACAAGCGAGACCGAATTCAGCCTCGCGCATCCCGTCCATAAGCAGACCTGCACCACTGACCCCATTTACCACAAAGAAAACGAAGAGATGCAGTGACTTGAGCAAGGAAAACCCCAAAAGGCAGTGTCTCTGCAGACAACTCCACGTCTCGCCCAGATGAAAGCAAGGGAATGAAATTAGCTAGGATGAGGTTCGGTTTGNAGTAAAAGCTTACTTGAACCCAAAATCACGGACTTTCTCCCCTACTTTTTTTTTTTTTTTTTTTTTTTTTTTCAAAAAGGAAAGGAAAGGTTTGGAAGTTTTCAGTGTGCAAAGGAGGGTATTTTGCAGGAAGGGAGATGATTTCTTTTTGTTCTGGAGTACTGGAAATGAAAAATCAACATTCTGGAAGGAAGTTGAGGAAAAGAAAAACCTTGGGGAAGGAAAAATGGGAAAGGTAGAGGAAGGGGTGGGAAAAAGATGCCGTGAAGCACTGCACCCCTGGACTTACTGGCTGAGAAACAGAGAGAAAGCTGGGACTGCATGGACTCAGTCTGTGTTTTGCTCTCACTGTGCCTCCGTCCTTCAAGCACTGAGCTGCCGTCCCCGGTGGAGAGAGGGGGAGCTAGCATGGCAGGGAATTAAAACACAAACACAAACAAAACACGCAAGTTCAGTAAATAAAAAAAGAGAAAGGAAATAGGAGAACATTAAGAAACCACAATGCTGGGCACAAAACATGCAGGAGTATTCTCCAGGGCAAAGCCAAGTAAACAACTCTACGACATGGACCTGCTGTACAATTTAGAATGACAAGGGGGCAGGGAGGTGCTGCCTTTAGTCCCACTACAGTGGAAACAACATAACCCCAAGGCAACCGTCACTGATGGATCAAGATGATGCCTCCTACACCACAGCAGAACAGATCTTCATAACTTGTTGTCTATTGAAAGTAAGAAGTTGGCAGAGGAATTAATTGCACAAGCACTTCCCTTTTCCCAGAGTCATGGCTATGCAGAATGCCGAGAACTCCAACACTCCCAAACCTTTTGGTCTATTTAGTTTTGCTTGAGTGCTTGCTTAGCTTAAAACATGGAGGGGCAGGAGCTGAAAAGGAACACTGGTGAACTTAAAACAGAAGCACTAAAACTACCAGAGCTGGCCATAGCACAACCATTACTGTGCAAGCTCCTTCCCTCCCAACCACCATTCAGATGCTCCCTTCTACTAAAATCATAACAAAATTTTCNAAAAATCTCAGTTGTGATCTGCAGCAATGTAGCCCTACATAATTCTTCACAGATTTAGCCCTGGCCAGCTGCTCTCCTCTCCCCCACCTTCTGTTCCAGTCCTAGCCTTCCTCTCCTCACAGCTGGGACCTCTTCTGAACAAAAGCTGCCAAAGGAGACAAGGTTCTGGACAAATACCTGTTCTGAACGGATATCCAGCAGAGATTAGATAAATCAATTTCATTACCACACTACCAAAACCATGCAGTTCCCTTCCCTCGCAGCTAGGTTCTTAAACCATGGATTACTCTTTGGCAAAAAGGTGGGAGCTAGAATACTGTCCTGTAACGAGGTCAGGTCTTATCTGAAACAATCTGTATTGCAGAGCTCCCTCACTCACTGGCATGTGCTTCTGCTCCCTGTGACTCCTCAGAAGAGGAGCCAGCAGCTTGTGATAAGCCACAGGAAAAGCACCAGGAACTAGCCCAGCTGACGGAGGTGACATTGCTGCTACACCACAGAGTCAGCACTGATTTTTCCCTGGATATGTAACTCAGATTGACTACAGAGAGAATAAGAATACCTCTGCCTCAAAATGCAAAATACTAACACGTTTGCCTCAGAATGCAAACTGCATTCACCCATCCCAAACCTGCTCATTCAGGAAAATGTCTGCTCGTCCTTCTTTTGGGAGGTCAGGAAAAGGACAGCTGCTCAAACATGAGCAGATATAGGACTCGGAGCTCCTTCATCTAAAGAGTTTTACAAGCACAGAATATTTATGATATGGTCACTGAAAGGTGTGAAATCTCTTCTCAGCCTCTCGCTCTACTGATATCTCAGTCAAGGATGTGAAAAATCATTCCTATTCAGAGATGACAGGCTGAGAATGATCTAGATCTTAGAAACAAAAGTGGACCCAAAGAGGAAAAAAAAATAAAGAGGGAAGTGTGCGCACGTCACTATAGACTTTCCCAGTAAGGGATGAGAAGGGAGACCGAGCAGTATCAGAGAGGTTTCAACTCCCTATAACCTACAGGGAAGCACAAAAACACAACCAGACTCCAAACCCCAAGGGACTGGTAGGGATTTTCCAAGCCTAAAAATGGGCTGGAGACGAACAGATTATGATACTTGCAAGAAAAGAAATCCACCTCCGGGACGAAAACAAATTAGCTCAGGGCAAAAAGTGTTTATATACCACAGAGGCCAAATCAGCTGGTTCCCCAACGCATGGTCCCACTGTGACAGGAATGACAGCATCATGGCAAATTTATGAACTGCGTCAGACACAGAAGTCTGGGAAGCTAGTTCAAAGCAATGATCGAATCTCCAGGATCCCCTGACTGCACTTAACTGTATTAGAAATCACAGGCAAAACACCTACCTTTCAGATCCTCATCTTCAGTCGTGGTGTTACAGCTCTCTGTGGAACCCTGCACGGCAGAACAGAGCATTACCAGGCATCAGCAGTCAGGAGCATGAGTAAATAGTTTGATTTGTTTGTGAAGGAAGATGGGGAAAAGCGCAAAAACATTGGCAGGGATGGCAGGGAGAGGATGATACAAGGAAGATTTGGATGGAAGCAGGCCAAATATTAAGCAAAACAGCAGCATCTCTGCTCAGCTTTTGTGTGTTTAAGCCGTTCAAGCCATCCACCCAGAACTTTTACAAGGACAGAAGTTACCAAACACTGTCAAATGAGATCAAATGGGAGTTGCTTCTGTTTGGAAGAAGAATAGCCACAAGAAGCCTAGGAGCCCTTCTTTAGCCTTCTCAGAGGAATAGGTCTCCATTTCCAGAAGAAAAAAAAAAAAAAGTGCTGAAGTGCCTGTATCTTCTCTTCCACCCCACATATGAAAGAGTGGTGATTACACACCGCAGTAGGAAAGAGATTGTAATATTTGAACTGTTGTCCCTACTCAGCCTCTTCCAGAGATCCACAGCCATACAACACAAACCTCCCAGTCTACTGCCAGCAGTATTCTGAAGCATGCTACAAACTAGACGTCAGGAAGGTAGAAACCGAAGTAAGATACAAGAAGACGAGAACAAGAGAGGAGGAGGTTTCTCTGGCAACACTCCCATCCCTTACCTTTATGCCATCTGTAGCATTATGGACAACAGTTGTTTGTGGCTCCTAGGAAAGGATGGAAGAATCATTAAAGTCCAGTTCCAAAGCATTCTCTCATTTCTTTTCACTCCCCAGCAAGTGGAGAAAAGGTGACATAAAAAAAAACACCACTAAACCACAAACTCCAAACAGCACACGTGTGCTTGCGTGCGCGCGCGCACACACTTCCTGCACAGATTTCCTGAAGAGAGAGAGGCTGCACTAAAAGCTACAGTCACAAGGAGACAAAGCCCCCGGCTTCCCTGCAATTGCCCCTAATTCCCAATTTGCCTCCAGTGAACCAGGCTGGCACAAATGCCAGACAGCCACTGAGCAGAATCCTCTGCAGCTGCTTATGAAGTAATGACACTTCAGCAGCATCCTTACCAGAAAATGCTTCAGAGGAGGGAGACGGGGATAGTACTGGGCTGGGGCCTTTGTCTCCCAGTTTTTTGGAAAGTTTGCCAGGTATTTTACCCTAAAAAAGGGACATTCATAATTTCCATAATAAAAAGGGGATAAGCCAGACCACCTCAATGCCTCTCGGAGAAGAGTTGCTAAGGGAACTTGGCTGTGAAAAAAGGCACATTTTTCTAGAAGTCTCCAAAATGAGATCCAATTTCAATAATAACAACAATAATTAATAATTTAGAAAGGCTCCCTCAGTATCGAAGCCATAATGAACAAAGCCAGTGAAGGGAAAGCAGAAAATTATGAAGTGTCCCAAGAACACTTTGCCCTACACCAAACCAAAAAACCATCAAATTCTAGCCCCCACCCCCCCAAAAATGCCAAATCCAGCTCTCCAGAGACACACAACAAAGAGCAGCTACCAGGCCTACGGGTGCTAACTAGCTCCTGCACTCATCCTTTCACTACCAGGACAAGACTTCAGGATCCTGCACCATCTCCTCCCGCTGCTGTCACTCTCGCAGGGTGGCTCAGCGAGGGCACCAGGAACTGTGACAGTGCAGTGACCTACACTCACCCATCCACCTCTCACCCGTTGCACTGCTGCCTGATCTTCCAAGTGTACCAAGGCAGACCACACCAAGCTGTGCCGTTAAATGTACCAGGCACAGGGCACCCTATGAAGCCCGCTGCACACAGCCCAAACAGAAAATGCTAGCCCAGCAAGTCAGCGAGCTGTAGAGGATCAATCACGCAACTGAGCAGGCCAAACAGGCCATCAAAGGATTCCTCTAAAAACCCTTTGCCTGCCCTTTCTTCTGTGGCGTCCTGAAGTCCATCCTCTGTTTCCTGGGTGCTGGAGAGTGGATGGAGCTTGCCACTCTCTTCTTCCAAACCAGCTTCCCCAAAGCCAGCAGGAACAGTTGAACAGGACACAGAACTAATACAGGGATGGCACACGGGGAAGTCCAGGCAAGCTGCGATCCCCACATCCAACCACAGCTCTGCTCAGCACCCCCACCCCAAAGCCTGTGAGGCTGTGATCAGGCCCCACAGCAGCACAGGGACACAGACAGAACAAAGCCAAAACACAAGCTGAAACAGAGCAGCACAAGCAGCACTTGGGATGGGGGGAAGGAGAAAAAGGGAGAGGACAGAATCAAAATTAAACCAAACAGGAAAAAAAAAATAGTGGTTGGGGAAGATACCATGGACGTCTGCACTGGGGGTGTTTCTTTTGCAGTGCTTACTATACTGGTTTTGTTGTTGCTCTGTGGCTGAGACAGAAAAACATGGTTTTAGTTCCCCTGCTGGGCAGCAGAGACAGCAAGAAAATGACAGTATTGCTTCAACCCCAACCATCTCCTCAGTCCCGACCCTCCCCACAGGCTCAATCACCAAGAAGAGGGAGGAAGGAGGAGTGCCGTCCGGGTCGCTAGACATCATCCTTCCCTCAGAGGCAACAGATGTTGTAAGGGATGTACCAAAACCCAAATGTGCATGGACTGCTAGAGCTATAAGGAAGGAAAACAGAAGGGAAAAAGGCAGCAGCCCAAAGGGATGAGGAGAATCCTGCACTGAGCCCCAACAAAAGTATTTGGTGAAGAAGAATAAGAGATGGCAGCAGTCCCAAGAGAAAGAGACTACAGAAGTGAGAGACACACAATAGTCAGGGTGCTCAAATTGGAGGTCAAATGGGAGTTGTGTCTGAGGAGTCCCAAAGTGTGCAGGAACAGTCCTAGATATGTTATGATGCTGAGGGTCCCAGGGAATCTACTGATGCAAGAAAAACTATGGTCAGCCCTAGAAATGGTAGGTAAAAGGTAAGGTATGGTGTGTTGTGTCCCTGCTGTGACCTGAACAAAGAGACTTCAGGACCAAAATATGGAAAGGGGTGGGGGTGTGAGGTAAGGAAAAGATCATGTAGTTCCCCAAGTAGCAAGTCCTCTGGATCGTGCCCAGTAGTTTTTCCATCTTTCCCCTCTCCAGTCTCTCTTGTAGCTGTGGTAGCAGAATAAAATCTCCGTTTCCTGCATTCACACAGCACAACAGTGAGGCAGTCACCACCTTGCTGCAAAGAAACATCACACTGAGTCACGTACATCAGTTATGTCAGGAATGAGCAAAGTCTACATCTGTGGAAGACAAACCTGTGTCAACTAGTATGTAGTTCCTAGCCCACAAATCCAGTCAGTTGTTGGAGAGTTAGGCCCATAGTTACACTGCCATGTAACTCCCACACCAGGTATATAGGTCTCTTGCTGCCAGACACCAGCCACAATGTTAAATCAGCACTGCAGGAGCCTCACGCAAACTCCTTGGTTTACTGATCAGGGGTACTGGACGGGAGCTCACAGCAGCATGACCTCATTGCAGCTGCTCTCCATCCCACCATTCTTGAGGAGTGCAAACTCAAACTGCAATACATCAGGCCCTCATCACCCAGTAACCACCACAAAGAATGCAGAAGTCAAATGCTGAGCTGGAAAACATCTACCAAAGGTTTAGTTATGTCAACCACAGACAGATCCTATGAGGCTGAGACTTCACACACACCTACTAATGCTTCAGTTTTTCTTTGCAAACAGCATGCCTTGGCTTAGCTATCCCTTTTGGAGAGGGAGAGAGGAGAAACAGAAGAACAAGATGGGGCAGGTGGAGAAGGAAGGAAGTAGAAGAGAGAGGTAGGAATGAATTATTTAGAAGTCCATGGAAAAAAAAAAAAGAGCATGACACACGCATCCCCAAAGCTAAGAAAGGAAAAACACTTCAAAAATTACTGTTTACTGACTCTTCCTATACATCCCCATACTGTCCTAAGACTTTGGCCTTCCAAAAGCTTTGTTTCCTGCACGTATTTCCAGCCTGATGCTAGAGATGACAGACTGCTGTGGATGTTAAGAGAGGAGCAGATCAACCTGAAAAAATGAATCCCAAGCTGTTTTATGGCATAAACACAATGAAACCTCTGGCAGCGCCTGGGTCCACCCCTCCACACAGCACTGAGGTTCCTGTACTTCTTCAGAAACAGTGATCCTAACGCAGAGATCTATCTTCCAAACCTCTTCCAGTGATAAGAGCACAGCCCATCTTTCTTAGTCCACTGGGATAAGAAGATAAAGTTAGCATGAAAGAAGCTATACAAAAATACTTCTGATTTTTTGGAAGGCTTTATAACTGAGGCCGAATGGGAAAAAAACCCCAAAACATCCAGGAAGACACTGCTCTGTAAAATGATTGACAGCAGCTTGTTAGGTGTGGGACGTCACCTTACAAAGCACAAATCCACACACACCCAAAGCACAGGCTGCATGGAACACCCAGGTCATCCAGCATACTCTTCCCCAGCAGTGGGCTGAAGACGACATAGTATCATGTTTGGTAGTCCAGAATCACATAGCATTTTACTCCAGGACAGAGTCCCAAGGAAATAAGAGGCAGAAGACTCAGCCCAAGCATTTTTCACAGCTCTTTCTCAGATGGAGGTATCTGACATACTGAGCTTCTTGCACACACTCATGTCTGGTGGTCAGTTAACCAACTGCCCTTCCCTGGAAGACTGGCCTGCCCTTCCCAGAGGCCCAGGTACCACAGCCAACTCTTACCCCTCCTTCCCCTCCTACTGCCAGCCAACATCGCAGTCGCTGGGCAGGCTAGGATCCTTGGTAATTCACAGCTGTACAGCTCAAGTTAAAAGAGGCCAATTCGCCTAAAAAGGTGCCAGGCCCTTCTTAAGATCTATGTAACACGATTAGTTTTGGCACAACAGTCAGCAGCGCTTCCTGAGCTAGACAAGAGACAGACAGACAGGCAGAAACAACACAGAGGGTGCAAGAGAAAGAAAACAGACCAGTGATCATATCGCTAGGGACACACATTTCTAGCCAACTAAACAAAAATAAGTACCAACACATGGGCCGTCTCTGGTTATTTAGCCACCTTCACCACTTCCACGTTTCCCGAGGCTGACACTTACACGGTTTACATATCCCAACTGCTTTAAAACAACACGCAGAGGGAATTCAAGTGGGCAGAAAACAAGGGTGAGAAAGGCACAATGAACTCCTGTCCCGGAGTTTCATCAAGGCAGGGCGGGTGAAAAGTCAGCCATCAGATTTTCCAAGCAGTACTTCAGGATTACTTTTTTGTGTTTACATAGTTTTAAGCTGTCATCGAAGGAGGAAGGGGAAAAATATCTTCCATATCCTAATGTAGAAACAAATTACTCTGCTTTCTTAGTACTATAACAACTCTGCTCCTACCTGCAATAGGGGAGAAATATTTTCTGTTCCTTTTCTATGTAAAGGAGAAAATGCAATACATAATTTTTATACTTTAGTTACTGTTCATATCTCAGTGTCACAGACAAAAGCATCATCTAATGGGCTGTGTATGACTCCTTACAATATGGCACTGGCCAATTTTCTCTTTGCTCCCTTGAGAGTGGATTTGACTACTTTTCTGATAAATTCTATGGATGTCAGACATCTGGATGGATGAAAAAAAGAAATGAATAGGACACGGGAGGCAGTTACTGGGTATTTGGTCATGCTGGGACACATAAATGAGATCAAGACAAAAGGAAGTTTTGGATTATAAAGGCTCTGACAAACCTTTTCAGTAAGTATGCTAAAAAAAGAAGTGACCGGCAGCTCTAAGCTGCCTGGCGGTGCTGTGCCCACACATTTTATCTGAACAGCGGAGCCCCCTCAGTCTCTGTCCCATTTGGAGCGACTCCCAGTTTGTTCTACACTGCAGGCCTCCCACCAAGGATGACTGCACCAACACCAGGCAAAGCACCTGCTCCTCTTTTTGGCACCTCTGCAACAGAATGACAAAGCCCCATGTCCAGGCAAGGCACACACCTGCTCTGCTGAGCCCAGGAGAACCACTGCCTTTTTTCGTTTCACGCTCAGAGCAGGCAAGGTCAAACTGCATTGCCAGCAAAATGGGAACTGTATGACTGGGCAGAGGCCAGACGATCACANAGGGTGATGAGCACAAGCCGAGCGTGCATGGCATGAGAATGGCGGACGCACGAATCGCAGGCAGCTTACGGGAGGTGCTCACCATCAAATGCACACTGGAGCTCGACTTCCTTTTCTGGACACACCATTGAGAGAGGGAAAGAGAAGGGAAGAGAGGAGATGAGAAGAAAAGCACAGAAACTATTCACACATTAGTGTGCCAGCAAGGGCCCCCCTGCCAATAATGCTCCCCTAGGGGCAAGGATAAGCAGCAGCAGAAAGGCACAGACACGCGAGAAGGTGCAGAGAGAAGTCACCATTAAAGAACATGACTACACACCAGAGGAAAGGGAAGGGTTGAAGACCCCCATCCACTCAAACATTGAGGTCAGAACGTAGATGCCCCACACACTGATATAAGGAAAGGAGAAGACGAATATACACACACAAGACGTGGGATGCAAGGGGGTGCCTCTGTGTGCTCTCCCACCTCAGAAAACTGTGCAGTTTCCCCAGCCACACTGAAGAGGTAGGCAGAAAACCCCCGTGTGCTCACATTTGGAGGAAGCAGAGGTTTATCTGTTTGCAACTAGAATCAGAGGGTAGGGAGGAGGGCACAATGGGAGGGGCATCCCCAAGGGCTAAAGAAAGAAGAGGGAACTTCTGTGCATAGTGTGGGGAGGAGAAAGGCTCCCTCACATGGAAATCGGGGCTGATGGGAGAGGCAAGGTGCACCCATGCTCAGACACAGAGGAAAGGCAAAGAAGTACTCAACAGCCAGAACAACCTGCACTCTCCAGTACTGGGAGAAGACCAAACAAGGAGCAATGCTCAAACACTACCCAAACACTACCTTCTTGGATTCCACTCTTGCTTCAGTCATCTTCGAAGACACCTTCACACCAAACTGCACTCTCCAGGAAACCAGAGTCAGCATGCATTTCTCTCTCTTTCACTATAATCTTAGTGTCATCCTGTCCAAGCCGAGCCTGGCAGGTCTTTCAGCATTACAATGCTACCCCTTCTCCTGCTGTCTCCACATACATTTTCCATCTGCCCTTCTCCTTTGGCACTATCTAGGCTATTTCTCTGCTGCTTACTACTCATGGGGAGGTACTACAGAGTCTAGCTCAAAGAAGACAGCACATCCCAGCCAAAAACCACAATGGCATGGGCTCAGCTACGTAGTTCTGGACACACACTACCACAGCCCACCTCTGGAGCAGCCTTTGAACTCAGTACAGGTCATGGAACTGTACGTCCCCATTTTGTACTCTTACTGAGTCTTCACAGCTTTCAGCCTGAATATTGCCTTTGTCCCTGCTACTGTCACATCAGAGCTCAAGCACACATACAGACTGGCACGTCCTTGAGAGCAAAAGGGCCCATGCAAAAACTTATACCCAGAGCCACATTCCTAATCACTCCATACAGCCCAGAATCACACAGCCACTGCACGAACAGACTCAAACTAGCAAAGCTTCTGCCTTATCTGATCTTTAATTCCAGTACGGACAGACTCTGAACACCGATCTGTTCAGCATCTGGCTCACCAACCTTCCACTTCATGGAGGCACAATACAGGACTTGCCATTACCTGGTTTACAAACTTGTGATTCCTCTCATCTTCTTTTAGGATAATTTAGCTTCTCCACAGGCCTTTCCTCAAGCTAGATCTAAAGTAGGATGTACTACCAGTGCATGAATACAATGCTTAGACTACCAACAACCCAGAGGAATCCTTGTACCCAGTCACAACAGGGAAGTTTTAACTAGGGGAAGTGGAAATTCACACCAGCTGAGAAACTGCTCCAAAACTTCAGGATTTTATTTTTAATGTATCCTATAAGTTGCAGCAGACAGAGGATATATGGATACTGCAGGGAAACCCCTCTCTAAAGAAGACAGTCTCATCTGAAGTTCACATATATTTCCAGTGAGTTACAGAAACAAGAAAAGGGGCAGAAAACATTAAGAGACAAGCAAAAAGTTCAATATGAAAGGAAAGTCAACCAAGCCATACAGAAAACAATCACCCTCCTATATTAGAGGTACAAGTAACACTGACACAGGAGGAAACAGAACCCTCTGCAGATTAGAATTTAATTAGAGTACAATCTAAATTTAAAACAGTGTTGGTCTATTAACATGGCATGATGTATTGTAGAAATCCCAGAAAGCACATTATTACTGGCTACTGTAATTACAGGGGGAAGAAAAGCTAGCTAGGCAGTATGAAAAGGGTGAGGAGCGAGGTCTGTGTTAAGACCAGAGCATGAAACTACTATTACAACTCAAGACAGGTTGGATAATGCCAACATGAGGCACCAGCAGTAAGTTCTAAAGCATCAAAACTTATTAAGTCAAAATATACACAAGGAAATTACTAAAACCAGATAAGTCTCCCAATCCCCTCTGTAACAGCTGCATCAGAGCCAGCTACGTCACCTTCCAAGGTGATTAGTTGAACAAGCAAACCTTTTTGTTCTTCTTGTAACGTGACTGCAACTTAGCAAAGTAAATAAGATAACAGAAGTTTAGTTAGAGTTCTCTTTCCCTTCCATAACACACCTATATCTCTATTTCTTGGCAGTGCGGAGATGTCCCAGGGAATTCAAAAAAAATCATTAAAGTCTTCCAAAGCAATATGGACAATATTTTCCTTCTGAAATGAAACTTAAGGAATACTCTTGCTTTAGGTAGCAATAAACAGGAGCCAGCAGGTGACAGAAGACAACCTGAAGAATCACTGTCCCTTCAGCATAGCAGCAATACTAGAAATGGCAAATGTAAATCATTCCGATCACCTATAGAAAATACAACACATACTAGAAGATGCTATAGGAAGGTACAGTGATTCCAACAAGGTCCCATTCACAGTTCCAGACACTTAATGTGGATATGTTTTTACAACAGTTTTTTTGCGTTTCTATCTTCTACATGCAGTTCTCCCCTAGTTTGATACTGACAATGTATTTATGTTAAAATACCATGCTCGCTGCAACTCGTATTCCTGTAGAGAGTACAGTCATTTCAGGACTTAAGGCAGGAAAAAAAAAAACACATTGAACTCAAGCGGATCAGTGAGAGGCAGCTTGAACTAGCAGATTTGAGGTCCTATTTCTACTTCTGCTTTAGTCCTTTTGTGTGATGCTAAGGAAATAATTTCATCTTTGTCAGTCCATCATCTTTCTTGGCCTTTGTCATCTTGCCTATTTAAATTGTAAGCTAAGAGGCAGGGATTTTCTGCTTAGGCATCGCTACAGCGCTAAGCACACTGGGCCCTTGATCTCAGTTGGAATTTCTTGGCACTACAACAATGCAGTGAAAAAAGTGAATGCATCAAAGGTGGGCAGAACATGTTACTGGATGTCAGCACCTCAACAGATCTGAAGTACTCCCCAAGCATCTTGTATAAAAGAGTTCAGCATAAACCTGTGACGTTCAGGTGAACTTGGGTTCTCCTCATGTAGCTTCACCATAACAACCTTTAAACAGTATGGCTGTAAGATCATAAAAAGTCCAGATACAGAAATAGGAGCATTAACTCCCGTTGGTCACTGCATGGATGTTACTTGACCCTTGCAGACTTTCTAAGGATTCCCTGTTGGTTCATCTTGCTACTGTGCCTTCTTTAAGGCACACTTTCACAAACTGCTTTCTCAGCAGCCATGCCAGCTTACGGAGCATCCTGCCTACCCCACATACACTTTACTGGGCAAAGGGCAGGGAAAGCTGGTACGCACCAGGCATAAAACGTACACTTACCACAATATTCATTACAAACAGCAGAACAAATGGTATTTGGTGCCTCTTTTGCTCTTTTTGTAAGATGAAAGGCAGATTTTACAACATTGACCTTGTCACACCAAAAATCTGGATTTTTACTCTTTCATCTGAGTTCTCCTTTCAGCTATGCTGTTCAGCTTTTACTGGGAAAGAAAACAGTGTGCATGCAGACAAGGTAGAAAACCAACAAGTTTTGCAGAGCATTGCAAGTGAATGCTGTTAATGTCTCCTGCATCCCATAGCATTCTCCACAAGTTACTGTGTACATAGAGTGTTCCGCTGGGCCTGGAAAACATTACTGATATCATTTTGTGTCCCATATCGCAAATCAAAGTGCCCAGAAAAAACAAAAAGAAAGAAAAGAAGAAGAAACTGACAAAGAGCTTAGAGAAGAGCTAATTTTAAGATACTTACAATTACATACTTCGCTAAAAATAGCTCTTTGTGCATTAACAAATTCTGATTATAAAGATGGATCTGACAGGCCCTGCTAGAACTGGAAACACACACATCCCCTCACACCAGTAGGAAGGGAAATTCCCCTTTAGGAAAAAAGGGAACACGACTGGTTTGAAGTGCTGCCCAGAGACAAAAAAAAAAAAAAATTAAAAAAAAAATCAACAGTAGGACTGTAACGCTAACTACAGGGAGCTCAGACCCTGACAAGGTCAGAGAAAGGACACTGAGCATAAAGTGTCCTTAATCTTCACCGAGGTGTCTGCTCCAGCCCATTCCTTAACCCATCCCTCACTGTGCAGTGGAGGCAAGTCCAGATTACAGGCAGAAAGGGGAACAAGAAAGCAAGTAGATTTGACATGAAACTGTCTAAGGTAAATTTTTAAATGGCAGCTGCACAATGTAGCTCATAAATTTAGAATCTTAAGAAAAATACCTGGGACCTACAGTGGCGGCCACAAGACATGTGGTATGTTACATGGCTCTGCAATTCGTCACCCCGTTATCTTCTAGCCTCACTTTCTGGATTTGAAAGCAGAGAAGCATGCTCCTTGGGGATAAAACCTGGGCCTTCCTTGCTGCTACTTCATCAGCTTGGATCCAAATTCTGCCTGAAGAGAGTGAGTGCAGCACTACCAAAGGTTTGGAGAGCAGGGACAATTTAAGATTCAAGGCAGTTTAAATCATTCATTATTTAAGATAATGGAAAAGTTCTCAAGTGCCAAGCTGATGAAATATCTACCAATTAGCAGAATTAGTACTTGAAATAGAAGCAGCAGTGTAAAATGAAAACCAGGAATGCTTCAAATAGATTATGGAAAGGAATTTGCTAAAGGAGAGGGTCATACACATGGAAATTTATCAAAATAACCCCAGTGTGGACACACCTATATCACAATTAAAAAAAAAGTTTCCTTCCTGTCCTCTCCTCCTGATTTAAGCTTCCCATCCCCACTTCCAAAATGGTCTGATGCAAGAAAAATGCATGCATCCCCATTGCTTTAGTGTTAGGCTTGCTTTAGCAAAGGATTAAAGCCAATTCCTATAGAAACAAAAATTGTGTTTTTTTCTTACAGCTCAACACAGCTAGCACTAGATGCTCATAGCACCCCAATGTGATGAATATATCATTCCTCTCTCATTTATGCTAAATCAGCAACAACATGCTGCACCTTCCTTGCATCAGATATTCACCAACACACATTTTCATGGAGTTCTTGGGAATAAAGCATGAGAGAGACGTATAGGCCTCACTCAAACTTGCCTAATACTATGTAATAAAAATCCTACTGTATTTGTCAAATAGTGCAGGATTCCAGCATATGTAGCTCTGACTACCAGCCAAAAGGATGGGAAAGTTACCTTGAACGGAAAGTAAATTAACACTGGCAATAGTTTTTTCTCAATGGGCTTAAAGCCCTTAATTTTTACATGAGTTTAATCATCAATTTGTTGAAGAAATACTCTTTCCATTCTCATCTACTGTGTGGATATTTGTGGCAACACACTCATGGAGCACAGTCACCCTGGATCAGATACAGCCAGTGAAGAAACTCAAACATGTTTTCTCTCAAATCTCCATAAGGAATTAATTTCCAAGAAGATTTTAAGAAAAAAAAAAAAAAACAACCCACACACAACCCAAAACCAAAACAAAAACAACCAACCAACCAAAATACACACAAAAAAATCCCACCACCAAACAAACCAGGAGTCTCCTTATCTGGAGGGAACATGAGAAAGAGACTAACCACATGGCATGTGGTCAGCAGCAGACTACAGTTAAAAATATAGCATGCAATGCTTGTTGTAAAGCTACATCTGGTGTGAAATTATGTATATAGCAAGTGGGACTGAAAAGGATACCACAAAGCTGAAAATCTCTTTGGTGTTCAAGTCATGGTAGCTGTGCTCTGCACTACTGCAATGGGCAGAAAATCATAGTTTGCTACAAGTAATGCAAGACCAGATGCTCTTAACTCAACAAGTCACTAGCACAAGTGTTTGTGAGAACTATCTAGCATGAAAAAAAAATCAGTGGAGTTAAAATTACAAGTTTCCTGCATAAGGAGCAACACATGAAAAGCAGGCTGGTCCCAACGGTGAAGCCATCAACCAGCACAGCACAGCAGTCAAGTGTGCCAAGCACTGCTCCAATAAGCAAATGGAAGTGGTAAAATGCTACACTGCCATGGCATGACTAATGGGAAGCACCACCGTACACATAGACAGTAGGGGCAAGGAAGGAGATAAGCATGTAGCCACAGAAATCGTACAACAGAAGTGTTAAGGATGTACTACAAACACACAGAGCACTACCTGCTCTCTGTCCTGTTGAAACTTCACACTGGGGGGAAGCGACGTGTACTTTTAAAAGTCTGCATTATTGAGCAAGAGGGTTACTCAAAACACCAGCTTTAAGAAGAAATATATATTTTTTTTTCTGACTTTTAAAGCTTATAGAAACGAGGACTCAAAAGCCACACCTGAAGATAGATGCTGTTTGGAGAAAATGGGAAGCTTGAACAACTCTTCTGAGGGCCCTCAGCCCAGGTTGAAAGCATGTGATGCCCCCCGTGGACACCACTCGGTTCGTGCTGCAGAGCAACACTGCTCTAAGGAGCAAGGAAGTTGCATGCAGACTTTTGACTGCAGGTTCCCAGTGTCATGCGCAAGTAGAGAAGAGGTTCCCAGAGGACAACCCCGTTCACCATGTACAGAGAATGCTATGCTCTCTAATCTACCTTCCACTTCAGCAGAAGTATTCAATTATATATATCAGGAACAACATATACTGTGAAGAGTTGAAGCATACTTCAAATCAGCTAGAAAAGCAAATCCAGTTTGACTCTTTTCACAGAGGAAGACACAGTGTTCTCAATGAACCAAACACCACAAGCTTTCTATGGAGCTGGAAGACCCTAACATACAGGTCTCCCTGTAACCACATGACCAGGAAGCTGTGCCTCAAAACCTGCGTGCACATCATCTGTCCATTACTGGAAGATTTTGACCCACATCATAGCACTCCCTGAGCGCCTGTTGGAAATGAAGAATCCTGAGAAGCAAGTCAATTTTTTCTAGGTAGGTGATAAGAACTATGTAGACAAGTAATCTGCTGCCTTTCCAGTTGCTTCTCTCCTCCATGTTAGGATTTTGAAGCATGTATCTGCTAGTTCTCGGTTCATAACATTTGGGATCATCCACTCCTATTCCAATGGAATTTTACTGTAATGTCTTCCATATCAACAGATGCGACAACTCAAACACACTTGCTGCATTAGTGCGCGTGTGTTCAATGCACGTCTGTACAATAGGCAGGCATGTACAAAGGCACAAAAGCTCACTCTTTTGGCAGGCACATTTCAAAGATAAGTATCCCAGGGTAGAACAGCAGTTCCACACAGCATTTTGGTCAAAAAAATCTCAAAACTTTGGGTTTCATTAGGGCAGAACACATCAGAACTGCAAGAATGTAGGTTGTACTAGAGCAGTCCTCAAAATGAACACAACTGCTCTGAAAACACCTCTTTTTCCAGCAGCCTGCTTGTATTGTGAGCCCTCTGGAAACAGAGCCTCTTTAAAATGGGGAAAAGAGCTAACAGAGCAGGAGAGAACTCGCGTGCTGGTCCTGCAATGGGCATGTCAACCCCGAGCACGGGGAGAATGAAGACTGTCCACAATGCAAAATCAGGAGATGAACTATTCTGCCTAACAGCTGTGGAGAAAGGTTTGGACTTCAAATGGAAATGAAAGCAAATAAAGCAAACCCTACTTTCCCATGTGGAAGACAGTTATCCTTTGGAACAGTTAGCGGAAGACAGTGCTCTAGCCTGTAACTGCCTCTGCTCCAGTACCAGATGGTAAAGGGTTACTGCCTGCAACAACATACAGCCTTGGGAATGGCCTATTTGACCTCCAGAACTAGAGGATGACCATGCACACAAAGGGTGAAATTGAAGTGGTGGAAAAAATAATTCCCCTCAGAAAGGAACAGGAGAGCGCCTGGCCCTCAGGGACGTGGACCAAACTCTAACACAATACTCAGTTTCTATTCCATCCAAATATGAACATCTGGAGTCTCCTCCTTCCCCGTCCCTCTTCCCAGCTCAGCCTTCAGCATCTGTCCAAGAGGGGAGACAAAGAGATTTCCGTGGAGTCTGCTGGGTATCATCAGTCACTGACAATTGCTCTGTGCAATTTCAATACCCAGAAGCATTCTGCACTGAACAGAACAGAGCAGTCAGAGGCATGTGTCATGCTTGAGTAAGTCCTTGGTCCTTCTAATCCACAGCATTGACCAGTTCTCCATACTTAAGAGAAAGGGGAAAAAGAAATCTTGCTGATACAACAGTGCACTTAGCTAGCTGTGTGATGTATAAGGTGCATGTAAGGAACATTAAGATCCCACCCAGGGCTTCATAATGATACAGTGAACACAACAATCCCAGCCACAAGACAGGTTTTACCCTGGAAGGGGATGTGTACCAGAGAAAGCAGCTGCCTTCTGTTCAGGTGACGGGAGAGACAGTGAAATGGAAAAGCAAGAACTTACCTTCACTCCATCTGACTTCTTGTTCAGCAGGCTTTTGGCAGCTGTGGAGAGAAGCAGAAGTAGGTCAGATTTTGGTTTCAAAACTATTCTCTCTCTCCCCCCCCCTCCCCACTTCCCTCAAAACCACACAAGACTTCAGAAGGACAACCATCCTGCTAATTCCTCTGTAAGAGCAAGAGACCTGGAAAACAAGGTCACTCATCAAATCCATGCTGATAGCAGAGGGTCACCTATCCTATCTATTGTTCACCTAATTAGGCAAAAATGCTCCCACTTTCACCATCTCAGGAAGATCAAGTCTGAAATGAGACTTTAGAGTTCCTCTGTCTCAACCCTCCACTCGCACACTGTGACCCCATCCAGTGCCAACAGTTACAGGGGGAAAACCTAAAGAAATCTGCCAGATCTTTGCAACAGGATAAGGGCTTTACCCTCAAGTGCAGCCATTCACATAATAGACTTTGCTTATAAAGGGAGCACTGACAGCACAGAGGGCTCCTAATTACTGCTATTCACAGTTACTCTGGGGAAACATCTGGATAGCTGAAAGGAAGAGACCGGAGAAGTGCAAAAGGCAGCATCTGATAACTGTTTAAAAAAAAAAAAAAAAAAAAGAGAACGAGAAAAGAGACAGGAACTAGGCTGAATTTCTTCACTGAAAGATAAAGATGTTCTGATGTGCTCAACTTGAACAACTGGCACTAGCAATGAAAGTGAGAGCATGATAAGCACAGACAGGGAGCCCACAACAAATGTCTGGCAGAAGGCACACTTGGGACTGACGATGGAGCTGCTCCATCTATTACAGAAAAGCATAAGTTGACAATGACTGTCAACAGTAAGTCCCCATCTACAACCTCAACAGATACAAACCATAGCTTGCCTACTCATGAAGAATGTATTCAGTTGTTTCAACTTCTGCAAACAGCACGCTAGAGATCTACTGGACCAACACACTCATAAGCCTCTCCTAAGCAGCTTCTGGGAAGCATACGGGTCTGGGTACTTGACCTGGATTTTAGCTCCAGCAAAGATGAGACCTAGAGAAAAGGCAAGTCCTAAGACAACGCTCATATGGCTGTTGAAATGCTTCACTCCCAAAGACATGCTGACCAACTCACACAGACTGCTCAGTCTCTCTCTAGAAGCAGCAAAAACAAAAATGTTTTTGCAACAGCCAAGCAACCGTTCAAGTTTTATGTCACGAGCATTTTCCACCCTGCCTTCCCTACCACATGACCCTAAAGACATGGATTAACTGGACAATATCAGCTGAGCTGGTGCAAATGACTACAGTGTCTCCTCACAATAAAGAGGTGGCACCCTATATAAGTTTATTACAATTTCTGAATTGGTCTTCCTAATTCTATTCCCTAATGCAAATATAAAGCTGGACCAGGAATTTGTCTTCATTCCTGCTCTCAGAAACCATCCAAGAACACTGGAAGAACCTTGTGCAGAGGTTTTCTGAATGTGATATGTCAAAACCCAATGCTCCAATGTGCACATGTAAAGGAGGGCAGACAAACTGTCCCAAGCAACTCATCTGCCCTGCAATAGTTTCTTTGCTGAGTGTGCACATACTAAAATACTGCAAGACTGAACATAACAGACAAGTTCTTGCCACCATCAAGGCATGATGGAGACCAGCTTGACTCCACATGCAAGTGAGAAGGACAAAGATGACCAAGGGGTCAAAAGAGGTCCAGCATTTATACCACATATACATCAAGGCATCTCACAACAACCATTGAAAAAAGGAAACTGTTATGGCCTTACAACACTTCAGAAGGAGTAAAGGATTCAGCAACTTAACAAATATCAGAAATGGGACATTGCTGAAGTGAAAAAAAAGCATCAGAGAAGGGAAACAGCACCACCATATGTCCTGGGAATGACCCAGACGCAGATTGGGAAGCAACGTTTTTCACACTTTCTGCAGTTTCCCCAGAAGCTCACATTTGTCTTTGTGGACAAAAGACAGCTAAAACCACATTCTACAGCATTGAAGCAAATTCAGCTGAGAGCCCTTCCACGTGGCCCAGTGCCATGTAATGCTGATTCAGTGCTCCTCTCGCAGCCTGCCCATGTAGCCGCCCCCCTTCCTCTGCTCATACCTCTGCACAGAACACACCATTCTCCCACAGGCCTGCCATCATCCCAGCACTGCAGAAGGAAACTTGGTCTGTGGTGTATTTAGTCCATGCATCACACTGTGGTTTGTAAGGGCAACTGGAGAGCCCATGAAATGCATTCACATGCAAAGATGACTGCAGACACCTCAAACAAGAGGGAGGCATGCAGACCCACAGGTCAATCTGTACATGTTACGAGACCAAAATTAAAGGGGATGCAAGTGGAATTTCTGCAGCAAGCAACAGACATGACTGTCTGTAATAAGAATCATTCTAGAAGACAGGCCGCACCACCCAACATGCAGC
>VZSZ01002354.1:395655-462809 GCA_013398815.1 Ibidorhyncha struthersii | reverse complement strand
TCTAAGGACACATGAAGGTAGATTCTTTACTGCTCAGGAAATGGTCTTGTACCCGTGCTCTGCAGTTTTCCAGGCATGAGATACTAGTATTTATTTTCACCATCGTTCCCATTTCCTCTAAATGTTAAAGGGATTAAATTCCCTCTTCTCAGTGGAGTTAACAGTTCCTCTATAGTGAAGCAACACAAAGGCACACATTGCTAACCCAGTAGCTTAAAAGCACAGTTCTGTTCCCGGTTTAACAGGACACCCTCCAGCTAGTGTCTGAAGAGAAACACAAAAGGCCTCCCCTGCACACACCCCATATACTCCTCCCGCTTCCCACATTTCTCAGTTTTGGCTTCCATAGGAAACAGCCTGAGCTTTGGACCTCGCTCCTGGCAGAAACACAAATCCCTAATGCTGAACTCATCAGCCATAAACACTAGACACTGGATGTGCCAGAGCCCAGGGGAGGTGGTGGAGGGGGGAATTTCTAAGAGGGACTGAAATACCCACTCCAAACACAGCCATGTCTAGTGCCTCCCCCCCGCCAGCCCCACTCCTCTTCCAGCAAGAGCAGCCCTTTGCCCAGCCTGCCCTGGCTTTGCCCTGTCCCCAGCTGTCAAGTCTCAGTTACATTTCTCATCTTGGTTAAGCTTCCACAGAGTATTTTTTTGGATGCAGGGATAACACTGAGGTTGTTTTTGTTAAGCCTGACCAACTCCTGATGCTAGTCTAATAGACAACCCAGCTTTTAAATACAAGCACTTACACCACGAAGAATTTTGGACTTTGCTGAGGCCTGATTATTAAAATAAAAATCGTATCATACCAACACAGAATTCCCAATGACATAGAGTTGCGGCTTGTCGTCCTCGTATTCTCAGCTCAAAGAAAGTCAGATTAACTAATTCTCAACTTGATGTCACTCCAGGGGCTCACCACAAACCAACCAAGAGTCAGTATATAGCCACGAAGAGGCACCTCTGGCTACCATTACAAACAATGCCCACGAATACAGTGTAACTTCAAGAACTTCTATCTATTAAGGACAAGAGAGAACAAATACTGATGCTTACCTCTCTGCCATGATGGCTATTTAGGCACAAGTTACTCTAACAGCGGCCATTTAAACATAGGAGAGTGATTTCACAGAAGAGAGAAGAGTTGTCTTGTGTTCTCTACCCTCACTTTGGTTTCTGTCTCAGCAGTCCCCTTGCTCTTAGTTTCTCCAGTGACTTGATATGGGAACTTTTTGCAATAGCAATTGCACAGGAACACTAAGTGCATAGTGAGAGATCAACCTATTTGCATGGGATAACTGCCTGGCGGAATTTATAGCGTGGACTCTTTCTATTGCTGAAAAGTGAATTTTATTTTTTTTTTTTTTTAGTCCTACTTTTCTATTAACTCCCTCTGCCCCCTAAATGACACCACTGTTCCAGAAACATACCTAAGCAGTAGACAAGCAGCAACATTTAACATCTCCCCCCTCAATGAAAAGCCTTCCACAAGGGCTTCTTGTTTCTCAACAAGACTAGAGTGATTGTGTTCAAAGAACTGCTACAGGATAAACAAAGGGTCATGAAAAGCAGTCAGATACTTCAAAACACTCTTTTTAAAACAAGCAGAGAGAGATGGGTAGAACCAGATGGAAATGCAGGTAAAAACCCCAAACCGGTAAGCAATGTAAGCCGTTATGTGATTTGGACTTACAGGATCTCTAGACACAGCAGACGCTTTCTTTCCTATCCAATTCATCTCATCAGGCAGAGCCAATACCTAGCACTGTGCACATACTTCCAGCGCTTTGGGAAAATCTAAAGGGTAGATAGTGTTTGAAGATGCACACCCATCTCCCAGCCATGCCGCAAGGGTTTTCAGAGAAAGATTAAAAGAGGGAGCATTCATTAAAACTAAAGCCTGAAATACACAACCCAGTGGTGTCCTCTTGGCGTGAGCCATAGAGCTCCCAGTTCCCCCACTGGTGAATAACAGAGAAATTGTGTGGGAACACGGTGATTTCTTTCTGCCTTTTTTGCCTCTGCCTGCCTCAGAAAACCACAACATTCTCCAGAAAGACTATGTACAAAAAAAAAAAACAGAAAACAGGAGCCAGTCGGACAGTTTGTGACATTTCAATTAATGCTTTCAAACACCTGCCTGCCACTACAGAATTTTCATCCTGAAAGACACTCTCTTTGCAGGTATGCATATGTACACACACAAACAAGAGCAGAACCTTAAAGGGTTGAAACAGTCTGAACACCCATTCTAGATTTTCGAGGCTGAATGCTCCAGTCTGTCCCAAATTCAAGAGTTGATAAAAATGAGAGCGCTTCTCTTGCAGTATCACAAAAACCCCTCCATTTCCTGACAAACCAAGAAATGAAGGGCAAACACCACAGGATAAGGCATTCACAGAGTTTTCCTGAACTTTAGGGAGAGGAAGATAAAAGTAAAGGAAATTATTATAATAATTTTAATGCCCTTTTGATGATAAATTAGACTCTCAGGCTATAGTGATAAACATTTAAATGCAGCAATAAAATCCACGATTCTGGGAAGCTGCAAAATGGAAGTTTACTTACTGAAGTACACTACTTCAGCAGGTCCCCACTGTAGGAGTTGAGCACTAGTCTCTCAAACCCCTGACTGTTTCTTAAGCAACTCAGTAGACACAGAAAACCCACTGCAAACCAACTTAATTCTTCATTACATTTGACCTCATCTTCTTCTTGGGAAATGTGGTTCCCTGTGATCTCATACTCATTTATTCAAAGCTCTCCAGAAACATCTTGATAAATGTTTCCCTCCATATTTTCATCCTTTGAATTCACACCAGGATGTTAGTGTTCAAGGGAGTCAGGTGATACAAATTTCTGGTCCTGAATGAGTATCTACATAACCAACACAGCATAGCAGAAACTTCAAATATATTACTCGCACAATTTTAACTTTACTTCGGTTAAAGGAAAGAACCCAAATGCCAATCTGAGTGTGAATATATATGTATACACACACAAGATAGCAAAAATTCAGTTTGACAAGCACTTCTGGAAGGCAGTTATAATGGGACAGTGAAATATCTCAGTATCAGTATTATTCCTCCCTTCTTGCTTTTTAGTCAGCTCGAAAATGTCTCGAAAATGTACAAGTTACACCAAACATGCAGAGTATATTCAGCCCTTCTTTACTTAGTTAGAAAGCACTCTGCTCCCTGCATCTGCCTCCAGCCTCTCTCAACCCAAAACTGCGTATTGAAGAGTTAATAAGGATCTGTCTTAGAGAGGTGTAATGAATTCCAGCTATTGTCACAAGCTGCCATAACAGCTCCTCCACAAAACTGACTTGAGCAAGCAGTGACAATTCCCAAGTAGAAAGCTCAGCATCAGTTAAAGACAGAGGTTTCGGGCATAAGGCTTCATTACCTGGAATGTCTGCCTTAGGATCTATTTGGAACACAGGGCTTCTGCTGAACCACTTGAGAGAAGTGAATTTCATAGAGGGTGAAAACTTGCTGAACAACAACTCCCCGTATTAACAGTTGCAATCCAGTTAGGAAAACAGTACTAAAAATTTCATGTAGTCCACTAGTAAGTCTTGCATAAAGACCAACTCACAGAGAAAAGCCACTTCTCAGCACTTTGTGAAGATGGCTGTTTCTAAGATGAAAACCAATTTTGTCCATTCTTTCACTCAGTTTATAGGAGCCTTACTTGCACCCTGAAATACTTCCGCTATTAGGAATCCCTGAAAACCTTGCCAACTTTCTCCAAGTAATAAATTTACATTTACTTCTCAGAAGGTGATTTAGGAGTCTTGCATATGATCTACTCAACTGATTTACCTGATTGTACTTCTGTATTCTGTAAGTGAACGCAGATGAAATCAGTGTTTGCTTGAATCATCTGAACATCAAAAGCCACAAGTGAGCACTCAAATCATCCTCCATATACCCTGGTGTGACTCTAAAGATCCCACAGAGAAGTTTAGATTGCAATGCTCTCTCTTGCAGCTGAGTGAATACATACCAGAGTGCGGACAGAAGCTACAAACCCCCTTATTATAACCAGGTCTCAATTTCCTGACTTACACTGAAAGGAGTGCAACTGTATCTGCTTTTAACAAATAGCCTACGGCTGACCTGAGACACAATCTTCTAAAAGAACCACAAACACCAAATATTAAAACGTTGAATATACCATAACTGGGGAAAGGAGCCAGATCACATTCTTTTATCTTTAGGAACTGACCCAGGGCAAAAGACCCCTAGAAAGCAACAGATTACTCATAAAACAACCAAACCTTTTTTTTTTTTTTCTCGCTTTGTAAAGTAAGATTTATTTTGATGGGAATAAAAGAGAAAGAGTACTGCTACAAACCCATTTAGCATACAATTTGTCACAAGCTAAAATCACACTCTCAAATGAAGTAACTCCACATTATAAAATGTGTGACAGCAGAGACAGTAATGACAACAGGATTAAAGAAGTCTTCTCATATTTCCTGCAGATAGTACTATCACACCTAATTAATTGATACCAGGGTCACATGAGCCTTCATTTTCCTCTTGGTTCAAAACATCTGTGAAGAAGCTTTTAGAAGACCTCATCCCCAGACAGGAAGAAGCTTCTCTCCTCATAAATCTAGTTCCCTGTCTGCTGGGAATGGGGCTTTTAGAGGCCCACAAAACAGTGTCACCCAATTAGAGAAAATAAAAAACCCTTAAGGTCTTTAGCGAAAGAAGCAAGTACTATTTCAGAACTTTTCAAGCGCAGTTAGTTGACTGGTCATGATAGGAAAAATCTGAGCTCTACTCAAAGTTCCCACATGGACTTTACAACTTTTTACTTTCAGTTAGCATACACTTATTCTTCAATTCCAGCAGATTTATGTATTTCAACTGCAACAATAAAAAACCCTAAGTAAATTAAAACATAATATTAATTTTTAAAAGTCAAGCTTATATGGCACACAGTCCCACAAAGGAAACAAAGAGTTGTTGATCTCCCTGCTTTCCAAACATTAGGAATTGCTACTATCTGCAGAGGCTATAAATGCTTTGCATCTATATTCACAACATTTCTTTCTGGACAGTTATTCAGAGCATCTCATTTCCTGGGATCACAGCTTATATTCAAAGCAGAACTCAGTGATACTGAGAACCCTGCACTCACTATGGGCCACCTAGGATTTCCTTTTCTTCAGCTGTTAACTGAAGCGGATCCAGCAGCTTCAGCCCTTGAGACAGAGCAGAATGAGCAGAGCAAGCCCTTTCCCCCTTGATACTAGCTCAGGGAATAAGTGGATGTATAGGTCACACACCATTAAGAAGAACCCTTCTCTCAGGTATTTCATGTACTCAAATTCTGGGCCACAGGAGATTTTCTTACCCAAGCACTTCTGCAGCTTCATTAGACGTGACAACATTTGCAGACTAAAAATGAATCCAAAACTGTTTATAAAAAAAAACACCAAAACCCCAAAACCCTGACTATTTCAGAATCATCAATTAAGTGAAATAAAAACTAGCTGTGTGAATAGATCAAAACCCATTCACACCAGCAGAAAGCCCAAGAAAACATTGTATTGTGCAGTCTGCAGAAGCCCTGTTGTTGTGTCATAGCTCCTCAAACAGTTATTTCAGAATCATTATCAGAAAACAACATATAATTTTTAAGTCTTGTAATATCCTGGGACAGGTGAATGGAGAAAATTGTTCTGTCCCTTTAAGGCCAAACTATCAGAAATGCAGTAAAGAAAAATTGCTGTAGCCAGAAAGTAGTCCTGACATATTGACACACGTTCACCTGAAAGCAAGAAACAAGAAAAAACTCTTCTGAAGTTCCTAAGGCTTGTCCCTTAATTGTAGCTTGATTTTGCAACCTTTATTTTTTTTTTTAAAAAAATCACCTGGTCCAGGAGGTTAAAAATGCTGTCTTGATTTCACAAGAGAATGTATGCATGAATACGCACTTCAAATGTTGGGATAATCATTTCACAGAGGTTTTCATTCAAATAACAAGTTTATTGTAACATCACCCAGAATATAAGTATTGGTATCCCCCATTAGTAAATGGCCAGATGAAATTAACACACTTCCATTTAATTCATCATCACTTATAATCCATACAGCAGATTTTCACTTGAAAGTAAATGTAGTCAGGTCCAATAAAAATTTGACTCATGCATTCAACGACTGTCCCTTTTAAAAGAGAAAAAAAAATATGGCAAAGAGGGCGAAGAAAGCAAACAATCCCATAAACCAAAAGCACTTGCAAATAGAGGTTTTCCACAAATAAGACTGCATCACCTAGATGTGCTGAGACAAGACAATCATCTTCCAAAAAGCACTGATTTGCATGTTGAGATTTGCATTTTCAGTAAGTGCACTACGTAATGCAGTTGGGTGGGAGCCAGACTACCAGTTATTAAACTTAAAAGGATGAAAACCAATTCTGAGACTCCAAGAAGGAAAACTCTAATAGCCAGATGCTTCAGATCCATTTTTGATGGCTCAAAGTAATACAATACCCAAATAGCTCCTGTCCCTTTTCTCACTAATATTATTACTTCCCCTGTGTCCCTGCCTCAGGTGTAAAGGAATCACTGCTATCTAATAAGAGTTCTTGACTCCCGGTTTCAGATGGGAAAGTTAACAAATGCCAGCTAGAATTTCCCCAAATTAATCTGATAACAAATTATCATGAAAGGATCGTGGCAGCTGACTTTGTATTTTACACCAGACTACAGCACCATGTGCTCCTCCCCCCAAAAAATCACTACCTATTTCACACTGGTCACCCACCAAGGCAAAGTGTCCACTATTACACCATGATGAATTGTGCGCATGTTTCCTCCCCTCCTACTCAACCCCAAAATGGTTAAAATATCCCCTGACTCACTCACACAAAATCAAGAGAAGGGATGGGAAGAGAGAGAACTTACCTGAAAAATTCCTAGACACGAGCATCGTTGTGAGGATTGCACCCTGTGGGGAAGAAAAAGCAGGGATAACAGACAGTGTCACTCACTGCAGAAAGGGTCTGCGGCGACCCACAGAGAAAACAGCGCATCAGGTGCCAAAGCAGAGGTATTCCAATGCTACCCTGGAAAGTCCTAGTGCATTCAGGATTCCCACACGTGGCTCTCGGACCTGACACGGGGCTGCTCGGAGTCCTGCCTTTCTAGAGCAGCAGCTAGAGGCCAGGCAGGATAGCCTAGGTAATCTAAAATGGCATGAAGAGTTGTGCTTAGACACATAGCTGCTTTCCAGCTTTCAAATAGCAGATAGCTGCTTCATGCAAAGGCAAGAGACTTTGCCCTAGCTACGCACAACTGGTACAGTATTACTGGGAGGCAGAGAGTGGTCAGAACTAAAAGCACCAGGATTTAAGAACTAGTTGCTCTATTTCAACTCTCTTGCAGAAAGTAGAAGGGGTAATTACATAGCAGAAGACGCATGGGAAACTTACAGCTTTGGAGACAGAAACTACTCAGCTTCTCAATACACTACTTCAGTACCTTGTATCGGAGCACCACATAAGGTACTTCACTAATATTAGTGAGATGATCATAAAAAAATTATTGTTGCTAGGAAGGCATTAACCTCAAGTTCAGAGGATTAAAAACAAACTTAAGGCAAACTAACATATACTTACCTTTAGTTTCCTTCTAGCATTGAACTTTCTCAAGCATTCCACAGTCTCCTGCCTGTGCATCATCGAAGCGACAGTGGATCGTTGCTGAAAGACAAGAAGAGCAAAAGATCAAGAACATACCCTAACCAAATCAGCCAGGGGAGTTCGCTGCACTTGCACACAACTGTGACATGCAAGCTGACATGGCCAAGCCTCTCACCACTGCGTGGCTGCAAAACACTGCAACCGGTTTGTAACTTAAGAACTTCGCAATAGAGCAAGACATGTTAAGTCAAGGTTGGCTATTACAGGACTGTGCCCAAGAAACTCTATGACTGAGGTACAGGTGAGAATCAATGCTCCCGGTCTCTCAGGCAGACAAATGGATCGAGACAGTAAGAAGACAAAGTCAAATGAACAAGCATACCCATGGGGAACTGAGTCAATGGCACTACAGAAAAGATCTGAGTTGCATCAGTTACGGCTCTGAGGGGAGATCCCAAGCAGTAAGTGAACACTAGTAAGCGGTAGCCTTCCTGGACATGGCAACTCCCTGAGTGTAACTGCTTGACAATAGCAGAGGCCTCAGCACCTTTGCATCAGTTTTGCAGAAATAGATTTTCAGTGTTTAAGAGAAGAGATCATACAGCTCTATTGTACCAATGCAAAAACCTGAGCATAACCTCTAGCCAGCAGCACACACTTGTCACCCACAGTAGATGGGGATCCCATCAGCTGCAAAAAGAGAACTTCCCAGAAGTGTTGCCAGTCATCGAGAGCACATGAGGAAACCAGAGACTGATGGTGCCAGGCATTTAGAGCACATGAGGAAACCAGAGACTGATGCCAAAGTAGCTGTTGCTCTTGCTACAAGCCTGAATTCCTTTTACAAGGACAGTGGGTGAATTACTAACTTGGCAGATCAGCGTGTACAAGCCCTCCATTATCCTTCTCCTGCTTGAAAAAAAATCTGCAGTACCCAAAAGAACTGTAAACCATGCTCATATTCAGCTAGTTTCAGGGGAAGTCTCTGCTTTGATCCTGTCGTCAAAGCTAGTCATCTGCTGCACTACACACTGCGGAGGGAGAACATAGCTAAATTGTCCTCTAACAATTTTGGTGGTCACTGTTCATCCAGCCTCTTTAGGAGTGACAGTGATGTCCAGTTTTTCAATGTGGGCTTATAAGAACTTCAAAAGTTCAGTGACGCTAACAAACTCAGTGTCTTGGATAAACTTTTAAAATTTCTTACCACATTTACTTCAGAGGAGCAATACACCGCCAGAAAGAAAATGTATGTTGCACACACAGAGACTGTAGGGCAAATGGAAGCAACAGACTCAACAGGAGGCAGTTTGGGTGAGAGGCTGAAATGGCTGTGAAGTGAAATCAAACTCCCCATACCTCAGAGAGGGAAAGCCTCCCTTGAACTGTTCTATATTATGTTGCACAGGGAGTGAGCTATCGTAATACATACAGTTTTGGTTACAGGCACTGGGACAAGAGTTAAATACACAGGAACTGCTATTGATTACAAACATGCAAGGAGAAAAAAAACAGAGATGCAAAGTCTCAGCTAGTGTGAAGCTTTGACTTCCAAGGAACTTGCATCACTTCACAGCAGACACTACACTCCTGTTACACAGATGTTCACATAAGTAAGTTTAAATCGCTAATTTGTTGGTTTGTGGCAGAAGGAAAAAAACACCAGTTTCTCAACAACAAATGAGTGAAGGAACATCCTAGAAAGCAGAAGTATGTTATGGTATTACATGAGCATCTGGTTAGACTTAGGTGGAACTATTGCATCCCACAGAGATAAAAGTGCACCACTGCTGCCCTCCCCTACAACCACTCCCAGCTGCATTCTGGGATTTCCTTGCCAACTTTGCAAAAGATGAAAAATACTTATGTGTGGGGTCTGGCAAGGCAGAAACTACATACACAGAACAGCAAAAGATTTTTTTTGCTGATTTCAAGTTTACAGCCAGTTAAGCTGAAGCACAGCAGAAAGGTTCCAACATTGCAAAGACGCAATGCAATAAACTGAAGTAGAGATGAAGAACAAAATAATCCTAAAATATTTCATCTAATGCCAAGCTCCATCTGAGACTTTTGGATGATATGGATTAGAAAAGGAGACATGGGGAAAACCAGAAATTGTGGACATTCACAAAACTCCTAAAAGGATAAGGGATTTTTTTTCCTATAGTGGCAATAAAAGCACCACAGCATGACAAAGTTGGCTTGTTGAAGGTCAGCCTCCAAAAAAAACCAAACAAAACAACGTCACAATTTGAAATGCTTAAAATATTCTGGGTTCCTCTGCAGCTAAGTCTTCTTGACATGCCACTTCAGGGTAAACCACAAATCAGTCTGTAATAGAGGAAAACACTTACGCAGACCCACGGATGTTTGAGAGCCTGGTCAGCTGTGATGCGCTTTGCTGGGTTTATCGTCAGCATCTGGTTGATCAAATTCTTTGCTTCGGGAGTCACAGTGTCCCACTCAGGTGATGGGAACTGAAAGAGGAAGAAGGAAAAAAGATGATGAACTGAAAATATCTTCTACTAGCAGAAGAGATTCTCCCTCCAACACAGCTGAATTCCAGCTTTTACCTTTTTGATCCCAGGGCCAACATATTTGCAAAACCCGTTATTTTTTGTGAAAACCCACGCTGAACAAAAATCATACAGAATCCAGCAAATGAATGGTACCAGACAGCAGGGCACACCTGTACCATTCACCAGACACAGGCAGGAAGATTAATGGCTTAAAAGCCTTTTAAGAATCACTCAGACCTTTGAATTTGTTTCACACTCAACAGTCAAAAAAGGGAAGTCACAGATCTTTTTAACTGAGTTATGACATGAAAAACACAAGCACTACCTTTTTTACCCCACCTTGCTCTTTCTCCAGCATGCTAAAAAGCTGTAACAGCATACGCAAAATCACAAACACTTAACTACAGCAAAACCTCATGAAAGCAAAAACCACTAACAGGGAACGTCCCATCAGGTATACTTCCCCCACTGTAAAGCACAATATCCTGCAACAATACCAGTCACTTAGGTGTAGCAACCCACCAGCAAGTTGTTAGCAAGCACCTACCATACCAGAAGTCATTACGTGGGGAGCAAGAGAGATGTAATAGTGGATGGGAATACAGAAGCATGGAAACAAAGAAAAGAATCTCAAGTATTTCAGTTGTTGATCATCCATGAGGGGATAACTACTCTCTCCTATAATTCCAGTAATAATAAAAATGAGATATTTACACCATCCTCCAGATGCTTGCATGTGGTACAGATGACAGCATACTGAGATTAAATGCAGTACGTCTCACTCCTATGATTCTATTGTACAAATACAGGTGAACTTGAGAACAGAAAGATATATGTGCTGTTGGGATAAAAGTCCCCTGTCTTTAAGAGGGGGAAAGACTGATCCATCCTGAGACATTTCCTTACAGTACTATAACATTGAGAAAAAGATTATCCCATCTCTTTTCTCCTGCATTTTCTGCTTTGCTCAGTTGCATCATAAATATACACCCACCATATTTGATTTACATATAATCTTATTTCTGCATTCTCAGGCCTCAACATGGCATTATACAATTTGTTCTGCAAACACTGCAAAAGACTACTCAAAAATTATGATACTGAGCTTTCAGGCAGGACAATTCCCCCCCCACCCCAACTCTGAAGTATTCATGGTAACACCTTGCAAAACCCCTACCCAACAGCACCGAGTCCAATTCACAGTTGCCACTTTCTTTACAGTCAAGAGATACCAACAGCCCAGCCCAGTGCATTCTTGGTGCTGCAGTAAGGACACCAAGGGCAGGTACACCAGTAAGACTGGAGCTGTTTTCTACCAGGCAAAACAGGAGGAATTTACTGCAACTTGTTCATTATAGGTAAGAAATCAAAAACAACAGGTAGATAGGAGGCATCAGGCACTTCACTCCTCGTGACTTACAGAGTTAGACGTTTAACCCCTGAAGTACTTTGAAAATTCCCATCGATATAATTAGCGCAAAAACACTTCAAATGAGAACAAGCAACACAGAAACAAGAGGGGCAGGAAGGCAAGAGAAGAACACAAGTCCATTTAAGGCTATCGAGTACAAAGACATCACTTTTCTTTCATTCAGGAAGCCATTGAGCCAGGACATGGGGTTAGGCAGACCTTTGTTCTCACCAGTACAGCCACTCTCATGGTCTCAGGCACATAAGCTGTGAGGTAACTGGGGTCCAGCAGAACCCTTGCTACTTTTTTTTTTTTTTTTAAATACAAACCACAAGGCAGTCTACAAACTTAACTCCCCAACTTCCTTTTGATGTTCATACCCACAGGCTTTGAGTGAGGATTTCCAGGAGTTCTTTCTTCCTTCCTGAACCTCTCCTTACGTGGAAGAATTTATGTCAAACATTCGAGCTGTGGTACCCAAATTACATTTTATACCACATTTGCTCCCCAGTACTAATGTCCTTGCTATTCCTCTCCTCCAGGCACCTTTTTACACCTGAGTTTTGCCATGCTCTGAGAAATGTTCCATGAACTGCTTTGGCTTTCTACCACAGCCTCCAACCCACCACACTGATCCCCATCACAAAGCCATCCCTCCAAAGGCCCCTGCCATTCAATCTTCTCACTGGGCTCCATGCTTTCCATGGCTGGAAGCAATTCCACTATGGCACCAGGGAGACCACAGACCATAATTTAAGCTATTATTCTACAGATTACTTCCCCATACTTTTAATTAGACCTTGAGAAAGACAGGCTCCTGCATTCTACCTTCCCTCTGCTCCCCTGAAAGAGTTAGCGTTGGCTACATCTGCAGCACTTTGTGGTAAATGCTCTAGGAGACAACATTTCCCACCATCTGCATTTCCAGCTCTGCATCTCCCTAATGACCAGCAATGTCTTGGTGCCCACTGCGATGCTTTTCGCATATCCTTTCTGTATCCCAGGCAGTGAAGACAACGAGGTGTATGAACACGCCAAACATCACTTTGCACAGTAGCTTGGGGCCTGCTGCTGGACACCAAGTAAGATAGTGCCATGTTTTGGATGGCTTCTACACCCATGCAGGTACTCAGCAAGAAAGTGCCCTTACGTCATAGGCTCCGGCTTTGATCTGCTGATAGAGTTTGTGCTGATCTTCATCCCAAAAGGGAGGGTACCCCACTAGCAATATGTACAGAATCACTCCTGGGAGGGAGAGACACAGATACACTATGGTTAGGCTAACACGCCAATTATTCCTTCAGCCCCTCTTTCTTCCCTCTCGACAGTCCCCAAGGCAATGATTGCTCTATATCTGCATTTGCCATCATGTTTAGCCTTACGAGGTAGAAGACAACAGTACAAACGTCTCCTCTGCTGAACCTCACCCTGGCACTTCATGCTCAGCTCAACACCAGCTGCCAGGAGCTAGAACGAGGTACGTGATGTCCTTCTACCCTCCACTGGCCATCATGGCTGGTGAGCCACAACTCCCAGCCGTTCTCAGAATAAAATGAAGCCACATCCCCTGGGGTTGCTGGGCAGCGAGGGACTTTTTAGGAAGGACTAGGTTTTTAGATGCTTACTGTGCATGGTCTTGGGACAAAAATGCCACTGACAAAGCTAACACTCCTGGCCTGCAGAGAACCATTTAGTCCATGTCAGGCAACACTGATATCACATATCTTTAAACTTATTGGTCCCAGATACGTTTACACTTCATTTTTTCCTTTTAAAAAAGTCAGCTTTCTTCAATATTTCATCTTCTACATAGTTAGTGTAATAGGAAATTGCTACAGTTATCTAAACAACTGACTCAAAAGCATAGACAGGTCCTATCTCTTGAGTCTCAAACATCTGAGAGATGGCCTGAGGAAAGGATTAGGAGCCAGAATCAAATGAGTTCAGGCTCCAGTATTAACTCCATCTACACAAGGTGTTTATCCTCAAGTGTGCCTTCATCTCCCCACCCAATAAGAAGGAGAACTACGCATCCTCCCAGCAATAGGTTATAAGGAATTGCTCTTCTACATGAAACTTTGTTAAGTGTAAAACGTTTTGACAGAATCTTACCACATGCCCATATATCCACTGGTTTTCCATAAGGATCTTTTCTTAAGACTTCGGGGGAGAGGTAGCCTGGAGTGCCAGCAAACCCTGCAAAGAAATGGATGACATGAAGTACTTACAGTACAGAAGCAGAAGAGATCTTGCCATATCACAAAACCCACTAGTGGTAACCCACAAATTCCAAAAGTCATTTCCCACCCTTCATCTCATATTTGCTAGAGCTATGTCTTGGTAAACCAACTGAAAGAGGAGAAAAAAAAATAAAAATCAGATGGGATCGAGTGCCTATGTATTGCAGGAAAAACAGAAAAGAAAGAGGGACTGTGTCAACCAGCTGAGCACAGACTCATATGCCAGGCCTTATATCATTGTTACATATAATGGCTTGGAGTTTGAAAACACAAGAAACAGATGGGACACATCCGATTGCCAAATGGTGTCGACAAACCAGGAGAAGCAGCCATCTCTCCAAAATCTCCATAGCACTGCAGAGTCTCAGAGCTGATGTTTAGCCAGAGAAGGTCTCATTTCTAATTATGTTTTAGCTTAACAAAGATAAGGCCAGATTCAAATGTGCCTGAGGAAGGCCAGGTCAAATGCATTTCTGTAAAGTGACCAAACAAAATTCCAGATGTCTACACTCCTGAGCAGTAGGAAATCTCAGATCAGGGTCTAAACTTAGCAGCTGCCTTCATCTCTGACACTAGCATCTGCTGTAAGCCAAGAAGAAAAATAGGGAAATACACAGCCATTTTTTTCTGTCTTTATTTATCATATTCTTTCCTCTACTGCATCTAGGCTCGTGCCCAAGGACCCAGAGGCTGAGATGCTTGGAAAGGAAGCAGCAATGCCAAATACATACAAGTGTGCGGGAAGAGCCGAGAGAAAGTACTCAGGGAGGGTGTAACTCAACCAGCCATCAGGGAAAGGGGGAGCAAAAGTGGGAAAGCTCAAACACTCTTACCAAACCAGGCCTGCTGCTCTCCCTGGACTTCTATAGCCAGTCCGAAGTCAGCCAGTTTGACAGCAGCACCCTTACATTTACTTGCCAGTAGTAAATTCTCAGGCTGGGGAGAAAAAAGACAAAAGGGGATAAGAATGAAAGACTGACATCCTTGTTAAAGTCTCCTACCTCAGTATTCATGTCAGTAAGTTGAACCTGCTGACTGAATTTAGCAGGCACGTACTAAAGCTGTTCAGGTGAAGGCAGAGCAACAGCACCAAACAGCCTTGACCTAGAGCGGCAGAAAATCCTCAAGTCTAACACAAACCCTTTGTGGGAGCCAAAGCCTCTCCCAACCCAGCCCACACGTTACATTCTGACACCAGAGGGCACTGGCAGTACAGTTCCTGCAGCACAGAACCCAAAATTTGTTTCTGTCATCCCCGCAGAGAGTAACTGGAGAGGGAGGGACTAGGGGGAAGATGCAGTAGATACAATCTGCAGTGATGTTTCTCCCCATGAACACTACACAGTCCCCAAGGCACTGGAAAAGTAAATATGACGCTAACAAGGGCTGCCAAATACAGCGCCGCAATGTGGGAAAGCATCATCTGGACAGGCAGTAGCTTTCATCCCTTACAGAAAAAGCATCAGCCTCAAATTGGCATAAGCAGCACAGCAATGAGTATTCTTGTAAGCTGTTTTTTCATGCTACATATTTACAACAGCATAAAATACGCTGCCTTGCTACTGCCGCTGTCACCTACATGACAAGCAGCCATGTCACTTTCCCTGTGTGCCAGTAAAAGGGAGACAGATTTTTGCCCCTCACATTTCCACCTCACATAAATCTCACTCGAATCATAATTCTGTTATGTTCCAGCAGAGGACTTCAGCAGAAGGCTTAACACAAGTCCAACTCCAAAAATTGTACTGAGAGCCAGCAGCTTTCTCTGAAGCACCAGAGCAGCTAGTTACATGGGACACTTTGAAATCCCAGAGCCTTTAAGGTGGTGGTTATTACAGCTCTGCAGGAAACCCAACTTGTAGACAGGCAGGACAAATGTGATTTCTCATCCTACCCCCTTCTGGTTATTTGTGCAATTCATATAAACTTGAGTTTTTAACCGAGCAAGATGGAAGCCTGGAAATCCAGAAACAGGAGCTTGTCTCAGTTTCACAAATCTGATGGTCTTTTCTGCAGCCTGCTCACCAGTTTCATGCCACAGCAACCCTCTATCCCTGTTCTGCCTGACAGGAGCAAGATGCTTTGCTCATTCACCTGCCTTAAAGTACTGGGCACGTGCCTTGCTTCTGCTTTGAATGGAGAACAGCCTTGCCCATCACAGTCATTGCCATAAGCAGCAGGGAAAGAAGGGGAACCAGGTCTCAATACATGTGGATGCCACTAGCTTTTCACTATATGGGAAGTGGAAGAGATTGTGTCAATCAAGCTATGCTAATGAAAATTCACCAGTGTAAACAAGTCCCTAAAGCAGACAACCAACAAAGTCTTCTGAAAATCCCAACTTCAGATCACACCTGGGCTTGGCTTGACTAAGAAACAGTGAAATTTAGGCCAGCCTCGTGCTAGCTAAGCACCTTTTGCTTCTAAGATACAGCCACAAACACCTTAAGGCTAATGGTGCTTATCCATGTGCATGTTTGCCAACATACGGGTTGTCTCAGGTTTCACATACTTTTTAGTAAGGATGTGAATGCATTCCCTAATTTCTTACAGTCCCTGTGGGCAGCTCAACATTTGAAGTTCTTTAAGAGCATGTCAGCCAAAAGACAGGCTTATGAGAGGAAGGTGCAAAAGACAAAATTTCACTTGAAGCAAGCTCTGCAATGGTCACTGATCCTGAAGGACAAGCTCTTGGCAAGGAGCTAAATATTAAATAAAGACCACAGGATCTTTTATTGCTAAAAGGAATGGCTACTCCTCAGGCCTGGATAGTTTCAGTGAATCAGAGCAAGCAACAGAAGAAACACATTAACTACAGTGGGGAGTGTCTAGCAGCTGATAAGTTCTGATAAATTCACAACTTTCAACGAACAAAACTTGGGAAGCAAAACAGATTACATCCGAACACCGGATGTGAAGGAAAACTTAAACCATCCTGATTTACATAGAGGCTCTAATTTTGGGCAGTAGAGCCTCTTGGAGGCTGCTTTCTCAAGAGCAGGTGCCAGCTCTACTCCAGGGCAGTCATTCCACAGTAGATCACTTGCATCTTTTCACAGTGCTCTGAATCAGGCGGCCGAAAGTGTTGCATGGGAGTTTGCCAGAAACACTAAGAGTTAACAGCTCTCCACTACATCAAAACCCAGGGGGAACACTACAGCAGAGCTTGCAACATGCTTTTACCTTGCTTTCTGCAAAATATTTTTATACTTTTCCCCTTATGCATTGTATAACAAATCAAAACCAATAGTAGTAGCAGGTGTCATCCTGCATTAATTTAACTGGACCACTGGTGGCCATCACCATTCCCACTTTAGACAGAGAGGGCTGCAGGGCAGGCAGACCTTCCCACACAAACCTCTTCATTCTGGAGCCTGCCCAGCTCCCAGTACAGCTGGCACTGGGTGGGAAGGGAGTTTAAGTAACTACACTGCGGGGGGCTCTGGGTCTATAAATGTGTTATAATGTGGCAAACGGTTGATTCACCCAGTGTTTAACTGGCCAGCAGTTTTGGTTTCAGACTGAAAGCGCTCCTGCTGATGAGAGAAGAAAAAAATGACATGAAAAATTCTTGTGCATTTCTGCCCTAGCCCAATGGCATGTGTTTGGCAACAGTGCAGAATAAAAATATACATGCTCTGTGCAGACAAACTCATCCTGGCAGATTGAACAGAGATTGCCCCAGGTCTCTAGAGATCTCTTCAATGGCAGACTAGAAAGTGTCCTTCATGATAATGAATCCTATCCAAGTTTCTCTGAAAGCCTACTGTACTCCAAGGTTCACAACTACTCCATTCTGGAGCTGTCTCAGAGAGGCTGAGAGCTGGCAAGGTTCATGAAGACTGAAAACTTCCTCAAGAGTTCAGCACACCCTCTAAAAAACTCTGAAGGAGCAAATTTGTGCTTCAGGAACCCCTGAGCCTAGTTCAAGTAAAAAAACCTTGCCAGCTGGCAACACAGTATTCCTGTCTTGCCTCTTCCAGTGATCCCCTGGCTGCTCTCCTCAGCCTCTGTGGCATGGAGGAAATATTACCTTCAAATCCCTGTGCACGATATCATGCTGGTGAATGTGATTCACACTCTCCAGTATCTGATGAATACAGTGGCTGCAAGATAAAGGGAGAGACACACAGAGTTATTCACAAATACACATACACTTGGCATCTTGTCTCATCCCAGAACTATTTCCCTAACTTTTATATTGGTACCAGGGAGAGTTCAAGACCCCAGGCTGAGCCTCTTCATTGTGCCCACTGGGTGCCACAGCTCAGCACTGTTACAGCTGGACATCCCCAGCCCCCTCAGCAACAAGATGCTAAACATCCTTTTTATAGCAGGACCACAAAGCCTCTCTCCTACCTCACATCATCTCCTCGCTTTCCTCCCCATCACCATAAGCATCTCACTTGTTACTTCAGCCAACAGCACCCACTCCACACAGGGGAACCAACGCACCCAAGTATCTGCAAACAGCAGCCAAGATTGGGCAAGCGAGACCCGATTGCTCCAGGAAACATTCAGCTGGGCTAGTCCCAAGCAAAGAATAAACTTTTAAGAGAGCAGCAGCCTCCCCTGGCAAATTCAGGATGACGACTCCTGGGTGCCTGCCAGTTTGCAAAGCTTTCAGAGCAGCATCTCAAGCACTTTACATACACAATGTGCGCACACACCCGCTTGCCTTTTAAGTACAGATCCCACTTAAGGGGTTAGTGATCTGAAAAGCAGACTCATTCCCTGTTAAGTGCAGTGTGCTGCACTCCCCCAGCTCACAGAAAACCATGTCTCTGCCACTCTCACTGCTGTAACCACAGGGGCAAAAGCAAGATTTTATTTACACCTGTCACCTAAGGACAGCACAACACACCTATGGTGTTTTCAGGTTGAAAACATCTTCTGCTAAACATTTACTCAGCTTCCAAGGGTGAATGTGGGATGGAGTAGGGATTTTGACAACTATGGCTTGGCAGTAAGCACCCAGATGTGGGCAACTGAGATAGGTCTGTGTCCTCACTGCAGGATCAGTCAGTCCCCTAACCAAATTCTACAAATCCCAGGGGAACAAATTTGAAATGAGTGAAATATTTGAGGGAAGGAAAATTGGCTGCTGGCAAAGATGGAAAGAGGGTGAGGGGAGGAAGAGGAGAGGAGGTGAAGCACTGTGTATTTGTTACCCCATCCCTCCAGAGCTGGCAGTACAATCCTCAGGGTCGGAGTCCATGAATATCTCCCCGCTCCCAAAACAAAAATGTATAATTAGAACAGAGTCGAGTCTGAGCGAGAGAGATTTTCTGGCCAAAAATGGCAAAAGTGTGAGGTGTCCCAGGCGAGCCAAGTGCGGCGGATTGGCACGGACCTCGCTCCCTCGCTCTCCCAGCCTGCTCTGGAATTCAGCTCGGCACTAGGAGAGAAAGGGAGGAGTTTCACTCTGTCATCTTGTGGGCACTGCGAGACCTGACCTGCTGACAGTCAGAGGGCTGAGCACCCCGAGGAAGGCTCACAGAGCAACAGACAGTTTGTTTTTTCCCCTAACCCTGCCGTAATTTTCCTGAGCAGTGTCGGTCACTGACAGCTCTTGACCATTTCAGGGAACAGGCACTGGCAAGAGGGACAGGGGGAACAACAATGACTGATAGCCTCAAAACTTCACAACTTCAAGGCAGAACAGCTTGAGTGACTGTGTATCTGTCTGAGATGCTGTGCCTACATCTGTACACCCCACTGAAAACACCTACAGGGCTCTCAGACCTCTCTGCCAGGAGTTCCATCAGAGATGAGCCCACTAGCCTTCCCCATCAGCAGACAGCTCAAGGCGGAGCGCGTGGTGCAATGCCTCATTTGAAAGCATCATGCAATGCCCAGAGGACAGAGGTTGTAAACGTACCACAGGGAAAGCAAATAAGCGCCCATAGACTCTACAACAGTACCTACACTAACACACCGGGTCTTACTCTTCCCTTCCTTCCACGCAGTATGATCTTCCTCACAGTACTGCCTACCAAGCTCACCCTGCAGCAGCACCCACTACTCCCTTCTTATCCCCCTCCTCTCACAGCTCCCCAAATTTGTGGCTCCAGCAAGGGTTAGGATGGGATAAGAACTCAGGTGCAGAATAAGCAGGGGTGAAATGTCACCATCGGGCTACTCCCAAGACCTGCTAAAGCAGAACAGGAACTGCCTAATCCCAGCTCTGATTCCAAATGCTGCACGTCCAGCACACGGACTCAGAGAACATCACCAGCTACTGCTGCATAAACCACAAAGGGACAAGCACAGGCCATTTCAGGAACCTCACGCATGGGAGAGAGGGAACACACTCAGAAAAAGGGCATAACTCTAAATCTTTTTGATATGAAAATATAAAGGTTGCTCTCACATATTGTGCCTTTTCTCACTGTGCCAACCAGCTCACAGTCAAGGGGGCTTCCACAGAGACACAGCCTTCGAAGCCCCCTCCTCTCCCCTGCCCTGTAAAACATTACCTAGACACAGGCAAATTGAACGGGTCTGCCCAACAGCCATAGCACATCCCTGGAACCCCTACCAGGAGAAGGCAGAGGGCAAGCAGGCAGCGCTCTCACAGCCACAGGACAGCTCTACCCTACGTTTGCTCGCCAAAGACACACTGTCACCACCCACCAGAAAGGTCAGACAAAGCTGCTACTATCAGGTCTCCCAGCAGAGCACACCATCTGCAAGCGGCAAAGAGCAGTATCTGCAAGTGGCAAGGGCTAGAGCTACAGTGAGCCAGGCTGACCGGTGACAATAGTTTATGCTAATAGCAGAAAGAGTAATTGCTTTTTCCAGATCGGGAGCAAGAGTGTCAGAACAAAGCCATGCACAGAACAGCAGTCAGGAAACTCATTCCACTTGCCAACACACGTGGCACATACACAGAAGGGTCTGGAAACAGTCTTACCTGGCATCTGCTTCACTGTAGTACTCTCTGGCAACGATATCCTCAAAGAGCTCCCCACCAGTAACCCTGGAATGCAAAAGAACACGGGAGGTTACAGAGCCCATGCATGTCTAGCTCAAGGCTGTACGACACGTACGTGGCCACCTGTACAGGCCCTTTCCTGGGGCCTGTGTGAGGACCTGCAGCACAGGGGAGCCAGGGCAGAGCTCCACCACCGTGGCATCATTACTGGTACGTTCATGTGACTGACTCCTTGGGACTGCCATTTCACCAGCAATGTACAGGACACTGTTGACACACTGGGCATGAATTGCCCTCGTGCACCTCTACAGAGGTTAGTATATGCTAAGCTTGGGCGGAACACCCCTCCTCTGACCCCCTCCAGGCTGCCTCAGAGACACAAGTCAAACAGCCTCCCTATACAGGACAGCCATCCTTTGCCATCCCATGCTTACACCTGCTTCCAGGAGCCTTCCTGGTCCATCCCCTCTCACACAGTCAATGGGGTTTTTTTTTGTCAAATAGGCCAGAGGTATCTACAGGTCTCAAAAGAGAAAGGGATAATTATATTAATGCAGGTGCTTTTTATTCCACTCTTAGTAAACCATCCACGTGTCTGTATCGCTGGTGAAGCATCAAAGCCAAAGAAAGACACTTACAGATCAAAGACGAGGTAATGGAAACCTTCTTCTGAAATACTGTCATGGAGACGCACTGCAAAAACATAATCAAGAAATGGAGATTTACAGAGAATTTAACAAATATGACACTTCACAAATCAAACCCATGCGCACAGCCAAGTTCTCCCTTAACCCAATCAGTCTATTAATTCCCCATGCCCTTCGCTTTGTGTGCTCACTTAGTGACCTATTTCCTTCCGTTATCTCAAAAGAACAGATGGGTGTCCTTCACATACACCCACCCCTCCCCAGCGTCAAAACAAACTCTAAATATCTTTGACCTCCTGCTCGTTCTCCTTCTCTAACGCTTCAGTACCCTCCTTTCACATCTGCCTACTCTTTCCTCCGTGCTCACGTTTTGCCATCTCTCCCCACCCATTCTAAGTTCCCAGAGCAAACCCTTTTCAGAATCTCCAAACTCCCAACCCAAAAATTTACTTCCGACCCCAGCTGCATGTCAGTACCATTGATCTCCCTTCTATATTTCATCTGTAGAGCTCCATGAAGTTCCCTCCCTTTACTTCCTTTTCCTCACTTTGTTCTGACTTACACCCCAAATCCTTACCCAAAATTCAGAGCCAGTTTCTTGTCTCATTTTTTCTGACCTGTTTGTTATCACAGACATATCTGATCACAGTCCCCTTCTCAAAATTCCATCCTCCTTCAGCTTCTTTACCTACCCACCCCCTACCCTCCCCACCCTCTGTTCTGCTCCTATTGCCTAAATCAACCACCTTTTCCCTTTCCTTGTCCCCTTTAACCTGCAAGACTGGGGTTGCCCCCATGATGGGCCACTATCCCCTGGTATTCTGGGGTCTCTGGGGCGCTGTCCTCCTTTCCCCATGTTACACGTGGGCAGTAACTATTGTATCTATGCAGCCAGCACAGTGCCATTTCCTCCTGTCTGAATCAAAATCTCAATTTCTTTGATGTTTCTTGGATACCTAGGCACTAATTCTAACCCAAGAGAAGAAACTAAGCCCTTAATTTCATATTGCTACCTACCCTCTACTTTTTGCTTTTCTCCCCTGCTGGTAAACTTCACTATTTTCCCTGCCAATCAGTCTCACAAGCTAGAAATCCTATTTGACTCAATTCCTAAACCTTCACACCCTCACTAGGACGAGTTGTCTTCTTCACATGACCGTCTACAGTCTTTCCCTATTGATTCACCCAGCTAAAGCAACTAGCTGAGACTACACTGGATCTCAGTCACTGTAATACCTTGTAATCAAGTACTGACCAAAGTAACAGTACCATTCGCATCCCTACCAGAAAAATCTCGTTAATCTGCTCTGTCATTTTAATGGCCTCTCTTCCCTGTCTTCCATTCTCTTCCACATAAAATACAGGTGACCTGTCTTGACTTTTCCCAACATCATGATTTTCTCTCTGCCAGTATCAAGAGGTCAGTTTGCACCTCTTATTGGCACATGACGTCAGCTACCATCACCGTCTTGGGAATGTTTCAAACTAGCACTTGGCACATGCTCCTACCTCATATGGAACAGCTTTTGCTAATGTTCTCAATGCTCTCCTCTAATCCTCCTTGCAACCCTCCTTTGCTAAGGCACCCTTCCACACGCACGCAAACACAGAGCAACTCAAAACTGAGCGTAGCACAGATGTGCAGGGACCACCACCAGCGCCTTTCCTAAAAGGATCTTTCTTTCCTTATTCTTTCTGCCTGTACTTTCCTATATTTTCCCCATCTTTATTTACAATCTCTCTGGGCTGGTCCCTTCACCAATTTCCTTTCCTTAGCATTTCTACTGCGTCTGACTGGCAGCGGTTTGGGAAGAGCACCCCCAATCCTGCAAACAAGCAAGTACAGTCACAGTACCAGTGCAGCTGGTGTTTCAGGTGCAACATGCTGTTCCTACAGCATGAAAACAGAAACACATCACCTTTAAGAACTACATTCCTCAAATCATTCACTGCAAAAAAAAAAAAAAAAAAAATTCTTCCAAGTAAGCAGTTTTAGTTGTCTTTGTAATAACTTTATTGCAATACAACTTTATGTTCACAAGAAAACTTGCCTCCTGAGCACTTGGCAGAAAACAGTAGAGGCGGCACTACAAAAATGCAAGTGAGAAGAGTATTTCCTAGGAGAAAAGATTTCCATTGAAGACTGGAAACGAGATGGGAAGTGGCTGAAACAGACACTTGGATTCCCAGTGCAGGGCGGTTCTTGCTCCAGCACACAAGACTATTTGAGGTGAATGCAGGAGACAGGCACATGAACAACAGCTGAGGCCCAGGACACGGGCAAAAGACTGTGAAGAGACCTTATGAAGATGGAACAGATGGAGAAACTGCAAGGAAATCTGAATGTGCTAATAAGGTCATGCCTGGTGATGCTCGGTGTGCACGAAAAAGCATCCTCCTTCCTTTGGCACCTGAAAGGTCATCAAAACCCTGCAAGAAACACCAAGCGGAGAGGAGAGAGGCACAAATGAAATCCTGGCAGAGGAGGGGCACAGCCACCAGTGGCCATGAAAAGGGAACGGCAAACACGTCTGCAGGTAGAAGTGAGAAATAGTGAACGACAAACTTTGATGCAGAGATGCGAGCAGCAAATTATATCAGAAAATAAAACATAAATGAGCTGATTGGTGCTATTTCCTTGTCCTGAGGAAAGCAACTTTGTCAGATAGATTATGAAAAGGGAAGGAAGCAGCAATTGAGCTGGCAGAGACTGGCAGAGGCAGCAGAAAGAGCCTTCAAGGACAGTAAAACACTATTTGCGTCCTTAGGTGAGGAACCATGACAGGAGGACACAGACAGTTCATAAATACTGACACTGTACATCACCCTAGAGCTGCACAGCAAAAGAAGGCCTTGGAGGCAGGACGCAGGTCATTAACTTAACAAGGGAGCTGCTTCCTCACAACAGCCCAGAGCGATGCTGGAACAAAATCTGCCTGGGATTTAATCTGCTGAGGTAACAGAGCTCAGGATGTAACGGTAGAGCAGCAAAATCCAGAAAAGCTATAGGAAAGATGACAGTGGGCCCCCACCACCCTGCATGGGAATAATCAGCAACAGCTCAAAATATTAGGTTTAAAGCGTAGAGGGGGGCAGCAATGAGGGGAGTCAAAAAGGATTAAGAAAAGTCTGAATATACCAAAACTTGCGACTTTTAATTCCAGCCCACACCTACTTCATACCGATACTGATGGGAAGAAATAAAAGCAATTCCCAGTAGCAGAACAGCAAGTGCACCCAGTGCCCTTTCACCCTAACATTTTGCTTACCTCCCCCCTCCTGCAGAGCCACAAGAGCCTTCCTGACTGGCAAGAATACTGTAGTCGGCAGCTCCAATGCCATGGTTCATTCTGCTGACATACAAGTTGAAATGCTCTGCTCTCCAATACAGTGTTAACTACCACAGACTGTCAGCTTAAAAACATGATCTGCCTTTTCCAAAACCATTCAGCCAGCCCATGAAATGGCATATGTTCAGAAATAACTCCACCACCTTCAGTTCACGTCAAGGATAAAAGCATTTTAGAAGTTTCTTGGCCTCTTCTCCGCTTTGGTTCATAAATATGAGCCACATTGTGTTAACATTCATCATAAAGATACACAATCATCAGATACCATCTGATGCCTCTACCTTCCAGACAGCATAGAACCCTCCTTGCTTTAAAGATGTCCTATGCGAGCATCCTCCACCCAAAGGCAGGACACAGGCTCCCAAATGGCCAATTCCAAGAGTGGGTAACAGGAACCCGAGTAGGGGGCTGCTCTCCCTTTCAGAAAGGAGATCCCATCTCCCATGAAAAGGAGATCCCATTTGTTCCACAGGCTGCTGGTACTGACACACTGTCTAACATCTCCATTACTACCACAGGTTCAGCTTGAACCAAGCAGTTGAGCTGAGCCCACACAGGTTGCTCAAACCTGTGTAACCTGTTGACATAAGAGGGTGAAAAATATAATCCTATGTAGATGCTGGAGGGTAAAGGATTCCCAAAAAGTGACTATCTATGATAAGTAGAATGGAGAATTAAAAATAACACTATTCATCCAGTTAACCTTTTCAAAAATATTACAGAACCCTTTTTTTTTTTTTGTGCTCTCGTCAGGGGACCAGTGACATCTATGTCTAGTGCTGCAGGCTAGGCAAACACACACATCACAAAAAGAGTCTCAAGTCACAGCAACGGGGAAGTTGCACAACAGCAACACAGGGTCTTCCAAAAGACGACCAAACTACAAGAGCCCAGTACTTGCCAAGGAACCTGATCTCACTCTTTTCACCAGAAGATGAGTAGATTATTTCTATTAACTGATTCTGTCACCCAGAAGCAGTGATTCAAACCATTTTTTCCTTCCTAGCCAAAAACTCTTAACACAGGGATTCTTACAGATGTAGGAAATCAGTCCCTGCCAACACCACAGACAGCCACGGTCACCTGAAGACTGTTCCCATGTCAAAGGTCTCTGATGGATGAGAGAGCACTTAGTACAACGGTTAGCAAGAACAGATGAGGAGAGGGGAGTAAGAAAGAAAACAGAAGCAAGTCAGACAACCAGGCACTAAATCAGTTACAGGATATGGCGAAAGACTTTACCCCAGCTTTTAGTCAGAGCACAGAAAAAAGTCCCATCCACACAAAGAACAGAGGGCTCATAAGAGTTCACAAGCACATCTAATTCTGTAAGACTGTCAAGTCTTACAGATATCTTCAGAAATAATAAATAAATAAAACACAGCACTAGTAAGCAGTGCCAGAACAAATGCTCTCCACAGGAGCAGAATCAGTTACAGACTGTGAGGTAGAAACATCTTCTGCAACAATACCAGCTGGTCGGTCAGCAGAGAGTGCGCATCACCACTTGGATGATGTCTCCAAGAAGTACGTAGATTATGGGAGAAATAAGCAGTGGTTTCAGCCCAGCATATTGATGAAACAATGTTTTCAGCAACACACAAAACCAGTCTAACTTTCTTCATATACAGTCCTGAACCCGGTACCGTAGTGGTACTCCATCGAGGGTAATGAGAGACCGCTACCTAAAACTGTCCCTCCAGTTTTAAATACACACCTGTAACTCTGCATGGTTAAAGAGCTGTGATGCATCGCTACACACAAGGCACAACCTAACTGACTGGTTTAAGCATCCTTTTTGTTCCTCAGTCTCCTCTCCAGCCTCATCCTATGTAAACTAGTGTTACCTGTACAGGAAGCATCTCCCACAAAGCTGGCCTTTTAGAAAAAAAACTAACAACAGAAAAACAGTGAGACAAAACCACTCCCCTTCCCCAAAAACTCAGACCTTCAACACAGCCTGATGCAAGTTATGCAAATTATTTTCTGTCTTGTGTGGGGATGTGTGTCAGCTCCAAGGCACTAACGCAATCCTGAGCACTTGCAAAGAGCCTGATACCATAGTCAGGGACTCAAGGGGACGTGCTGCAGTTACTAAACCTAACAGCAGCTGGGTACCAGGAGTTCAAGCACTTTTAAGGAACATCTGGTGTGAGTGTCACTTTTCTCTGCTTGCTGTCTTCAGAGTCTCACTGGGAATCTTACCTCAAGAACAAAACTTGAAGCCAATACTTCTAAAGTGTTTCAAAATCCTCATGCATGTTCGGCTTTTATTTTTGAATGAAATAATATTAATAAGCTATGATATTAACTACAGAAAATTAAGCACTTTATGAGAAACAGCAATATAGTAACTGTCATGCCACACGGTTTGCATGCCCTGCCTGAATAAAGTGAGCCTGTACAGGCAGCCACAGCTCTCTGATGCCTGAGCATGATACGAAGCAACTGAGCATAAGAGGAAAACCTCCCTCATAACACACTGTACCAGCCTCATAACCAGTGCAAATTGCTGCTGAGTCATGCAAAGCAAGACTCTGCAAATGCAGGAGTTGAAGTAAATAACGAAAAAATCAGAAAAGAGCTTTCCATTTTTATACAAGTCCACCTGAACTACAGGAACATAAAAAGACACTGAAAAGCAACAGGCATCTCGTTTTTAAAAGGTCACATGTGAAAGGCCAATTGATATTGGGATCACAAACAAAGATTATGCCTAGCCTAGATTTGACCCATATCTTCCCTTCACTCTGCCCAGTGTGCTGAATACTACTATCTTTTTACTGTTATGTCGAGCATAACAGGCCAGGAGCATTTTTGCCTGCCACATAAGCCCCAGGATGAACATTCCCCTGTATCCCACCTCCACAGCAAATGGCAGAGCAGAGCTGCCCAGGGGCTCAGCCCATGGTTGGGGCACGCAGGCTCTTGTAACACAGGGTGGTTTCTGGCAACCTGCTTCAAGTAAATCTCTGCAAGCAAAGTAGTTACTAAAGTCACAGCAAAAGGCAAGTACACAAGCAGAAGAAGTGTTTCATGGGACAGTTCCCAGTATCTTCACTTTGGAATTACTCACCGCTGCTTAGGAAAAGGTAACATGGGCTGAAATATGCTTGCTCCTACATACCAATGGTCTTTGCCTGTCCTTAGGGACAGTGTTCAAGCTACAGGGTAGGGTAGTCTTGTCTGCTAAATCTAGGTTCATTGGTGTTCCTAACTGTAAAGCACCTGGACATTATGGGAACGTAAACGATGCTATTAGCCAACAACACCCCACCTGGAGTACTGAGTCCAGCTCTGGAGACCCCAGTATTAGACGAACATGGACCTGTTGGAGGGAGTCCAGAGGAGGGCCACGAAGATGACCAGAGGGCTGGGGCACCTCTCCAATAAGGACTGGCTGAGAGAGTTGCGATTGCCCAGCCTAGAGAAGAGAAGGCTCCAGGGAGACCTTACAGCAGCCTTCCGGTACCTAAAGGGGGCTTACAGGAAAGATGGGGAGAGACTTTTTATTATGAAGTGTAGTGACAGGATGAAGGGGAATGGTTTTAAACTGAAAGAGGGTAGATTTAGATTTGATATTAGGAAGAAATTCTTTACTGTGAGGGTGGTGAGACACTGGCACAGGCTGCCCGGAGAAGCTGTGGATGCCCCATCCCTGGAGCTGTTCAAAGGCAGGCCAGACGGGGCTTTGAGCAACCTGGTCTAGTGGAAGGTGTCCCTGCCCGTGGAAGGGTGTTTGGAACCAAGTGATCTTTAAGGTCCATTCCAACCCAAACCATTCTATGATTCTGTGAACTACCTCTGCACCAACACATTGCATGCTGTGATTATATAACATTTGGGGCTCTCAAATTAAGTTGCACGTGTTGCAGTACCTGCAGCAGACCCAGTACAACACAACAGAGATTTCTGGTTGTCTCCTGGGTCATGGTAATTGCAACGCAGTAACTCTTTCAAACAGCCTTAGCAGTGCAAACTGAAAAGGGCTCTGGGATCTTCTGGCCTAAACAGTGCTATTTAAAGGTCAGCCATTCATTAGAAACAGCCACAGCTTCACTTCTCAGCAGTTTCCAACCAGACATCAGACATTTGCCCGTATCATGGAGAAAGGGAGGAGGTAAGAGATACCACAAGGGGCATATTTCAAGGGACAGTGCATGCCAGAAGCAGCAGAATAAAACTGAAGGCTAAAACCTGCCTGATGCCCTCCTCCAAAGATATTCTCCAACATGCCAGGAGATGACAAAACTATAGATACAAACACACACAGCCCGACAGACTGCAAACTGAGCACTATCGTCTGTGGCAGCACAAGTGACAAGTGAACTGACGCAGATGGCTACCACCCACTCTCCACTTCCCCAGCTGCTCACCAGCCTGGTCAGCCAAGATGGGAATTGTCCCACCACCTCCAAGCCTGGCTGTGCGCCAGCACGCTTCCCGCGCAGTTCGTATCACTCAGGATGCCTGTCCCATGAGGAGCCACCACCAACCTGTGACTGCCTGTGAGCTGGGTGCTCAGCTCCCACCCCAGCTGTTTCTCTAATTACATTAAACACGCAGAATTCAACTGCAGCTGCTCAGGCTGCTTCCAAAAGGACTCTTCTTTTAATTAAAAATTTGCTATTAAAAAGCATTAAATTCTGTAATGCAAATAATCCTCTAGAAATCATCTGTTCCAGCAGCTAATGACCAGCTTTGTTAGAGCAGTAACTACCAGGAGCAGGACAGTTAGCTAACAGGACATAGCTAGCTGCCGGTAACCAGTCCCTTAGGAACGTGGACTCTTCCCCCTCCTCCTCCTTCCAAATCTGACACAGAGAGGTTACAGTATGCTGGATATATACCAGCTTGCAGTAAACTCCCCAAGCTCACAGCATTTCACACCAATTGCAGTTTTAAAGCTTTGGAAAATTGAAGAGAAGAAGGGCTTGTTAACTCTCTGCTCTGGTTCAGGCAGCACCAAGCTGCTGCAGGCTCTGCAGAGAAAGACAAGGAACAGTCCTAAGGGAGTATGAAAAGGCCCACGCGCACACACAGGTGTGGGTTTCTTTCCCCTCACCATTGTTCTTACTGTTACCTTTTTAACAATCTGGCCCTAAAAAATGAGGTTATAGCAGTGCCCTTTCTGCCACACATGGTGACAAGGCAGGGGAAATTCCCTTATGCACAGAAATTCACAGCCTAGAAAGAAGCTGTAGGGAGAACAGTATCTTTCCTGTTTAGAAACCAGTCCTTCTGCAGAGGTAAAAAGCAAAAGTAAAAAAAGAAAACACGAAGTATTTTTTAAAAACATTTCAGTGCCAACTAAATGTTATTTTTCCTTTGATTTTGCAATGTCTGTATTGAAAGGCTGAAGTTCAGCACATGATACATAACATTTAGTGTGCCCTACTTAAACACTACATGAGCCAAAAGAGTGCATTAACAGCAATATTTCCTACTCTCCTGGTAACAGTGCAACCATGACCATCCAGAACTGTTATTAATAATTTCCGATTATCCACATACCACATAAGCAAAGTACTTTTGATAACCACTAGTATTATATGAGAGCTTTTCTAAAAAACCCCAAAGTAATAACAAGCCAACTTTATTGGTATCTAAAAGAAAATACACAGAGAACACTCACTTTATTAGAATTAAGAAAATAAAGATAGAGGCCGTGACAAGTTTCAGGTCTCTCATACTGGCTTTTGAGCTTTGCTACACACATTCCTGCCACCAGGGACAGCCCTTGGTGTTGCAAAGCAGTGCTCCTGCCCATGCAGGCAGGTGTTCTGCCTGACATCCCAACTTTGCTGTATTAACCTGATTTTCACAACTCCTTTCTCACATTGCCCAGGACAGTCATGACACCGTGCCACAGAGGCAAGCTCTGTTCAAATGGCAGGTTGATGCTTGCACGATTTCACCAGTGTGCAGCCGTCCCTCTGTTCTGTTCAGGGTTCAGGCAGGGGGAAGCCCAAAGGAGGCTCCTTCCATTTCCTCAATGCTATTCTAACTACGGGGGGGGTGTGTGTGTGTAAAAAAAAGGTAGGGGAATCCCCCTTCGACTTCTGCAGTACCTTTGAGTTTGAGTGCACTGAGTCTGGCCATCGTCCCACTATTTTATTTTTTTTTAAGGGGTCGCTTGAATACAGGTAAATCTTGCAGCTAAATAGATAAATAATGGAATCGGAATACCTCTCCAGTACAGACCACAAAGACATACAGAATAAATATAACCCCAGCAAGGAAGAAAATGTAATTGTTCCTCCACTCCCAAATTCAGGGGGGTCACAGTGAAACACTTTTCTTAAAACTACAGGAAAAACTATAGGAAGAAGAGGCAGACAAAGGAGAAAACAAGAAGAGGTAAATAAACAATAGCTAGTGAAAGAAATAACCGGGAGAATCAGAATGAGCCATAAAAAGCTGGATTGCCTGGGGTTTTGGGGAGCCTCCTCTCAGCAAGATCTTCATCCAGGAGCACTCACCTAAATCCCTAACAGTGTAGGGACCGGAAAGAATAAATGGTAACTTGCAGCTCAAAGGCTCAAACTTTCCAGCAGGAATGCACTCTAGCTGATATTCTGTTTGGTTGGTTTGGGTGTTTCTGCTTTGTTTTGGGGTGGGTTTATTTTTTTGCACATTTGGTGATTAGATTTTTTTTTCTTTTTTTTTTTTTTTGCAGGGGGGGAGGGCAGGCATGGGGAGAGGAGAGCAGGCTAAAGGCGTAAGACCAAGAACATCATTGTTTGACTTCTTAGGAGACACAGCAACTTGCTGTCCTCTCCGACAACCCCATGACACTTCCAAGAAAGAGCTGCTCAGTAACTGAGAAAGCCATAAAGAGTAACTCTTGCTACAAGGTCTCTCCCCCATGCCCCCCTTCCCCACACCATTCCCTCTCCGCACCAGTTTCAGCTGAGAGAAGCAGCAGTCCCCCAGCAACAGAAATCACAGGGCAGCAGCTTTAAACAGTGGGCCAGGCACAGGAGCATCCCACTTGGAAACCACGGAGTTTCCATAGGGCAGCAAGCATGGCCAAACCACTGGAGAATCCCCAGCATTTTAACTATTCTTTGCACATAACATCCTTTCTGTCCCAAATTGCAAAGGCAGTCTGGATGTCTGCAGCCAAATGAAAACAAGGAAATCTGCTGTTTACAGCAAAACACAGCCTACAGTTTTTTCTTCTTCACCAAGGAAGCAATTCAAATCTCTTGTTAAGGAAAAGGTGATAGGAAAACATTCTGAGTGGCAGCAGGGGTGGAAAAGTGAGGGCCCGCTTGTCAAGAGTAGTATCTCAAAATGAGGAACAAGCGAACCTGAAGTGGTGGCTACATATCTCTAAGACAACAAATCCAGTATTAGGTCTGCGGATGTGATCAACGCATCCCATTTCCCACCCAGGTTAGATACGAGTGCTGTGGGATACTCCAGCTGGGCTGCACCAGCATTGATCCTTGCAGCAATTCACACCTTGATCATAACCATTATTTAAGGGCACACAAACTGGAGACCTTTTTTTTATGCACATCCATCAAAATCACTCCCACGAGACAGAGGTACTAAGAGGACATACCACTTGTCAGAGGAAGTAAAACTGAACTGGGTCAAAAGAAATTCTAATTCACAGGAGACTTCTATACCATTTTCTCCCCATTTTAAATAAGGACATGTCCAAAATTCTGGTTTATGCTGAGAGAAGCCAAGAGATAGAAGTTAAAATAAAAATAGGTGCAAGTACATTTTGAAGAAAAAGTCAGAAGTAGGAAAAACCTGAAAAAGCAATAATTCTGATAGATGCTGAGGACAGCATTTCACTACTGCTATAAATTGTCTCAAAGAAATTAACTCTGAAGCAGTTCAGCAAAGGATACGAAGGCAGAAATCAGAAAGAGAATTTGGCTCTGGCTCTTGGGCTACTATCAGCCTCTCTTAAAATATGTACTTTTATTATTCTAGACCTAAGTGCATTCAGTTCTTCACAGCAAAGGCTGCCATGAGCTGAGACACGGCGACTGACCAGAAGTGCTCAGTTTGAACTATGAGCAAAAGGTATTCAAGAACTACTTTTGTACAGTTGGGTTAAAAATATCTAAGAAAGAGTACAGATCAGCTGGTGACAGATCCAAAGAGGTGGCACATATTTAGACTGGCATAACAAAGAAAATTTAGAAGAAGGGCAACACCTAACAACACAGTGGACAAAATCCACGCACAGAGCAGACTTCATGGTGCACTGAAGAAGCCACAATCCTACTCTTGTAGAACACAGGAATGCTAGAGAAGAGTTTTCAAAACTATGAATGAGAATTTTTATCAAATTTTGGATCATTATTGCTTTGGGAACTCAAGGACTAGAAAAGTCATGTTGAGCACTGTGCTGAACTCCATGTCTGCACTGAACCAGCCTGCAGGAAGATAGCAGGGTTCCCAACTCTGTCAAGTGCTCTAATATTTGATGGGTAGCAGGAAGCATAGGAAAAACTGAATTCTCCACAAGAGAATGCCTTTGTAGTGAATGAGTTACAGGACTCAAAAATCAGTTGCACTGACTGACTGAAATTAAGTTTACAACTAAGCAGAAGACCAAAAGAGCTGTTCCAGTAAGCAAGAGCAGATATTCAACACACTCTAAGTTTAGCTCTACAACAAGCAGAAGGCAATGGTGAAGTTTACTTTACCTTAGCCATTGCACAAGCTTCAGCAGCACAATCAAGAAAGTGTCTGCTTTGAAGGGTCAGGGCTATCAGCACGCTTATAGAAACCTGCTTTTCTCCTGCAAAGCAGGGACCAAGGGAGAAGAGAGCCATATCATTCTCTTCTACGTGTTCCCAAATACATCCATGTCAAAAGCCTGTAAAATTTATAGATAAGTGAATCACTGGAACCGTAAGTTGTTCAAGAAGTGGAATTCCCCAGAGAGCTGTGACTCTTGCCAACTTCCACAGACATTTTATCCACTTACAGACAGAGGGGTTTTAATGATGTTGCTTTCTGCCTCCCTTTAACACTCCCATATCCTCAGTAATGGGTGCATCTTTTTTGCCTTTAAAACAGGATGGAGTGAACAGATCACTGATTGATCTCCATCCAATTCTGTTGAATTTGGTGAGCATGGCTGGCAAAAGGTTTCTCTGGACCAGAATGCAAAATACTCTAGAAAGCTGTCAGGAGGAAAAAAAAAAAAAGAAAACAACCAACAAACAAGCTGAAAGTTAGAGAAAGACATTCTTCCTCTACTGAACTAAAGTCTGAGGTGTCCAGCTATAATGGCACATTCAAATGTACGTTGCACAATGAGAGCATGGTACATACCATGAATCAGAAATCAGAAAAATGCCTCAAGTCAACTTTCTTCAATCCAGACAAAAAAACCTTACCACAACACTAAGCTCTTAGAAGGGTTACTCCACTATGATTACCTTGGCCATAATGTGCACCTAAAGACAAGACAAAACATCCAATTACAGAGCGACAACCTATAATTAGGGCTGAGATTTGAGGAAGGCATGTTAGGATAACTCAGAAAGCAGTCATTTCACAAAGAGCAACAGAAACGGAAATTCCACCGTTATTTTGCACCTAGAGTAATCTTTATTTTAACCAAGTAGCAGTGTTATGGTCAGTATGTTGCAGTCCAGAATCTCCATAGCAGAATCGTCTGTCTTGCAGCAAATGGATAAGAACCACAAATTCAACAATAGGTTTGCTTCATATCCTGTGTCCAGGCAGGAGACAAAAGCAGCCCACCTTGCAGAGTCCTAACTTTCAGTCCACTGCCCCAGACTCACTAGAGGCTCAGATCACTGTGGAAGAGCAGGACATGCTGCAACACAGTTTGTAACAAAAGCAGTAACAACAAAACTTAATGAGGATATTAAAGCAGGTGCAAAATCTGCAGAATTCTTCAGGATTGGTGCAAAGTTACTAGCATAGCTCACACTGAGGCAACACACCAAGTATTCATCCAGAAGAGTTTACAACATAGAATGGCAGTAACTAGGTGATTACTCTGATACACATTTCAAGGGAAAAACCTACTCAGAACAACATGTTTCCCTTCTATGACAACCTAACAAGTCCAAGGAATATGGAAGCAGCAATGCATGTAGCATCTGGACTTCAGCAAGGCTTCTGACAGCATCTTACGTGCTATTTCCATAAGCAATTTAGAAAAAATGTTTATTCAGAACTAGTTTACAATGGTGTATGCAACTCACTGAAAAAACATACTCAAAGTTGATCACTGTCAAACTGCAACAATGTATCAAGTGATAACTTCAAGTGTTTGTCCAGAGTCCAACAGTATTCAACAGTGTTATTAATTATCTACATGATGCAATATATGGCATTGTTGTTAAACATCACGTTACTGTGCAGGGAGTTGCAACCCTATTATACTATCAGAAGATAAATGAAAATGGTCTTGACAAATCTGGGGGCCGGGGGGGGTGATGACACCCACATAGTGGATTTCTTCTTATTTGTTTTGATAAAGACAAATGTAATGTACACTTTGATAGGAATCCTCATCTATACAAGATGGAAAAATTATTTGCTTGCCGAAGTTCTGCAGAAAGTACTCTGGAGCAATAATGAGTCAGAAAACAAAAGTCCATCATCAACAGCATATTTAAATGACAAGTTTCACGGGCTGATGTACAAAACAAGAGTATCTTTGCTAGCACAGGTGAAGCAGTTCTTCCCCCTCTAGTCAGCATTGACATGGCCTTAGAATCTTATGTCCAGTTTTGTGCATCACATTTCTAGAAAGATATGAAGCAACTGGAGAGAGTCCAGAGGAGGAAAAGGCTGGGGGGGGAGGACTGGAGGTCTAGAAAACGTGATGTAATGACATACGAGAAAAGATTGAAAGAACTGAGTTTGTTTAGTCTGAAGAAAAAGACAGCTAAAAAGAGACATGATAACAGTCTTCAAATACCTAAAAGATTGTTACAAGAAAGAAAAACTACTTTCTGCATATACTCCAGATAGAAGTAGAAATTACAAGCTAAGATAGCAGCAAAGTATGTTTTTTCTAATGTCTTAACTGACAGAAAAACATAAACATTTGAAAGATTGCCACTAGGGACTGTGGAAGCATTAAATGTTTTTAAGAACAAACATGCCTGGAACCAGCCAGGTATAAAAGGTTTTCACAGGACTGCGGAACGGACCATATGACTTCCCAAGGTCTTACTCAACACACTTGGATTCTGTGCTGTAGGCACAAAACTTAATTCCTTTATTGCTATTTGTGACCGCCCGTTGAGTTTAGAATGACTAGTCTCTTTATCTTAAGAGAAAAACTGTTCTTTCTAGGAAGACAAGAAATGCTCTGTAGAAAATGCAAGAACTGCTGACATTCCCCCAAACTGTCTTTTCCAAACCACAGTACGACAGGAGACAAGCATTGCCACTCATTACAGATGAGGAACAAGCTGTAAAATTGAACCAAGAATGTGATACGTTTCTGTTTTCAGTGTGGTTTACTTATAAAAGTGGTTTTCCTCTTGTGTGTAAGATTTACTCTGTAAGAGGCCTGGCAATAAAAGATGTAAGAAATTATAAAAAGGAGAGACGATGAAAGTGAAGTTAAGGCCAAAATAAAAAGTGACATCACCTACTAAACTAAGTGCAACAAGTCTTATGGGGCACATGAAGCTCAATAACTAGCTAATATGAGTTTTAGTCATTCTGAATATTGCCAAGCAATAAATTTACCGGCCAATATATTCATCAGTGCAAATTACTGTAGAAGGTGGCCACTGCTCCTCTCCTCATGCCATACCTCCGCAACTACACTCAGATGCAACAAAGCTCTTTCTGCTGAAAAGCTGCTACTAAGGTGCTTTGCATTTTTGAGGTCCCGAGCTTGTGGTAATTGCTTCTTCATCGCATATGGAATCGGCTATAGATGTTAGTCCATGGGGTATGCTGTAAGGCACCTTTCTTCTCCCAGGTCTTCAGAGGATAGGAGCAAATGATTATGAAGCTGAAAGTCAGGAGACCAGACAGATGCCCTTAAAACGTTATCTACGCTGACAGATAGGGTTATGCAAAAGAAAGATAATGTAATGCATCACAGGTTTCCCAGACAGGGATATTTAAGAGTGCTTTGGTTGAAGGCAGTTTGGTATTTCTTAGTATTTTCTTAAATAAATTAACTCAAATTAGAACTTAGCTAGGATCCTAGCTTTATTTATTTAAAGATCCTAAAAAGGGGACTATTAACAGTCCAAATTTTTTGCTCAAAGCAACTTCCAGCAATGTGAAATTTCTCTAAAAGAAAACTTAGGACAAACTTCCATGGTTTTCTGGAACGAGATAAAAATCCATGCCCTCTCACTACATTCTGTAAATAACGTAGTTTTGGCCTGAAGTTGTACCTTATTTTGCCCCTTCCTGCATTTCTAGACAAAACTATTCCCTTTACTCCATTATTTCTTTTTTTTGTTTGTTTTGTTTTTTAAATCACTGCCAAAATGGGCAATTTGGTTTTGGTCTCTTGTTTTTAGAGTAAGTGGCTACTATAATGAGAAGAGCCGACATATTAGCCCACCCTCCTTTACCTTTGGGCATGTCCCCAAATATAGCATTTAAACAGATACCTCAAAGAGTGCCAAGAAGAAGAAACAAAAGACAGGTGTGGGGAAAACAAACCCAACAGCTCATTCCCATTGCAGAATGTCAGATGAGCAGACAAGAGCCAATCATCACCCAAGGAGCAGGGACAGCTCTGCATGGGTGAGCAGATGGGAAACCAGCACACTAGTGAACATCTGGGCAATGATGCTAAGGAACAGGACAGGGTCATATGCAGAATTTGCCGAAGAGAGAAACAGAGGTGATTTCAACAGGCAAGTCAGATGAGTTGTTGTGAGCATTCCAAGTACACCTGCTCTTGCACAGCTCACTAGATGAGACACATTACTCCTCTCTCACCCCCACCCCTCTGAGCCCAAGGAGGTTTACCAATATTTGGATGCTTTAGAAGTCGGCAGATTCGAGCTTCACGTTCCAGTTTCTGGTGATCTGAAAGAGAATAACAAACAAGGCGTTAAGCACCACAACTCTGAAGTAAGCTCTTGTTCATATTCAACAGAGAAAGGAACACAGTGACCCAGCATTCATCCAGAGAGCTGGGAACTGCTGGAACACGACTGTTTCCCAAAACCTCACAGCCCTTTCATGCAAGGGCTATTCAGCCGAGGCTGCAGGAGGACCTCTGCTCCTGCTACAGAGCTAGCACTAAACTGGTATTCCCTCCTTGGATTCACAGTGAGTAGCAGCAGAGTTAAAGACACTGCTCTCACGTCCCCCTCACAAATATGCAAAGCCAGTGACATCCCTTCCGAGACCTACCCCCTTTCTCCAAGGCTGGAGAGGAAGAGGAAAAGTCTCTGAAGAAACAGACCACATGAAATGGGAAAAGGACCTGCTTCCACTCCAGAGAAACACTGGGGAAGAAGGGTAAAGTAGGGGAGAAATACACAGCTCCTGCTAGTGCACAGCCATCACGTGAAATAGGGAACTCTGCCAGCTCCAGTGAACCATAAAGGTAACCGTACTTCAGTACCCATGGACAGACTCACTGGTGAAATGCTGATCAAGCACTTTGAGATCTCCAGGCGAGAAGTTCTGCCCAAATGCTAAGTATGCTTATTCCAGCCCAAAGGCAACATCAGTTCGAGCATGACTGTCATCTGGATTAAAGAAAAAAATACCAAGGAGAGTAAAAAATGGTTTCTCCTCCCTAGAAACATAACATGCATGAATGCAAGGAAAGGAGAGGGAGCTAGAGCAACTCTGCCCATCTCAGCCAAGAGGCAGGGGGCCTTTTAGCCACTGAGGCTCAGACAGGAGATTTTTCACAACAGCAATGATGAGTCCTGAACTTTCACTACAAAGGCCCCATCCTCTCAAGTGAAATGCTCACATTGGACAAGGACAGATTCACTGAGAGGATCCCAGGGAGGCAAATCATTTAGGCAGCCATGGCAGCTGCTAAACTCTAGACTTTTGGGGATGCAGATGCCTAGAAAGAAGCAAGAAGCAAGGACTGCCCTTCCTCCCAAGTCCAGCCATCAAAAGAACAAAGGAAGGGCAAGCAGCAGTCCCTGCCTGCTCTTGACATTTCTTCTGTAGCAGATCTTCAGCACACAGGCTTGAAAACACACCTTCTCTGCACCACCCGTGACACACACATCTTCTCCACAGGAGTAAGCAGGACCCTTGGCTAGTTAGGCTACTCAGCAGATCACTGGTAGAAATGCAGCGTCCTCCAATTTACAGGAAACCCACTATAGACCCAATTCAACAAAGCCACACTGCAGTGCTTTGCCCAAGAACAGCCTGTGCAGCTCCACGGTCTCTGCATGGTCTTCCCTTCCCTTTGTAAAGGAAGGCATCAGGCGACTGTTCTCTTCCCCATGAGAACGAGACGGAGACCGAGACAGATCTCAGCTCAGAACACTTTTCTCTCCCAGGCTGGGAATAGCAGCTCAGGACACTGCAGGATTTCTGTCTTCTTTCCCACTGCTGAACTGTAGAAAATGTCCCAATTAATATTTTATAGGGCTGAGATGTGCTTACATCCTCATCTGCTACTGTTCAGGGATGGGGGAAGGTAAATTACTCCTTTCATCTCTCCTTCCTTCTCAATCCTGGAAATTATTGTTGTTGTTGCATATATTTTACAGTTCTGTGCCAGAACCACTCTCCAATAAAGTAGCAGGCAGCAAGAAAGCCTGGAGAGCTTCCACACTCCCGACGCCTTGGTGCAGTGCAAGCGCTTTCTCACCTGCATTGCTGGGGAGGGGTGGGGGTGCCTTGGCTTCACTTTTAGCAGCATCTCTCACAAATGAAGTTTTGCAAAACACAGTTGCAAGGTAACAGACTGTGCTGCATACTCGGCACTTGGGCCAGATTCTCACAGCAGGACAGCAGTTTAAGATAAGCTTGCTTGTACGCCTGAGTCTTGCAAATTCCCCACTTGCCCTCCCAGCTCTACTTGGAACTCCTACAGAAGGGGATCCTTCACCCACCCGGATCACGTTGCCCTCGTGCACAGTTACACTTGCTGAGAATCTGTTCCCAAGTACAAGGACACAGGGAAGCAGACAGCAAAAACAGCTGAGCAAAGGGGGAAGGAGAGGTAAGAGCTCACCACGTGCTACTCAGCCACCGAGTCCTGACAGCCAGGACGGACAGCTGACAGGAGCAAGGCTCAAACAAAATGACATAACCACCAAAATGCCATGGGAGATGTAAATCAAGAGCAATTGCTCCCCTGAAATCCTACACCATCGTGCAGAGGGAGGGGAGCGGGCAGGGCTGCTAGTGATCACGGGCAGCAGCCACACCAGAACTTGTGACAAGAGGTCGTCACCCCACACCCCATCCCTCCAGCACCACACAGCCTGGCCGGAGACCAGAGGAGGAGTACAGCACTCCGGTCACAAGGTACAGGAAACTATTTCTGGTCGGGGGGAAAGCATACCACACTCTTCTGTCTCCAGGGCAACAAAACAGGCAAACTCAAGCACAACTCCCAGGGAGAACGTACACTCCAGCCTGGGAGCAGCCAGCCGCCACAACCCAGAGCAGCCAAAGGTCAGGCTGGGCGGGTTTCCTGCCTCTGGTCCATCCCGGAGGATCACAGGTCCTGTTCCTGCAGGATCACCCATCCCGTTGCAGGCAGCACCAGAACACAGCCCCACCTGTGACTTGAAAAGAGGGCCCCCCCCATCCCCAAAGAGAGCCCCTTTTTAAATCCTTCTTCACTGCTCGTTGGCTTTTGGAACAGTGTACACATTTGACTCTCATTCCACAGATCAGTGACAGAGTCAATTCGGTACTTGCTGGGAACAACCCGGTACCTAAATGCATAAGGAATAAACACAGAGCTGCAATTTTTCTACCTTTCCCTGGTCTAACAATGGTAATTCCCAGCAGGAGACAGAAAAAACAAAATTCTCTGAGTCCAGCAGAGCAGCCAAAGGCCTGGCTTTGTCACATCTCTTATATGGGGTCTCACCGAACCTTAAAAATGCAAAGTATTCTTAACTGTGAGAGAGTCCAGCGTAGGGCAACAAAGATAACTGAGGGATTGGAGCATCTCCTTTATGAGGAAAGGCTGAGAGAGCTGGGACTCTTTAGCCTGGAGAAGAGAAGGCTGAGGGGAGACGTTATTATTGCTTATAAGTATCTAAAGGGCAGGTTGAAGGAGGATGGAGCCAGACTCTTTTCAGTGGTTCCCACTGGCAGGATGAGGAGCAATGGGCACAAGTTGGAACATAGGAAGTTCCACTCAAACACAAGAAAAAACTTTTTTATGGTTAGGGTGACAGAGCACTGGAACAGGCTGCCCAGGTACGTTGTGGAATCCCCTTCTCTGGAAATTTTCAAGACCTGCCTGGATGCAGTCCTGAGTAATGTGCTCTAGGCAATCCTGCTTTAGCAGGGGAGTTGGACTACATGATCTCTAGAGGTCCCTTCCAACTCTGAAAATTCTGTGATTCCATGACTGTATTAGAATAATGATGAAAAGACAACATGGGTTCAGATCCCTGCCTTACAAACAGCTTGCAAAGCAAATAGTTTCTCTTCCCTCTGCCCAAAAGATCCAACTTATTTCTGCAAGCCATTTGTAGAATGAAGGTGTTTATTCTTAATGCACTGTGGAAGTACACTTTGTAGCTAAGAGAAACACAGCAACACATCTGACCTACCTTACAGGATCCCAGGCCTGGGACTCATAATGAGGCCTATTTCCCACCTTTCACAAACTATGAAATTCAACCAGCAATTTCCATAACTTGCCTAAAACACAGTATATCCTCTAGAAAACATAAGGGTTCACATTCAAGACTTCAAGTGATAAATAAACCCATACACCCACAGAAGTTACTCCAAATGTTAGTTATCCTTCTTGTTAAAATTTAGCACTGCCATTCCAAGTCCCAATTCATCTACCTCCTGCTTCCAAATATTGGATTTCATTAAGCTCTTTTCCTGCTACGTTACAGAGCTGTCTAGCCCTGAACAATAGCTGATGCTTAAAACTTAAGTACAGGATATTACAAACACTCATCTAATATTCATTTACTGTTTTCCAGCCAAAAAAAAAAAAAAAAGACACTCTTGCTATTTGGACAATTCTTCTATATACAGTCTGAAGCAATGAGTATCTACACAGACAGAGAAGTGTAGTCTACATAGCTCTTTTGCTGCAAAATCTAAAACGTATATGCTTAAGGAGATGGTGCTTAAAACCAGGAGAAAACTTTCTCGTGTTTGATACACAAACTAAGGTGTGAATACCTATTTCTCTTTACTAGTCCTTTATATGATATGATTTCTGCATCTTGGTTCAGCATATGAGACTACATTTAACCCAAGTACGTTCAACATTATTGTTATGCAAATACTGTACTAAGTGTCATTCTAGTAACATTAATACCGGGTTTCTTCAGATCATACCTGATAAGAAACTGCCTGTTCAGACAACTGGGATTTCTTTGGGTTGGGTTTTGATTAGGCTAGGGATTTACCTTAATAGAAAACAAGAATGATTGTGTTAGCATCATTAGTGAGAGTTAAGGACCTGCAAAAATGAAACTGCTTCATTTTATACAAACATGCAGCCTGTTCACTGGGACACAAATGCTCGTGCACAATGGACGGACAGAAGTGGCTGTGCACAATTAATAACATCACAGCTGTAAGAATCTCTAACTGATCAGGTTAAAACAAAAACAACCCTGCCTGAATACAGAAGGCAGCAGACCAAAACCATGATAGTTTGGCCTGTATGTCCTAAATGCATCAAACTTCAGCAGATAAGACAGCATAATGTGATGCAAAACAAAGATGTACCCAACAGAAATAAAAAACAAAACACAGACAGCTTTTCTTCACAAAAAAACAGCAATCTCCAGCAGGGTGGGGAATATGACTAGTTTTATATTGATGCGCATTTCTTACTCTTTTGTAAGAAAACCCTTTCATTGTCTGACCACTTCAGTCTGTTACCCCAAAGATGCGGTGGCAGAGATGGATGAATAATGTTTAGGACCCAACTTCTGGGCTGCATTCTTTTCCAGGGAATCAGTTCTCTGTTTCCTACTCTAGCCACTACATACACAGCTGCTTTGCAGGAGGTTTGTCCTCACCAAGTCTTTCTCCTCCAAGGGTTCCTGAGGCCCGGAGAACATTTCCAGACACACAGACAGGGCACAGGACACCTACAAATCCCAGTAGTCTAGAGCTGTCAAGTGAGAACATTTACATAACAACAACAACAAAAAGATAAAGAAAAAGGTCACTGTGCCTAATCAGCCTGTTCACAGCTGTGCTGAGAAGAAGGCACTGCCAGGGAAGCACAGGGAGAACTGCGTGAAGCTGAGGTACGCTTGCAAAAGGCAGAGTCTGGAGAAAGACACCTGCAACAGACCTGAAAAGGAGATCAGTCCCAACCAAGCAGTGTGAAGGCCGAACTTAAGCTGGGGAGTAGGAGAAGATGGTTAGGTGTCAGGTGCTGACACTGCCACCCTGCACAGGCAGCACAGCACGAAGCCCTCCAGGCTTCAGACAGAGCTACAATGCCCTGACTGACTCCCACTCCCGAGAGATGTGGAGAGGGGTTTTGTTTCAGCTGCAGTCAGCTGCCACACAAACGCGCTTTCCGGCCAGAGTCTTGCCACAGGCTCCTCACAGGACCAGTGACTGGGGAGGCTGACAGAGATGTGCCCTTTGTGCCCCATCCCCTCCACCTGTCCAAGGAACACTGACATTTATTGCTCTAGCAACAAACGTCAGCAAAACCACACCTATTTCAGATAGTTCCTTCTCCTGGCAAGCAGGAGTACAAGACAGCATTAAAAACTAATTGAAACAGTGGACAAACAGTTACCGAAATAAACCAAACCAAGATTTATCAGTGAAAGTGACTAATTTCACACCTACCAGAAAGTGAGGTGGAAAAAGCTAATTCTACCATACTTTCTTCAACAAGCATTAGAAACACAGCATGGTTTTGAAACCGTTTGACATGCAAAGGAGCACACCCACTGCAGCATTTACTGGCTTACTTTACCAAACTGTAACTATATTGAGGTCCTGTGGCCAAAGCTCGGTCTTTATTTACTACACCCATCTTAAGAAAAAAAAAAAGGGGGGGGGGATGGGGGACGGGCGAGAAGAACAGGACAACTTTTAGCAGCCTAAAAGTTTAGCCACCCCAATGGGAAGGCAGATTCTTTCCTAAATACAGTAAAAAGAAGCAGCAACAAAACTAATGCTTAGTTGTGAATCATCTCTGTTTGATGAGAAACTGTCATGAAGAAAAAAGCTTGCTCCTCTTTTTACCAATACATAATCTTCCCGACCTCAACTGGAATATACAATCCGGCTGCTCAATACTACAGTCCACCTGCCTTCATCCTGCACTAGGACCATGCTCTATCATTGCTGTTAAAGCAGGCTTGAAGCTATCATTCCTGTGGGAATACAATCTAGATTACATTTCTGAGAATGGGAAGAGTCCGGAAGAGAAATCAAACCCAAAGCAATAAATTCAGTTTGATTGCTGTCATCATGCCAATTCCGGGAGATAGTCAATTGGTGCCAGCTGCTAAGATATCATTTGAGTTGCTTCAAGACAGAAATCGAATTTGCATCAACTACATTTTGTAGTATGAGACCAGTCTGAGCCTTCAGGTTCCTTCATGCTTTTCTTTGCTTTTTTTAAATTTAAACTTCCTCTATGAAACATTCCCAGCAAAAGAGAGCTAGCTCCCTTATCCCGCACATCAAGCCTTAGGCTTTCCCCCATATTCTCTTATTTTTCCAACAAGGCTGTGCTACAGAACAGCTGAGATATCTCAGCATTTGCAATAGGGTGGCCCGGGACAGTAAGCCATCCCACACCACCACTTTAAACATGAGTAGCAGCAAGTCTCAGATCACCACCATTTCCCCTTCTGCAGAAGTTAGTAGAAAAACAATCATCCTAAGCCTTAAGAATGACCAGAGCCCCCGTAGGTTCAGTATATCCTTTCTGACAAGACCTAACAGCAGATGCCTAAAGAAAAATATAAGAAAATAAGCATATAACAACACTTCTCAAATGCTCTCCCTCCCTCCAGCTGTTTGCAACTCAGGACTTTCATGTTTCCATTTCAGCGTTCCTACATTGCCATTTCAAAGACCAGCCAAAATTAATAAATCTGTAACAGTGTACTACCCCCATTGCAGGTGATGTTTCTGCATACCGAATTCTGCTTTCCAGCCTCCCAGTGTGGAACGACCCCAGTAGCACGATGTCCCATGCAGGAGGGCAGAGGGGCACCCATCCCCTACCACCACCACCAGCAACTCTGCTGCAGCAACTGCACAAAAGTCAAAGTCACCAAGGGGAAGACACAGCTGGAGCAAGCAGGTGAAGATGAAACAGCGAAGCTCCACTTTTCTCACCCAGTGAAAGCTAGAGAAACAAGACGGGGGTGAAATCCTCATCACTTGCCTTCAGCTACTGACAGAGGAGGTTCAAGTGCCAATAGGACACAATAAACAAATACATGATTTCTTTCCAGAAATGCCAGCAGACCTACTTTCTGACAAAGCCGTTCCACTAGCAAAACCGCTAATATTATTACCTTGTAACAGCCTTTTCCCATGTTTTCGCAACCTCCCAGAAACAACTCCATGCGTAAAAGTGTAATACTACCCCTCAAAGTACATAGACACATGGATCTTAAAGACAGCCAGAAAGCTCATACAGTTGGTAACAAGCTGTGTTTCCACTCACTAGCATCTGTGAACCCCTTGGTATTACTGTACTGGAAAAACAAAATGAACAAAACAAAAGGAATGAACTACATGAACTCAGAACAGGCTTTCCACTTTTTTTTGTTCAAGTAATGCAGAAAATAGACTATCAACACCACAGAGCAGAAGTCAAGATGGTTTAAGTAATTGTATTTGTATCTCAGATGAGCACCCTGAAGAGTGGGCCAGGGAAATGTATTATCTTTTCCAGTATTTCATTACCTTGTACTTACTTCGCAAAGATAATCTAACTGAAGGCAGATATGAACATGTGTACAACAGTGGCAAACGGAAAGAAGGTATTAAAAATACCTAGAAGAGATGGATCTTCTAAAAGCATGCACCTTTGCCATTGCAGTTTCTATGCTCAGTGTTATTCAAAGCTGCCTTTTCTTTTCATACACATATTTTTCAGTTTATCAGCAAACTTGTCCAGTGTTTTTCTTTGGGTTTTCCAGCAGGTGGACCTGGTAAGGGAAGGAAAATTCCTGTCCTCTTGCTTTCAGCGGGAATGTATATGCTGAGTATTACCTATTGTACACATTATAAAGCAAAAGAAAAGCAAAAGATGTGCACATTAAGAGGAAGCGGGGAGCTTGGGCTCTCACAGACACCAGCAACTTTCCAGGAACTTCAAGAGTCAAAGGAGGTCAAATGACTGAATCAGCGCAGGCTCGCAGCTATAGGTGAGCGTCATCTCTGTCACAGTCACAATTAACTATGTGAACACATGGGGGTTGAGGTGCTCAAGCCTGACGTGCCACTTCTTGCCTACAAAGGCACAGATAAAGCCAGATTGGGTGTTTTCTCTCTCTCAGAGAGAACTCCCACCATCCAGCTTAGGTTCTTGTCTACAGCAGATCTCACAGTTTGACCAAAGCCAGCACTGCAAAGCAACATGAAGTCTGAATGCATGTGCATGCACCAGTAAACAGAAAGGGAAGGAGCAAGCACCCCAGCCATCCACTATAGGCATAGTCCTTGACTCCACATTTGAGATCAACTCAGAATCTGGGCAAGCAATGTCCTTCTGAGCTTGCTATAGCACTCAGAGCAGGATTTTGTAAACCCCTTGATGAGACATCCCTCCACAGCATCCACTGCCCCTCCCCACCAGAGCCATCCTTCCCCATAAGCCACAGGCCCCCAGAGACCCTGCTCATCAGACTGTTTCTAAAGCTGTTCCCAGTCTTATTCAGCCAGAAGCAATGGGCCAAGTAGAGCCCAATGGATTCAGCCTGAAGCTCCGGTGTTAGTGCAGCCACTGCAAAATGAGCCAGTACCATGACTGTCTTAGGAGGGTGGAGGATGTCCCTACAGAACAACTAACACAGGTCAAAACACTGTTCAGGCCCCAGTCAAAGTTTTCAATAAGTTCTGACATAACACACATGCCATCCCTTATGTACAAGCCCTGCTTCTGGTCCAAATCTCCTCTCAGGGCATACCAGTTCCTCTTGCTGGCAAGATAAACATGTCTGCACCTCCCCTGGTCATCCTTCCCATGTTGCCAGTGGGACGTACAAGGCCTGTGCCAACTCTGCTTTACTCTGCATTTGCTTTTACCGTCAGCTAGTTACTNAAAAAAAAAAAAAAAAAAAAATCAATGAAGAATTTCCAAGAGCTTCTGATCTGAATCTCATTCCCCCTCTTTTTTCCTGCTAGCCACCAGCTTATTTCATGCCACCGTGATGGAAGCAAGTCATAGCAGGAACATCCCTTCCAGGCTTGGTGGTGAACAGGTGGGAAGGAAACATTTCACCCCTGGGGTTACCTTCCAAACTGTGTGCTAGGGTAACACCTACAGCCACAGAAGTCAGTACCTACAGTCTGCTGCAATAATCAAGAATTCTACCAACTGACCATTAAAACTACTCACCAATTCACCAACCCCACCTGCTCCACTGGCTACTGCACAGTGTAATTTCTTGCTTTTACAAGATTTCTTCTTTGCTCAGGATGGGATGAAACACAAGGAAAGGCGGCGCTGCAGTGGGAGGTACTGGGAACCATTCCTGCAGCAGCGCATTGTAGCTCCCCTCTGAAGCAATACATCCTCCAGCTGACAACAACGAAAACGCAGCCACCTTCCTCCTAACCTGAAGCAGTGGAGATCAACCACAAACACCGACAGGCAGATATAAGTAAAGAATTCCTGCCCTTTGCTGTTATCTTGTTTTATCTGCTGTGGCCAGGAGGCGTTAACTGCAGCAGCCACAGTCCTGACACAGGAAGAAATGTGGTGTAATTGTACTCCCCCTAAGAACGGCGCAATTGCGTGCTGTCCGGCTTGGTGGGACATCTGCTTGAAGGGCCCCACCAGGTTTGTGATGAGCATAACGGCATTATTTTAGCTCTCCTTGGGAATATTGGGTTATTGTCATTTCAAAAGCTTAAGAGAGCCTACATCCCAGAGAAAGGAAGAACTGTGAGATACAAAGACAACTAGCAAAAAGAATGAAATTTTCAAACCAGAAGATGCTGAGCTTCACCACTTTGAACGGTCAAACAACTTCCCCTTTCTTGCACCAGACCTGAGCAAAAAAATTAGTACAACCCTCTGTCGCGGTCACTTCAGACCTCGTAGCCTGTAAGACGACCTTCAGTTCAGAGTACTTGTCTAGCCTAACTGTCAAAGCACAGCCCCCCCATCCCACCTGCACCCCACCCCTGAACCAGAGCCCTCCCCTTCCTTCCCCCTGCCCCACATGCTGCGCCCCCACCTCCTGCCCCCCCTAGGGCTGCGGTTCAGCATGTTCCCCTTCATATTGCCTCCTGCAGCTCACCCTTTCCTCTGCGGCCGCACATCCTGCAGCATGCGTTCCTCCAAGCCCATACAGGGAGATGTACCCCCTGCCCCTCCCCAGAAGCCCCCAGCTGGACACAGGGCAGTCCCAGTCCAGCCCTTCCAACCCTGGTTTCCCATCTGCAATGGCACCATTTTTTTTTTTTAACTGCATTTTACAAGTAAATCACGTGCTCAGCTGCTAGTTTGGGTGCAGAGCCAAGAAACACTCCAGTGAGTGGGGGAGGGGATGTATTTTTTGTTTCATATGACCAGCTTACCAGCAACTTCACTGCGACAAAGAGCAGAATCTGCCCCCAACTCTCCTTCACCACCAACCCTTTCCCCCAGCGGCTCTCACAGCAGAAATGTGGAGCAAGAGCACAACAGGAGAGTCTGGCATCTCGTGTGACTCTAGCCAGCCTTGGAGTCAGAGAAGTGAGACGCCAGCCTCACACCCCAACTGATCATCTGAATGCTTACGTGCAACGAGCTGATCTTTCCTATAAAACGGCAATGGGTCATGGAAAACGGGTGGCAGGAAAAATTTTAAAAAATACAGTATTAAAGGTGGGGCAGAGGGGACGAGCATGCTCTGCTGCTCCACAGGTGGTGGGGTGGTTCCTCCTATCCCACTAGAAGCATGACAGCCCCAAGAAATGCTGCAGTGCAAACGACATCTGATGTCCTGTCACGGCAACTCCAGAGTCCATCTGCATCTCTGAGCACGAGGTCTGGGGCAGTGTTACAGCCAGCGTGCTATGGCCTCCCACGCAGAGAAAGGCAGAAGCTGTGGGTTGGGGATTAAAAGGCGGGAGGCTGCAGTTACAATGCTAACTTTCACACACACGTAACTATATTTTTTTGGTTAGAAAATTGGAGGAGGAGTGTTGCAGATCTAAGAGGCTGGCTGTAGAATGTGTGTTTAAATAAACAGCATCCCAACGTGCTTTCGCAGCGATTAAGAAGGGGCAAGTGATTTTTGAAATAAACATACAGTCTAAATTTTAAAGGAGTTCCACACACTTCCTGCAATGAGATGGGCTGGGCAACATGCACGGCTGTGTTTCTTAGCTCACACAGAGCTGTGCAATAATGCTTTTCTCAGCTGCCCTTTGCAGAACTCTTTTAATTGTCCCTAGACCTGCAGACCACAAACAGAGATTTTGGAAAAATAGAAACTCTTGCAAATTTCTAAAAGACAGATACTTAAATGGGGAAAGAAAAAAAAGATTTTAGAAAACAAACAAAAAATCCCCACAGAAGTACACCTACTTCCATAGCATCTTTTGTCAGACAATCTCTAGGTCTGTATCAAACATTTACATTACATTACACTTACATTACAGCCTGAAAACCCCTGAAGCACAGAGGTTTTTTTCCCTAGAGATGGACAAGAAAAGCAGAGGTACTGAAACCAGAGACTATGTAAGTGACAAATCTGTGCACAAACTCAGATCTTTGGAATTTGAGCCTCTCACTACCACATTTTTCATCCTTCTGCAGAAAGAGAAATGAAGGTAGAAACAATGCAGTTCAAATGTAATGGATTTTGAGTAGTCTCTCAAAGCAAAAAAATGATAGGGGCAGCATTAGCACTGCTGCGATACCTCGTCGTATCTCACTCTGGGAAGCATGAAAAGTCCTACTTCAATGCCATGATAAGACCTAATGGATTCTTATAATAAGGTCCAGTGTTCAGAAGTGGAAAAAAAAAAAAAATTAAAAACAACCCCAAACATTTAGCCGGTTTGAGTGGGACTGCCACCTGACAAAGCCTGAGTTGCACTTGATAAGAGCACAGCCTGAAAGCAGCTTCCTTCACATGGAAGCTCCAGATCTGGACTGTCTGGCAAGCACAACAGCCTGAAAGCACTCGCCCTGCCCCATCACCATGCCTGCTTTCAGATTTCCAGGAATGAGGCACTTGACTTGCATCTTTTCCAAAAAAGCAGCTGTTATGCTACAGTTTTGATTTATTCTCTGGCTAAGTTTATTTCTTGTTTTGATTAATGTTTAATACTCCTGGCTAGATCAGTTTAGATCTTGTTTGCCTAGGGGCATTTAATGCTGGTACATTACACTAATACTAATTTTAAGGTCATCTACAGCTTTCTTCCCCACACACAAGTCTTTTGCTATTGTTTGTATCTAAATTATGTGGTGTGTTTTGGCACTGAATTCCACAGCACCATACCAAGATGACAGGCACTTAGCAAATCTCAAGAGATGGCCAGATTCACTGATTAACAGACAATATAATCAGTGAGGATTGTTGTTCTGGGTAAGTCCACCCCATATAGTGATCAACAAACAAAGACTGAGGACAAGGGGTTGAAACCGTACCTCTCATGTTATCTCAAAGCACACAGATCTGTAAGTTGCTGCCTATCCCAAGCAAAAAGTGAGAGGTGAAAGGGAGGTGTACAGAAGGAAAAGGAAAATGCAGTGAAACAGTTATTAAAGCACTAACACTGATATCTACAAAGCAACTTCTTCTGTTGAGAGCAGGTTTTAATGGGGTGGTGGTGAAGAAGTCAAGCCAACATGCCTTAAGAATAAACCCTCCTTTTTCTACAGAATACACAAATGAGGAATAGTGGCAGAGAAAGCTTCTCCCACGCTACCCACCAGTCAGCCTCAGCTCTGACCTAAAAGAAGCACTTCTGTCCTACGAACATTACTTTGACCCACACAAGTTGAATTTCAAACCAAAAAAAACCAGCGGAGCATGGCCAGTGCCCAAGAAGCCTCTGCAGTCCTATACAAGCTCCGTGGAGCACAAAGGTGGGATCCAGACTGCAGCACCCCCTGTTAAGCTTTGAAAAACAGAAGTACAGCCCTTTACCTAATAAATAAATAAATATAAGAAATAAATATTCATCTGTGCCGTAGGACTGGTCTCTGCAGCAAAAAGAGGTTCCCAGGTCCCATGACCCAGCAGGGGAGGGGGCAGTGGCAGGGCAGGCAGCACTGTTCAGGGCTTAGGGACAGAGAGCCTCCCAAGTTGCTTATATCCAACACAGCCAGGATGCAAAGCGACAGCAGCCAGTGGGCAGGAAGACCTAGAAAGTGTGTCCTCCAGGCCCTAGTAAACGCAAGCATAAAATGTGCTTCTAAAAGAAAAACATTAACGGCACTTGTAGCCAGGAACACAAACAGGAGACGAAGATGACTGAAGAAGTGTCCAGAGGGAAGCCAAAGCCACAAGAAAAAGCATGGAGCATGGGAAGGACAGAGCACGCACCAAAAAGAGCAGCACAAGGAAAACGGGATGACACAAGAAGAGAAAGCTCAGCTCAGAGATGAGACTCATCAGCCTTGGTGAAAGGGAGCACAGACAACACGGTGGCTGCCCAGGGCAGGCTGTTCTCCTTCACAGGCCATAACCCTCAGCAGCAGCCTGGAACATTACTGACAATGTCGCCCACAGTTCCACAGAAAGTAAGCCTGGTAACCTCTGATGAGTTTACCAACTGTTGTGATCACAAAGTAATCAGTTTTCCATTTTACAATTATTTAAAGAATTTCCTGTACTTCACACTGTCCCCACATTCGTTCTTCCACTACGCCATGAAACATGTTTCTCTGTTCAGCTGGAGCAAAGCCACCAGACCCTCCAGTTGCCACAGCCAATGTGGTGCCCCGAGAGGGCGTTCAGCCTAACAACATTAGCCACCATCCAAAACAGTGACCATGCTGTTGGCTGATCAGCTTAGGAAGTTTCTGCCTCCGGCCCATCTGCTTGTTCTCACCTCCTCAGCTGAGTCCAGTGCCAGATCAGCTGTCTGGGTGGCAGCCCTACGAGCAAGGAAGGAGAAGAGAGGCAGAAAAGGCAATTTTAAGTCTTCTCTGATGTCAGTTGAGCTTTCCAAGGCAGCTGATAAAATTAACAACCTTAACAGAAACTGCCCACTGCAAACAGCAACCAAATAAAGCCGCTAGTTCCCAAATGGCTGATGACCAAGCCACAGCTGCGGCGGGGGGGGGGGGGGGAGTACGCATGAATCCTTGAGTGAGTCACTCGCTCCCTGCATCCCTGCTGGCCTAGATAAATGCTGCTGCCAGTGGATGATGGGTGCCGCAAACCAACTCTTAAGCCCACAGCATCCCTGCTGCTCATCTCCTGGCGGGCACAGAGCCCACACTGAACAACGCAATCTCTGTGCAAGTGTGCAAGCAGGAGAGGTAGCTACAACGGCCGTTAGGTCTCCAAGGTTCCCATATGGCTCTGACAGACTTTTATGTCTCTTTTTGTCCTTGCTCCTGCTTTCAGAAGTCCCCCCACCCGGACTGGGATCTCAGGCAGGTGAGGATGCAATATAAAGCTACTCCTTTCAGATAAGGAAAAGATTGAAAAAAAAAAAAAGTGAAAGCAAATAGCTAATAAAATAGAAACAGTGATGAAGACACTGCATAGGAAGTTGCTGCTCATCTGTGTACTGGCATTTGTTTGTTTATGGTGCTGGCTGCTCACTTGTATCATCCGAGCAATGAGATCCGATGGATCACATCAGGACCACCTTGCCTCAACACTGAAGTTTAGGAAGAAGGCAGCAGTAAGCCTGCTAACTACCCAAAGCACAAAATGCATTGGAATTAAGAACAAATCATGTCAAGTCTAAATCATGTGTGTAATGTCTTCCCTACAGGTGCACCAAGGACAGGGAACTGGTTTAAAACAGACACTCCAGCTAGTTAGATACCTACAACACAAAAGCAAGCCTCAAGTGCTGTAATACTGAGGCACCACAGCTGCAAATCCTGCAGTAAAGTCATTCAGTGTTTTAAGAATGGAGGGTTTTAAGTAAGTCCTGTAGTGCCTAATGCAATCCCTATGGGAGAGCTATTAAAGTTTTAACTATCCTCACCCACTGAGTATGTGACAGATTTCTTTCTCCCAGTTTTGCAAGCGTACAAACACACCAGAAGGAATGGGGAGAGTAAAGGAAAAGAACCTTGAAGGAACAGAGGCAGTCTCCATTTTCTGCGTCTGCAATGCTGGTGTACGTGCTGGATGCTGAGGATTTCAGCAACAGAAGCTGGCTAGCTGACAGTCACACCAAGAAGAAAGAGTCAGGCCACGAACTCCAAGTTTCAGGCTAATGATGTTAAATTTTGCAATTTGTAAATTCCATCTTCTTGGTCACACAGCTCTGAAAACTTGCCTACAACTTTGGTTGTGAAATGACAAAACACACAGGACCCTGGGTAAAACACAGTTGTTCTCACAGGTATAACTGCCTGAGATAGCACTGGCTTCTCCTCCAAACCGTTATCGTAAGTAGTTCAGGGAATGCGAAGATATAAAAGAAGAGATTCTCCTTTGCCTAAACCATCTATTCCTCTGGCCTGGAGACATATCTTACAGTGGTTTTCCCAATCCCTACCACAAAGAACCCATCATTTAAAACGCACCTGCAAGTCTGCCTTCCCTATAACTGTTCAGACATGAGATGAAACGATTACGGTGTTGTCACACATGGTTAAAAACAAGGAATATGCACAGAGAGCACCACAAGGCAGAAAGTAAGATGCTTCATAGGGCACCTGTCTCAACCAAGAGTATGGTAACAGCAAATCCTATCAAGTGTATGTATATGCAATAGCTTCATAAAGGGTCATTGATATAACTAAATAACAAGGAAAGGTCAAGAGTTTAAACTACTTGTGCAATCTTTCTACAGCCCCCTAGACAGGCAGGATTGCTTGAATGCTTTGACGCCAGGTTTCCCTAAGGAAACTGCAGCCAAAACAAGCGCATCTGAACTAATTTACTGCAATACCAACAAGTGAAGAGGAAAGAGATTATCATTTCTGCAGCCTTCAGACCAACACAGCTCACAGTGAGAAACACAGCAAAAGAACGAATGAAACAGAGCGGTCAAGACATGAACTGCTGCCTACCCTGCCCGAAGACAGGTGAAGCAAATTGACTATGCTAGTCGCGAGAGTACTCTGTCCAGTCTCCAGCTGAGTACTCCAGGCCACTCAGTCTCCTGAAGCACCCAATGCTGCTACCCCTTCCAAGCAACCGTCTGGCTAGCAACGCCCATGGGCCAAAAACCAGGCCAGCCCAAGACATGATGTATTCCTTAGGCCTCTAAAGTCTCCTGAAAATGCAAAGATGTCCTCCCTTGAAAAGGCCTGTCTCCCACCCAGCTCTGGCAAAGGTATCCCTGTAACACAGCAAATCCCTGCCGTAAAAGAAAGTGGTCCAGGGACTAAATGAACTATGGAGAGCCAGAGGAAAGCAGCTTCCCATTCTACAGTGCTCCAAAATATTACATAGAAACACAGCAATGGACAAATCAACCAGTAGACTTGGAGACCTGGGAAGACTTCTTTATTTCCTTCTATCAGTCGCCTTGGTCCATCCAATACCACTCTAGTGTAATCTCTGCTTAACTTCCCTGAGCATCTGGCTCCTCAGCACAGAACATACATCACGTGCCCCAGTGTTTATACATCTGTGCTAGAGGCAGATTTATATCAACTGGCTTAGGTCCTGCTTGTGCAATCAATCACCCTTCGTCATATTTGAAAATGGCATTTCTTTAGCCAAACTCTGGGACCTGGGGCAAGAGATTCCTCACAAAGCTGTCAGGGAGCCCAAGAAATCAGAGACAAAAGGTCTCTGGGAAAAGAAAGTCACTAGGATTGTTGAGCCTGTGTGGAACAGAGCAGGGGTCTATGTTCCTCGGAGAAAGAAACATTTTCAGGAGGAACAGCTTGATGCTATTCTGCTACCGGCAATTATGCTAGGTTTTAAACAGCAAATATGTTTCCTTTTAGTGACCAGAGTTTGATTTAATGTCCAATTCCAGCACAGATTTCTTGCTTCTGAAGTCCAAGTTCCCCTCTTACACTCCTCCCACCTCACCATACTTGGACTTCTTCCTTCTTCACATTTTAACTAATAGATTTGTGCTCTTAAATAAAACAATTTTTCATTTTGAAATGTAAACAACAAACTGAAAAGGCCTATAGAAGAAAATGCATACTTTGGCTCTTTATAGTACAGTCAGCAAGTAACTTCATGTAAATCTCCATTCAGAAGGTACCCAAAAGACAGCTGAGGGTCACCGCTGATGACCTGTGGACGTCAGGCAGACACATGGCACTTGGCTATCTCCACTTCCACAAGCACCCAGGAGACCTGCGAGTGCAAGTGTAGGCAAAAGCAAGCAGCCGCTCTGCCACTGGAGCAGCAAGTAAGGCCAGCTATAAGCTGGATATACAGAGGGGGTGGGGAAAGGCTGCAGTGAAGGCCTGGTGTCATACCAGGACAGGCAGGGAGAGAAACCAAAGAGAACAGGTCATGATCTGGCTGGGGGGAAGGGCAGGACGGGAGCTGCAGAGTAAAAGAGAGAGAAAACAAGGCACCCACCTGCCAGACAAAGGATTAAAAAAAAAATAAAAATTTAAAGTAAGAGAGACAATTTCTTGAAATTTCTCTTTTGTAAGGTTGCAGTGACATGTAAACTACTGCTCTAGCAGCCAAAGAAAGGCCAGATGAATGCAACAGAGGCTGGTCTGCACAGAGAGGGAAGGAGGAAGATGCAACTTGGTGGCATCCTCCAAGGAAGACACATGGTCTCACCAAGTACTGCTCTCCTTTGCTCTCTCCAGGAGGTTCACAAGGCAGAGCTGGAAGGACAGCATTTGATGGCAGTATGACACCCTTTCTTGTCCTTGCTGCCTTGAAAATAACGACATATTTGAGGTGCAAAACAAACTGACCAAACTTATAAGAAGTTTTCTACATTTCTTTTCAGAAAAGGTCAATGTGACAAGCTCAGACAGGCTTTTATGGAATCTGCTTGCCAAATCCAAGACAGCACTCAAAAGCATTCTTGTTCAAGTCCCTTACGGATCTGTCTCCGATGATGAATAACCTTTGAGACCATGGAAACAATTCACAGAGTAGGGTTCAGAGAACTTCTGTGTTACAGTTTTTCTATTTGATATACAATTTCCATCTAAACCTAAGCTTTCTATTGAATTACAAGTCCTACTTTTCAATAATGCACTTACCAAACATATGACTAGTATCTCCATACACATCTTGGTGAATATTGTTTCTAGTTCTTTTGGGTAGCTTGTTAGCATACTGTGTGTTTCTGGGAGGGCCAGACAGCATGACACTACGACAATAAGCTTTCTGCAAGAGTTTTTAGCAAGCCCACAAGCTTCCTAACCTGCAAGCTGGAAGTTGTCTGTTGGTAGAGTGCCAAGAGAAAAATGGGATGCCCCTTCAGAGGGACCAGACACATAACCAGAAGCAAGCATCTCAGCACGGTCCAAATGTACAGGACTAACTGTCAAAGGTTTTAACAAAAAAAGTTAAAGCAAGGTTTGATTCTCCTGCATTGTGGACATGACACAGGTTCCAGTACAAGAAGCAAAGATCAGCATATAGAACAGGAGATTGCTTTAGGAGCACGCTGTGACCCTAACAAAAATGAATACACAAATTACCATCTGGAATTAAGTTTCACATAAGGAAAAGGGGCAATAAGCTGCCTTTTGTAAAAGCCCTGCATCCCCTGCTACACCGCTGATAAGAGTGAAATAAAACAAGAGGGAAGAGATCCCATCAGCAGCCTTGCTCTGAGCAACTGCTTTTATTTTAGTGAGACAGGAGGGGAAAGAAAAAAAAAGCCTTCATTAGTCACTGATAGGATAAGTTGTATTTACAAAGAGTGCATTAGTCATCCACTGGTTTTGTTCCAGAGGGAGCAGAGGAGGGCTCTGTCTTCCCAGCTTCCAAGGGAGACAAGGCCTCCGTGCCCAGAAGCGCAGCCGCTGTACACTTCATTCCAGAAAGCGTTCATGACAGCATGAGATCCCCGCATCCCTCCACCCAGGCGCTGCCTTCTGCTCTCTGACAGACACCAACTAGGAAGACGCAGGTGGAAAACAGATCCTTCCAATTGGTATTGGCCTACACTGCTTCTCAGGGCTCGGTCTATTAAACACACATCAAAACAGCACCGCCAGCTCTGGTGGGAGGAGGACGCAGGAAAATACTGAGGCTGCAGCTTCTCTAGTAGCTGTCACTGCTCACATGAAAGCTCATCCACAAAGGCAGATAAGAGTGCAAGGCAAGCAATTCAGAGGTATTGCAGACAGACGCTCCTCTTTTCCTCCCTGAAGTCGCAGCATGCTGCAGAAAGCCTAAAATACAGAGACCCTACCCTTGCCTGGGCAGTTTGAAGTGTCCGGACTACAACGTACTTCTGCACAGCTTCTGTGCATGCCCCAGCTCTCTGAACCCACCACATCCCCAGCAGGCCGACAGGAATTGTCTCTTCCCTCACACCTCCTCCATGTGTGCTGGGTACGGCCATCGGGAAAGGCTGTGGCAAGCAGGACCTGCCCCTCAGCGGCTATGCTTCTGCCAGCACCTGCAGAGAGGTTCACATGCTAGGGAGCTGGAGGGTCAGGCAGCCTGGGGAATGCAAGACTTGTCCCAGAATAAATATGCTGTTCCTTCAAATGCTGAGCTGTTATCAACTCTTCAAGAGCTTCTGAGCTGCAGGGAATCTGCCTCCAGTTCACCTGAGACATTCTGGGAAGTTCTCAAACCCCTGAGAAGAGGGCTGCCAGCTTAGTGCATGTTTTACTGCTACTGTCCTACAAATCTATTCATTCCTGTTAAAAAAAAATAAAAAAATAAAAAAAATCAAACCTGTAACCACACTCACATCTGCCCTGCTAACAGTGATTTTGCTGCCTCCGCCCCCCAACCACCCACTCATTCATCTCCACACAAAATAGCAAAGGGATTATGCAGATGTTGCTTTGCTATCCTGACCTTCTTAACCTAGGCCCACGTGCCATCAGTGATGTTGTGCGTTCACCATCCCATCACCCATACGTCAGAGGCTAACTCCCATCTGGCTGCAGCCTCATTCAGAAGCTAGGTGGTAACTCTCATCTCCTGCTGCACAGCTTCACAGGAGCAGAGACAGGAGCTACCACCCTCCCTGCACAAGGGGGAAGCAAGGTCACAAGCACAACACGCTAGTTGTAAACCACAACTGAAAAGGAGGACACCACAGGCAGCATACCCAGAGTTGTATCCAACTGAGGGGCAGCAGGAACACCGGAAAATTGAATGCTCAGAGAGGAGGTCCACAGTAGGGACAATGAAGAGCATCTGTGGATGCGTGCCTGGGGAGGAGTAAGGGGTAGAGGGAACAGCACCATAAGGGACAGGATTTCTCCCTAACGTCCAGCAGAAGCAGCAGCTCAAATGGAGCTGAGGCTACTGCAAGGAACCACAGAAGCTGGCTGGGCCATCAGTTTGCATATAAGCTGTTTTCTCCTCCTAGGTGAAAGTCTCTGCCTAATCCAGAAAGAGAGGCTGCATAAGTCCTGCAGAACAGGTCAGCAAGGATTTTCACAGCCATCACTTCACCACACTATGGACACAAGAAAGTTGCATCCCACCCAGCGAGGACAAACTACCTTCTCTGTCCAATATGCAGCTTCAGAAATCCTGAGAAGAGATGCTAAAAACACCCCAGAATAAATCCACGATGATGTCCACAGCAAGGGAACAAACATCCTTATGACTCAGAACAACAGCTTGGTAGATCTACAGCTGGGGAGGTTCCAGGTGAACAGGAGGAAAGACTCTTAAATTTGCCCAGCAAACTGGAGGAAGCATATAGCAGACAGAGGACCAGGTGACAGGGGAAGCTCTCTGGCAGGGAAGAGAGGATAACTTCTGCATGGCCGTCTCTGCAACAATCTCAGCCAGCATTGTTGGTGAGCCTTGTGTCAAGAGCCAAGCATCAGCAAAATGCAGCTGTCAACGCCTGTCTACTATCACCGAAAACATACAGGGAAGCAGGAGGTATCTGTTATTTTGATTCCAAGAATCAGACTAAAGGTGGTATTGGGCTCAGCCCTGCTGTCCCCACAGTTCTCCGCTACTGCAGCACTCCAGGCATCTGGCCTGGAGAGCTGCAGAGCTGACATCCACAGAGCAAGGCAGAGTCACCTTCCCAAGAACAATTTTCTCTGGAGCTTTGGAAAAAAAAAGAAAAAATAAAATCAAAGCCTCTTCAAACCAAAATCCCCCAGACAAACCACAACTCAGCTGCTGGGACTTACAAACCAACATAGCTAACAGCTCCCAAAGTTTTCCAGGTTGTGTAACCGTGGTTAGGAATACACCTGCCACAGCTATGTTTCCATTCCTTTGGCAGGAAAGGTGTGTGGAGAAGCAAAGCAAAGCATGCTGCAGCACACATGGGTTACTGGGCTTTTTGGTCACTTTCCTAGTTTTTAGATGCCTTTTTCACATTTCAGAAGCCACACAAGTCACTGTAATGCCCCCCACACACCACAGGCACAGTACAAACTATCTTGACATTAAGGGCACTAAAAATACCAGCATCCCTAACACACCACAGTTAACACAGACATAGGCCATCAGAACCCCAGGCTTTCCACTGCTCACTCTTTGCTGCGCTGCCCTGAGCAGACAGATGGGTGGCTCTCACCAGCATCTTCCATCCGCCTGCATCCTCCCCTCAACTAAGACATGGGACAGAAATCACCCTTCCCTAGGATCTGATGATGACACATCCAGCGCTGTAGACAAGCTGTTGTTGCCTGTAAGGACTGAAGTGGTCACACAGGTTTTTCTCCATAGGGTTAGGGGCTGGAAAAGTTCCAGGAGGCTGGGCTTTAGTGAACAAGACCCTGTGCAAGGGGATACCATAAGCAGCTGTTCTCTGGGAAGCCAAGACCTTCGCTTTACAAGTGCAGTAGCAGAGTGAGAGCTGGAGTAAAACTGAAGTGATAAGCAAACTGCATAACAATTTTCTCTGGAGCTGGCACTCGCAAGCAGGAGACAGACACCCAGCTTCTGATATCGTTCCTGCTGGGCACCTTCTGTCCTTGCAAAAGAGCCTCAAAGCTTTATGGAGATGTCTACTCTGCAATCAAAGGTTTAATCACAGCATGAACAGACATATCCATGTTAGCACTATACTCACTAGCAGGAGTAGTAATAGCAGGACTCACGGACTTCAACGCAAATTGTACAGTCCTGCTGGGGACCTACATATGTGCCTAAGTTGCTAGCCCACACTGAAATCCACATCACTGTGACTTCAATGCTGTTACCTCTTCGCTACTGAGAATAAAGTTAGTGAAGTATGTCTTTCATGCTGCAATCACACCTTCTGCTACACTGCCAGCAGAGAGACCAAGCTCTCTCTTCATCAGCATCAGATACTCAGTACTTGTATACAGACTAGAAGTCGGATAAGAGGAACAGAGAGAAAGACAGAAAAAATACAGACACATGGTGAGAGATTTCTAATTACACTTTGTTTGTCCAGTCCAGTGCATTTTCCCACTCAAACACTGAACACATCCAGAGACAAGTTCTACAGTAATAATAATAACAACAGCAACAAGATAATAAAATATAGTAACAGAAAGACATACCAAAAGGGAAAGACACATGAAAAGCAGCTCTGGGAACTCACAGCACATGTGGGTGAAGTGATTATACTTCCTATCTCACAGCTCCGCTGCCCACAGCCAATTACATTTTCAGTGCAATGAGCAAGCAGCATCAAGTACCAATCTCCAGCTCAATGGGTGCAAAGATTTACAAACATGCACACAGTAGTTCCCATTATAGTGGTCTCTGAGTAGAAGCTACTGGCATCCAGAAGTGCCCTGCTCTCCCACGCTAGCTCTGCATTTCAAACTAGCACTACAGGGAAGGAAAAAAAACAGCAGCCAGCTTTGCTTAAGTTTTAGAGCCTCCAGAGAAGATCCAGGTAAGTTCAGTCCCACACAGGAACAGCTGGTTCCCACAGGGCTGGTTCCCCACCTCAGCATGCTGGCAGCACTACCTCCACCTTCAAAACTGTGGAGTTCAAAACTACCTTTCAGCTGCCTTTTTACATCACCCAAGACATGGGACAATACTGGTAGTTTGTTCAACTTATGCCTCAACTCTTCCAGTTCAGCATGCTATCCCTAGGTTGAGTTAATGTTCTCCCAGATCCGACAGTCAGAAGTGCTTTCGAATTGTACCTGAAGAGAGATTGTCAAGAAAAACAGGCCTCAAACACCCAGGACTTCATCCTTTCCCCTCCAAATGGCAGGTATCAGAAAGAAAAGAGGTTTTCAAAATCCTGTTCCTGAATTTTGCAAAGATTGGGCCACACTCAAAGAAACACATGTGGGAACAAAAATGAGGGCACAGAACTGAAAGAGGCTTTGGACCAGGAAGATCAGAAGAACAACACCAACTGAGCCATAATCAACAGGCCCGAGCTCCATCCGAGTTAAGCATGTGCTTGTTGTATCACCAGCATGCTGTCTAGAGCTCAGGGGTCTGAGCCATACTCAAATTACGAGCTACAGCTGGCTACCTGAGGCCACTGAGCCAAGGAAACTGAGAAGCAGATCAGCCATAATCACACAGCGCTACCAGCTTTGGATGTGTTTTGGAACTTCTGGAACAACGAGGTTCATGAGGGATCAGGTGTACTGTTGCTGGAAGAAGAGCAAGTCCTCACCAGTTGACTGTCTTTCCTTCATTTCTCTTCCATAAGCAAAACGCTCAAAATACGTAATTAAAAAAAAAAATCTACCCTGTTAAGTAAAGAACAGGTGACCACACTCCTCTCTTCCCTTAAAATCCACATGGTGTAAATCTGTGCAAAAGACTCCCTGAAGTTCGAGATGCACATGCTAACAGAAAAAGCACAGAAACCAAAGAGCTGGAACCCTGGGATCTGCAAACTAGCTCATTTTGCAGGATTAGAGGTAGCTGGGAAAGAGGGCATGAGAAGGAAGGGGCAGAAGAAAACACCGTATTCAGTCTGCACCACCACCAGTCCACTACTGGGCAAAGAAGCACTCACCAGTAGTCCTGTATCCACTACCTTGCCACGTCAGGAAAGCAAGTGAAAAAGGAAGCCTAAGAATGAACACACAAACTGTTATTAGAGTCCTACAAGGTAACTGAGAGACCAACGACCTCACCCAAGGACTCAACATGATACTTTAAAAGTTCACCAAAGGGGACAGACCTTCTCAGTTGCTACAGAAAGCTTATACAAAATAATCCTGTTCATTTCTTTCAGGACTCTTCCTGAGGGAAGAGAGGGAAAGGAGGTCTGGTGATAGGACCAGAAGAAAGAAGGAATGTTCCCTGAAAAGCCCTGATGGCAAAGGTGCCGGGGTGGAAAGTAACAGCCTGCCCAGCTTGCCTTCATCGCAGATGAAGCACGCCGCCCCACCTGCGCGTGCAAACCCACATGTACAGAGGGCATCCCTCCCAGCTCCACCGCTTAATAGTGAAAAGGTTTGAATGACGTCCCAACGAGGGTACGGAGGGGACATCGTTCTGCCTGATGGTCCAGGAAAAGCTACATCTTGAGATGCATAAAGGCACCGAGGCAGCAGCTGAGGGGGAAGGCCTAGGGAGATTAATGTGTTTATCTCCTCGCTTAAGTCTCTTACCGGCCAATGGTTTCAACCCGATGGCAGCAACAGGACTAAAAATAAGAACTCAGGCATTACCAGTGACTCACCGTGCGGGCAATGACACTGTGAGGGATCACAGAGAAACCCGCTCCCACTCTTCAAGCCTAGCCCTTGAACTGTAGGAAATTACTTCCCAGAGAGACAAGGGAGACTCAACATAAAGATCCCTTCATTCAAGCAATCTTAAGGCTATATGACATTCTCTTCAGCCATGCAGTGACTTTAAATAGATAATCAGAGCAGTCATAAACCCAAATTTTGGGTTTCATACCTGCAAATCACCGAGTGAAACTGAGGCTTGCATGAGAGGGGGCAAATAACGCCATCAGATCAAGTCCATTTTCAGAACACTAAAATTCCCTGCTAGAGGCAATGCTAGCCACTGCTGGTCTTCATTTGTTAGGATCACGTCTACCAGGCACAGCAATTCCTGCACGTTTCATTAGAAGAGTTCCTACAGCAAGGACAAGCACACACCAGCAAAGCTAACACCACAGCAAGACACCGTTTTGGCTGAGGAACCTCCTGCTCCCTCCAAAAAGCCCATCAACCCTTCAGATGGTATTTTAGTAATTCAGCTGTATAGAGGTGCAAAGGCACCTCCAATTCCTTAGCTAAGCTACTGGAACTGAGGATTCCAGTAGTACAGCTGTATGAGCTAAAGGTCCCACCATAGCACTGATCCCCCTCACCTTCTTCCCCAAAAGGCCACAGGTAAGATAAAGTCAGATTTTTTTGGAGTATCTCTAAAAAGCAAGAGGCCACTCTTCTGGGACTGCCTGTGGTACAGATTTGTCCAACAGCAGGTACAGGAGGTCTCTCTGTTGTAACGCTGGCAGACACTACAGTCCCATCCTTCCCCCACCTGTTTCCTAATGGCCCTGCATCCTCTTTGCTTCTGATGCTGGCGCAAGCATTTGTGCAGCAGCGCACTGAACTGATCCATCATTAACCTGGTTCACCATGTAACTATATAAAGAATTTGTGCTGGGGCAAGGAAGGAACAAACGGTCAGAAGAAAGGCTGCCTCTTTGAGCAGCAGCACACAGCTCTCACTGGCTGTGACTGCTTGTGAAGCTACGGGATACAATTCCACTATCCTTTGCTATGACACTCCATGAAATTAGTGCTCACCAGCGGTTTATGTCAGACTGTATGATGTTCTAGTCTTCTGACTGAATTAGTCTACCCCTAACTTCTGATCCATCATGAGGTATAACTGTTCACCAGAACTCCCCCAACATTCTCCGTCTGTAACTTCTGGCACTCATGTAAGAGGTCATCGTTTTTATAAGTACAGAATGCGGATCAATCTTTACCATCCCCTCATCACATATTAAAGAAAAATACCCAGTTTCGCAGATTAAAAAAACATAGAGGGAGAATAAAGCAATTTATTTGAAAATCACAAGGAGTCATCAGTATAGCCAGGACTTGTGGAGCTCTAGATCCTGCACCTAAAAAAAAGAAGAAAAACTCCAGTCATGTAATACCAGGATCTCACATAAGATCTGGATTATAGCAAGGCAAATATGACATTGCTATTGAGACAGCACTGCTTTAGAGACAAGCTGTTCAGCAGCTAGTGAAACACCCTCATTTCCCAAGAAGCAATTATGCAGATGGCTGCTTACAGTCAGAACCAAGGGCCTCGCCAATGAGAACAACAGAGTCCGATACCCAGCAGGTTGTCTACTGCTCTTTAACAGGGATGGCCAAAACTAGAGCATAACTCCCAAACCTACACGTAGCTCCCATCCATTCAATATACTGGACAACTTGCAATGAGCAGCATCTCCCTCTGTGTCTACGAGAACACAGAGCAACTCTCTCTCTAGCTCGAGCTGGTCAGGAGACCACTAGGCAAGAGCACTGAAGAATTTACATGATCTGAAGTTAAAACTGAAGACTGTTAAAGCTCCCAGTTTGCCCTGCAGGGACAGAATGGAGACCACACATCAAGAATTATTCAAGTATTAGAACGACAGGACACTTGACTCAGTGACTAAAAGAAATGGAAATTTTAAGGGGAAAATAACTTAGCAACATATCTAGAAAAGCACATCACTGCTGGCTTATGGGAGAAACTTTTATTTATTACAGTCTATACATAACTCTGCACTCTTAAGAGAAAAATCACAAAGATGGCACCAGAGGAACAAAGAAAGTGAAGACAGGTCTGGGGAAAGCAGTTATCAAATTGCAATGGCAGGTACAGGGGGAAGGAGTTTCAGAAGGAAAAGCCAGGAGACACCACCCAAAGCCGGGGCTGGCAGGAAGCACTGTGCCAGCCCCACACCAACATCAGCCTGCACTACTGTGGGCTAAGATAAACCTGTCTTGGCCCTGCTGATCAGCAGCACAGGGAAGACAAGATAAGCATTCCGTCCAGAGAGGAAAACCACCCAGATTACCGGGAAAAGAGGGGATTTTGAGGAGTTAGTTTCGTTTTTCAAACAAGCTGGTTCCCCACGTAGGAAGACTTGGGACAGATCATTCTTGGAAGTCAGAGGAGGAAGCGGGCAGCATATCTCAGAAAACCAAACGTCTGCAGCTCTAAGGTGCTTTTCCAGTCTTCTCTGCCTCCGGCCAAGTTTGAACATATTTTGCCCTGTCCAAAGCAGGTATCATGAAAGGAGGCTGTCCTTAGGGACTTCTGGTTGCCTTCATCATACCAAGATGCATCCTTAAATCTCAACCACTGGGCAAAATCAGTTTGTAGCTCTGTGGTCATCAGGTGCTCCCAGGAATATAATTTGGACAAGAGAAACAATGAGATATTTGGGCAGAAATACAGTATTGACCACAGATATTTATTTTGCATCTTCCTGTGTTGATCAGTACAAGTTAAATCTGGCTGCTTCTCTTTGTTCCTCATACTTTCAAAGGAGCAATAACCAGCCCCCTCCAAAAGACAACTTTATTAGTTCTGATTTTATGCTGAAGCATCATATTCCCAACACGTTAATTGTCGTCTTCATGTCTGAGTTACTCAATAGGATCATCCGGGTTCAGTTCCAATTTAATATAGCCTTGTTCTGGGATTCCCCAGCCCCTGAGTGCAATTCAGTGGTCCTGTCAGCACAGTCAGCTTGGGAGGTACTTTGAGATCCTTCAGCATATGAAATCTTATTACAAAGATAAAATATTTGCTCCTGGTTTAGTTCATACGATTCTGCTTAGTAAAGCTCTGAGGGCATCATTAGACTATCTCTAATCATCTACCTCAGTAGAGACTGGAGTGACCCAAAACATGACAGCTTATTAGCAACTATTTCACCTGTGCATTATAGTAAAGATCCTTAGTTTGGCACATAAATTGTTAAAGTCTCCACTTATCACGTAGTAAATACACGTTAACATTAGACAGGTCATGACTAAGCATCAAGAAGAACAATTTGAAATGTCCTTCAAATAAAATACAGATCCAAATTGTTCATACATTAATATGTTCGTACAGCAATAAAAGGAGAATACGCCCTTATGACTCCCAGCTTTTCCACAGATGCTGCCTGCCCAACAAGCGGATTGGCTTTGATTAGGCTTCAGCTACTCCCAAAAGAATGGAGGCAAAAGAGGGGGGAGGGGAGGAGAAGAGGGGATATTGGGTTTTCTGTCCGAATTTAATGCCAAAACTGAACACACACCTGAATACTATGACTTGTTTATCACCACACAAGCTATGAGTAAGGCAAGACCAGATGAGATAGCTCACCACCTTTTACCCTATTTAAGGAAAAAGTGCCTGAGACACCCATTTGCTATAGCCACTTCCAGTAAAGGGCAGTTCTGTGTCCTATAAATGGCATCTCCTCTGCAACACCAGCTACGTACACACTAAGCTCTAATATCCAAACTTCAAATGCATCTTGAAGTGGCACCCAGACATTTATACTGACCCACTCTAGTCAAAAGATGTTCCACACATGTTGAAAGAGATGGCAGGTTATGACGAACTGTCTTGTCTTCCCCCATGGTCTTCTATATACTTTTCAAAAGCCATAGGAAGAGAGGAGAATGAAATGAAGTGGCAGCTACTGCAAAAGACATTATCTCTTAGTGAAGGATTCATAGATGTAAAAGCTCTCCTTCTCTACCAGCCAACAGTTAACCCAGTAGTGTGAGTAACAGAACTCTGGGCTGCAGCCCTGAATGACCATGCCAATGAAGAGATAGAAGAAAAACATTTATCCAGACCCAGTAAGCATAACACATTTGGGGAAGACAAAAA
>VZSZ01002354.1:378586-395644 GCA_013398815.1 Ibidorhyncha struthersii | reverse complement strand
CCCTGGGGGAAAAAAAAAAAAAAAAAAAAAAAAAGAAGAAGCAGTAATACTTAAGTTCTATTAAAAAAAAAAGTTTTACAAAATACCTGGAAGTTTAAAAAATAGCAGAATTAATATTGTCTATGCAAATCGGTAATGATGCCACATCATAGATGTGATTACAGAACACATGATTAAATGTCTGATTCCAATTGATTTTCAGCAATGCTGGGTATGCCAAGATAAATTATGCCCAGCAGAAGCATGGGTGCTCAGTGCTTCCATCTCTGAAGCAGACAAGCTAAGGAGCGCAAGTGGCAATTATAAGGTCCAAGTTTTTGCACAAATTCACATCCTGGTGTTCAGCTTTGCAATCGCTTTTCCCCCTCCCTCTGTTAACACCGTATTAGAACACATTAAAGCCTAGAGAAGTCTTCTCAGTTTTGATTTTTCAGTAAAGAAGTCCCAATCTCTTCAAACACAACAGTCAGAAAACAGAGTGCAGGCACATCCTTGCAATTCTGGGTCAAACTCACAAATCTTGGCCTTGTGGCAACATACAGCAGGAAAGCAAGACCTGGAAAAGAAAATCTGTCCAAACCGCAGGCAGGCAAACCTGGCCCTGTTGAGTGCTTTTGGCTGTTGGGCCACAAAACATTTTGTAGCGAGAGCTAATTCTCCCCTCACCTACCCAGCAGCGCTCTGGACAGCCCCATTAGTGGTCTGCTCCCCGTCACGCTGCCAGCCACTTCCTCCTCCGCGCACCGGCCCGCTTCCTCTTCAACAAGCTTGCGGCTCCACCGGGGATGCAGCAGCTCGCCACGCAGCATCCTTCTCGGCTCCATTTTAACTGAAGCTGCTAGCCAATGCTCCTGCACGCCCTAGGCATCCACCAGTCTCCAATTTCCATATGTAAACAGCTTCAGCCACAAGTCTGTTTTGTTTTCAAGCAGTTGAGTCTCTCCCACAGATGGCTCAACAGTCCCTACAGCAGGGTTTGAGTGCTCAGTGCCAAACACTCCAACCCCCCTCTTCCGCGAAGGGCAGACGTGTGGGTACATAACACATCCTGAAAAGTTACATGAACCTCCTAAAACGCCTCTATCTCCACACGAGGAAGGTGCAACTGCTAGAGACAAGGGCAAGGTGGTTTGAAATGCTTTCATTATAGCACAGAAATGGCTCCTCTGAGAGCAGACACAGACACCCTTCTGCTTAGCACCAGAAGAAGAAGAGAGAGGAATCGCCACTGAGTTGCCCACCAGCTATCTATCCAGGATCGCTAAGCTTCAAGCACATGATCCTGCCACAGATGGCAATTAACAGGAGGGTGCCTTATTAGAAGATGAAGTCTAATTAAAACCCTAAAGGGTCCGGTACCATTAGGTCGAGTTGGCAGCCAGGGTGTAGAACTAAGAAATCAAACCTGTCTCCAGCAATCAATGCTGGCCCCAAAATGGGAGAAGAAACATCCCCTTTATGTGAAAATCTCCCCTCTGTCTTAAAACCTGACCGTTTCATCCCACAGCATGGAACACCTATAACGACAGAAAGTCATAATTCTTAAGAAGAACGTAGCACAAACAGAGGAGTAAGAGAACAACCAGAGAACTCCTTTTCAATGAGGATGGACAAGCTGGTCCCATATTAGGGGAAGCTATTCCAAGCCTGCAGAGTGGCATGACAGGCTGTCCTATCTCTAGAGGAAATTATTAGAATGGACTTGTGAGTATAGTATTGAGTGGGAGGACACTAAGGGAGCTTCCACTTCTCTAGACTTCCCCTGTAATGCCTTACTATTTATTCAGATGAACAGACATAATCCATGCAGTCTTCTTGTGTCAGCTCCTAAGCAGGAATGTGGGGTTTTTATTGTGTTTCAAATCCAATATAGTCATTGCCAATCCTCCCCTTTCCTCAAGCAGAATTATTTATGTATTGAAAAGGAATGCATATCCTTCCAAACTAAAACAGCACATGATGCGGAGGTGGCAACACACTAAAACACAAACATAGCCAGATTAATAGTTACGTAAAAACATCACTTTCCTACTCCATGCAATTGCTTTGTGTTGCTGACTCAGATGTGTTCATTCCAGCAGATAAAGAGCTGGGTTTTACTACTGCTACTCCCGCTGAGGCTTGGGAAAGCAAAGTCAAGCCTATGCCAGTCTCAGCTAGGCTCAGACTGGGAAGCTCTTTAGCTCTAGAAGCTCCTACAAATCCCCAGCGGGAACTGCAGATCATGGGCACATTTGTAGGAGAATAATTAGCTTCAGAGCCAAGACTGTGCTCTCCTCCCCCATCCCCTAAATTAAATAAGCCAAGAAAGAGTACGCAGCCATCCAGTCATTCTTGGAGAATCGTTTTTCTGACTAGGTCTGCACTTTCACGGATGCCATTTTTCATTATTGTTAATAGGTCTCATTAACTAGAAGCTCTTAAGAGCAAGACCATTACTAAATGCAGTTTACATTGCACAAAAGCAATGCCCTTATTGTGGCAAGGGTAGGGGAGAAGGAAACAGTTTGCCTTTCCATAAACACTGATAATTCAAACCCAAGTACTATTTGCCCTTCATTTGGGTTCACAGTTATTCCAAATGAATTGACAATTAAGAAAAGGGTGGCTTTAAAGATCTCCAGTCTGCAATTAAGGTATACCTCATGACTTAAAAATGAACAACACTTCATTTTAAAACATAGATATTGAAAAAAAAGAAAAAGAAAAACAGAACATCTCCTCTTTTTCGCATAAGAAAAGCTTTCAGATCTTTTTGGGGTTGATGATCACATCACGGATTTATACAGATATGCAACCACATCCTTAAATTTCAGGCACATAAGCAACTTAAAGGAACAAGATTGGGGTTTTTTTTTCCCCCCTTAAACAGCCAGACTCTGGATAGCGAACTCTCACTTCAGCTGAAAGTTTGAAGCAATGTGTGTTCTTGGAAGCCTAGAAAAGAAGGCTGTACAAGAATTTCACTTTTATGAAGCTACAGAGCCACTGAGCACAGGAGAGGCTGGCACACTTCTTGCTAGAAGAGTCAAGCACAGGCAATGGTTAAAACCTACTCTCATGAGTCAGAGAAGTACCTGCCCAATTTGTTGCAGTGTTTCCACAAAACCTGCAGCATCACCTAGGCTTTCAGTTAGTGATACAGTTGATATCCCTACATCTTGTGCATTGAATCGGCTAATAACTTATAATATCATTTTCCACAGAGAAGCCTTGACATCATACTCTTCATGCTTTCAATTCAAATATGGCTTAAATCAACTTGAATTTCTAGTCATGAACAGACACCCTGTTTGTTTGGAGGCGACCAGCATATCATCCACAGAGAGAAACAGAACAATGTTTATAGCTCCAGCGTAAAGAGTTATTTCCAACCACGTGCCACATCCAGGCAGTTCACAGGACTGAGCCTGGGAGGACTGTGCTTCACATCCTCCTTCACAGTACTAACATTCCTTTTCATAGGAGGTAAAAACTGGGGGAAAAAAAAAAATGCTTCCTAAGAGTCTTTTACATACATCTGCACCACACAGAACTTCTAACACCAGCATCACAGGATGCTACATCACTGGTTCTTGAGGCTTTCCCTTTGCTATCTTCACCTTCCACCTTTTGCTGTCTTGCCCTCCACCAAAAAAAAAAACCCCAACAAACTAGCAGCAAAATTCTTTGCAACCTGAAGGCCAAAAAGTTACATGCAATAGTGCTAGCATAGGTCCATGCACCAGCATTAGTCCTCAGCAGCATTACATATTATTCTAACATGCTAGAGATTAAGAAAACAAAGCTCAAGTGCCTACAAAGACAAACACAATTTGCAAAAGCGGAGAAAGTCAAGCCGTGATGGGCAGTACTGTCAACTCCTAAATTTAATATACACTCATTGCCAGACCACTAATTCATTTTGTCTCACATTCTGTAATCAATGGTGACTGAAACCTGCTAATTCAGGTAGAATAGCAACAATTCAACTTATAACATGCTGGAACATTAGGACAGCCAGATGGCAGAAAGGACAGACTGAAAAAGGATAATGGCTGGATGTCCTTTGTTGTTGGTTTTGAGTTTTGGTGTTATTTTTTTAAATAATCACGCTATAGGGTGGATCACTCCCCATGCTGAAGTCAAACCTCCACCCCTTCCCTCATTTTCCACTCTCCTGCTGTGGTGATAGGAGAGGGTGTATCTCCAAAGGGAAGCTTGTATTCTTCTCTGAAGTTAAGGAGAAAACAACTGTCAATTAAAAAAAAAAATAAAAAAAATAGACGAGTCTATGTTTCAGGACTGTCCCAGTCATCCTGTACAAAGGGTAGAAGGCATTAACCTCCCAGTGCCAAACACAAATAACCTGAAGAAATAAGTCTCTAAGCCCTTTACTTTTTAAAAATAATTCCTCTCCAAATATGCCGACTTTAATTACACACAAGTTTCTCATCCTTTTTTCCAATCTATGATATTTGTCTCAAGGCAGCAAGTTTGAAATGAATTATTGAAAAGACAAATTTTCAATTCGTTGCATAACCACATTTGTCTCTTATTACAGAAAGGGCACATGAGAACATCTAACTAGTTTTCACAGCACACTTTAATTAACCTTAATCACATTCTCCTCTCCCTAGTATTTTCCCTTTCCCTCTGCTCCCCCCCTCATATGGCTACTCCTTTCAACACCTCTGCAGCATGGTTTCTAACTGCCTTCTAAACAAAATCTGAATCACACTATTTGAAACGAGAGCAGTATCCCCAGCATACACACTATTAAGTGTAGAATAGCTTTCCAGTCATTCCCTCACATTTTTTATTTCCTCCCCTGAATCAGCTTTCAGTTAATGACAGGTCTTCAGGTCTGTCCCGTAACTTCTTATTATTCCTTCCGACGAGCTAACAGTAATCTTCTTAAATGCATCCAAGATTTTATTCCTCCCTGGGTGGCAAAGGATGTTCTACTCTTGAAGACTTCATATTCATTTGACATTATCATATTATCAAAAGAGCTTGCAGCAGTATATACCTTGTGCATGTACAGCTGTTTCCTTTGGAAAGGCTTCAAATGCCTTAACCATACATTAATGTGAATGTTTACAAATTCTCCAGGAGGTAGGAAACCTTTGCACAAACAGACTGATCAGTTAGCCAAAGAGACACAGCGAATGGGGAGCAGGAACAGTTTCCTGACAGCATCCCATAATCTAAATTTTCACAACTGACTCAACTACTCAGATCCTGAAATGCAGCCACTTTTAGAATCTACCCAAATTCTTCTAAGATTGCTCTTATTTTCACTCTTAGGTACAGTTGCTGATCTAAGTTTTCATTTCTGCCACCTTACTTTTACCCACTCCAGAAAGGAACCCACTGCAGATGTTACCATCCCTGTTCCTGTAGTTATGACTGATGCAAGGTAACAATTCTATATCTAAGTGATCCCTTTTACTTTTTCTAATTAGTCTTCACAAACACACAAAAAGATCACGTACTGTTTATTGTCATTTGTGTAACAGCCTTCCACATCACCAGCAATTACCTCTAGTTTTCAAACCATCTCTTACCACCAGAAAAATAACAGAAAGGTAGAGAGTCCTAAGGCAGATGCCAACATGGCATGCCCAACATAATGTACTTCAGAGCTGTATTCCATAAACAATAAGCAAATCAGAGGGAAAAGTTGTACAAGGAACACACCAAAATCTTATTCCTATAACCAGCGAACTAGTCTACAACTCCTCTTAATACTACATGCTTTAGCCCACGTTATTTTCCTGCCAAATGCCCACAGTCTTTTTTTCTACCTACACTCTTCTTATCACTGTTACAGCAAAGAATATGACTTGGACTCTTTTCCTAACTCGTCATGGCTTATTGCCAACTGTTCTGGAAAGCACTTTAAAATTTGCATCTCTCTCAGTATTTCCAAGTGTAAAACAGGGCTAATACTTCCCTGCCCAGTAGTGGTACTGGGAGGATAAAGGATGCTTAATGAAAGCTGTTGATGCATTACATAGTTGATGGGGAGAACAACAAAGCAAGATTGAGGGTACATGGCTAAAAAAAAAGCTGCACAGTTTCCTGGTGGTGCAGAGGAGCACAGTGCAGCAGAAGGACCTTCTTTCAGTTAGGGGAAACAAATTTTGGGAGGACAAGGGGCAGAGGGAATCAAACTCCTGGAGAACAAGACTAAACACCCATCCTTTTCCATAGGAGAGAGCAAATCCCCAAGAAAACCTTGGGAAAAACCCTACTTGGAAGAGGAAGTTCCTGGCATTGACTCCACCTTTACCAACATATGAACAGCAACCATAAGGCTGTCCTGTGCAGGAGGGACTACGCAGGCTCCTTCTCATACAATCCCAATACACTTCAATTCAGCCATCACTGTCAGGGCTGGCCGAGCCTGCAGACCTACTGTATCCAGCCCCCAGTTTTCCAACACCACATCTGTATGATGTGGCCCTTGAATAAAATGCCATACGGTAATGCAGCCACTGGTCAAATAGCTGGATTTCTTTTGAATGAACCAAGGAAATCTACGTTTGAACCCAACCAATGGAAGCTTGAGAGGAAAACAAAACCCACTGAATTTCTCCTAATACTGGTATTCAGCAAACACCATTCTTCACTGCACAAGACACATTGGGGGGGCAGTGCCCATGCAATAGCAAGCCTGTATTCGTTGCTTATTTTTTAGCTATTCCAACCAGTTCAGAGAGGGAAGGATGCTGGAAATGATGCCTTGATTTGGTATTTGAGGGACATGAACCAGAGGAGTAAACTGAATGGAAAATCTTCTTAAGGGCACAGATGAATGCTTCTGCACCCGAGTGCTGAATGACTCCTGTCCAAAAGGAGCTGAAATACGCTCTGACAAGAAACACCAAGTCTCAGAGGATTAGAATAATTAAAAAAAAAAAGGCCAAACCATCTATTTTAAGACTAAGTTCCCCTAACGATGCTAGGATAACTTTAAATTAAGCAGAGCAAGCTGTAAGTACAGAGCAGCCTACCAAGAAATTTCAGTGAGTGAAGACTTAAAACGCACGTTTGCACCACACCAGATACCACCTATAGCAGAGCCACCAAAACACTTCCATACAAAAGGGCAAAACGCACCAGGTATCAGTAAGTCCAGGCAGCAGTCAGAAACAAAAGGCAAGAGGGAAAGAGACAGCATGGCTGCCTCCAGCTCCTGAAGAGTCCAAAAACTTGATCCTGTGTATGCAAAGTGCTCAGGTACGTCTAGGTATTATACAGAAGTGAGACAGCAAGAAGACATTTTCAGAGGAAAAGTTACCACTCACTGAAGCAACTTTAAATGTAAGGACTACTTAAATACATACACAAAACTGTTTCTAAGTGCTGATAAATTTGAAGACGCTATCTAGTCAGGGAGGAGTGTGTCCCAGTCTTTCTGTAACCAGGCTCCCCTTCGAGCAGCTGGCAAGGCTCTGCATTGCACGGGCACAGTGCCCACCCACTTGAGACTGCTGCCACCACCCCTGCACCACAGCCACCCAGCTTCCCAGTCCCAACGGCATCAGGCCTGAAAACCACGTTAATATTCCCCACTAACTCGATCCAGAGCCACTCAGGGGTCTCTGCTCCCCCTGCCCTCTTCAAGGAGTACCATACAGGCACACAAGAGCTACCTCCACACCACCGGTCTGGTACACTAACACAGTTAGTCACGTCACATCTGCAGGAGATCCCGGTTCCTGGAGCTACACCCAAGCAACCACTTCCATGGCTGCTCCGAGAAACCCATTTGGAAACCAAACACCTTCCCATTCCCACCACTTCAATAATCCCTTACTGAAGGGTTCTTCTGAGCTTGGTTTCCTGATCCAAGGGATGAGACAGAAAAGGAAAGAGAGCTGCTGCGACACAAAGAAGGGAACACACATCTCCAGAGAAAGAGGCAGGTGCTCCTTAAACCAACACTGGCACCAGAGACCACCTATTGTCAACCCATGACCTCGTTCAGCTGGGCTCTATAATTTGGCCATATTACATTCATGCTTTGCTAGCCATAGCTGCCACAAAGAGCAACTTTTTCAGGTGTTGCAAGCTGCAGATTTGGGGCTGGAAAGGTGTTTAAAAAGAATACGTGCACACCTTCTCCTCTAGTCTAGACCAGGCATTTGGCAGCAACCCAGTGCAACCTAATACATCCAGTACAAGGAGCAAATTGCCTGTTAGGGACAGCCCTGTACACCGACACACAGCTCTGCAGCACTGACATCCCTACTTACAAAAAAGAAAAAGGGCAGAAACAAACTGCAGTGCAACCAAATAAAGGCTTTTTCTTTTCTTTTTTTATTTTTTTTTCCCCTGGGCCAATTTAGTTGCAACATAATCTATCACCCTGGAAGCTCAGTGTGCTTTTCACAGGGAGTCATGCTGCACAGTCATTGTGGCTGTCGCCCTAATCACAGGTGATGTAGTGGTAAGGGACTCATGTCCCCCACAAACACCCTTACAACAGAAAGATCAGGCATGCTAGCAATGAGTTGGGAGTCCTTTCTGCATCTCAGTGACATTTTCATCACCATAACTGGCTACGGGTAGAATATCCCAGGAAGCAAACCCTAAAAATAACTTCTTACAACAAGTCAGCCAGTCCCCCGGCAAAGGGGGAGGGAACATTGCTTATACATGGTTAGCACAATTCAGTTATTACGAGCGGGACAACAAATGCCCAGGCAAACAGGAGAGGCAGAGAGGAAACAGAGGGGGAAAAGCAGGTGGTGAATCATACACCGATTTCTCCTGTGTCACCAATGACTGTCAACAGGAGATGCTTTCTCAAGTGGAAATAAATAAAATGAAGTAGAAACCCAGAACCAAGTCTGCCCAGAATACTTTCAAATGCAGTGAAGGAGGAAGCCTTCCTTGCCTGCTAAGCACCAGAATGAAAATGAGCATGTACTCTCCCCAGCTGCAGCCACCTTTAAGGAAGGTCCTGTGGGATTCTCTCCAATTCTGGCCCACGGAGCTCCAGGTATCCCTGCAGATCCCCGTGGGAAGGCATCATGCTTGCCAGCTACTTAACCACAGAAACCACGGAGGACTTTCTTCATCAGAATATCCTCAGAAACTTGTGGTTGGGGAACCAGCAAGCAATCCTACAAGTGCTCCCAGGCATGGTGGATACCCAGGCAGTTTTTCAAAGGGCTTCTGTTGTACACCAGAGAAGCAGAGGGGACGGGGAAGAGCAGAACAGCAAGCTGCCTGCTCCTCGGCCACGTGCTCAAAGCCACATGCTCCCCAGCCAGCCTCCCTGACGTGTGCTTGAGGGGCTGTAACCCTCACAGAGCTCCCCCTCAGCCAGCACATCTGCCATACTTCCAGCAGGGCACCTGCAGCACGTGGCCCCTCTCCTCCTTGTACCACGTCACTCAGCAGCATCCCCAGCCTGCCAGGTACAACACCTGCACAGCCACGGCACTCCAGCTGACTCCACCACCTGTGGTCTTCCTCCACAGCATCCCCACAGGTCACCAGCATCATCCCCTTGCACCAGCCAGTGGTCACTCTGACAGCCCATGCAATGGAGGAGGGCACAGTAATAAAACTTGCGACTCATGAGGCCTCTGTGCACTTCTGAGTCACGTGCAGAAGCTCACAAGCTCCGAATGGTAACAGGACATCCTGTGTGAGAAGGGAGTGTGCAATAAAGACATCCTGACAGGATCGGCCCTAAGCAAACACCTGGTTAGACTCTGCAGCAGAGAAGCGAGGTGGGGAAAAGCATGATAGGATTTTCCAGTTCCAGGGCTGCTGCCCGTTGTGCTTTTCCACACATTTTCCAGCTCCTGAGCAGCTGGTGCAGACACAGGCACAGAAAGGAGGGGCTCCCAGCATCAGCACTGTGCTGCCATCCCTTTCTCCTCCTCCTCCTGCAAAAAGTCTTTCTGAACAAGTTTCCCGGTGCTGTGGGGAGGACCCAGCCACAACTGCAGACACCAGGCTCGCTTGCGCTCGCTCCCTCTTGATTTACAGAACTTCCCCGCTAACAGCTGCATTGCAGATGAACCCTCTTAAAGTGGACATGCAGTAAGCGAGACAGCAGGGCACAGGGCTGCTCCGAAGGCGATGCAGCCATACCAGTGACCTCTCCGCTGCACACACACAGTGACTGTGACCCGTGCAAGAACTCCAGCAACGCTGCCTCAATCCCACTACGCACAGAGGGTCCTGAAGTGCACAGCTTAACAAACAGAAATCACACTAAGTGAGGTCATTTCTGGACACAAGCTCCTTTCTTCTCCCCATCAGCTGATCGCATCAGGTGCTGGTGGGTTTGGACGAACCAGCTAAATAAGTATCAGACTACAGCTGGTTAGCAGACAAGGTAACTGTGTGGCAGTAAGACAGGTCTCAGCTGTGCCAAGTCACTGCAATGCAGGATCCAGGAATTCAGAGATGCAGAAGGAAGAATATCAATTCCTCTGGCTCAGTCGAGCTGCACGTTTCCAAGTCGCCCCCCCCACCCCTTCAGATAAGCTAACTGCATCAGTGAGACCCGAGTTTTGTTTCCAAGATGGGAAAGGAGTTTTAGCTGTGTTTTTCAAATGGGAAAAAACTTCAGTAGTTCACATTTCATATTTCATCGGGGAGATGAGCAGGCTGAAAAGTCTAGGAAAGCCAAGACAGTTCTTGACCATTTGTGAGGTGGTGGGATGGAAAGCTTTTTAAGCTCAGCTTCGGGACTACCGTAGAAACTAAGTACTCAGCCACAAAGAGATAATGAGGCATAATGCGCTTCCTTAAAGCTGGGTAACCAGCTCTGCAGCAACATAAACTGCTAGCAGCAGCCAGAGTCACCTGGACTTTTCTGCAATATTTGATAACGTTTATCAAAACCAGCAAACTACCTCGTTCCTCTTTTTTCACATCTCCGATGCTGAACTTGGCTGCCTGGAGAAGACAAACAAGTGCATTATGGGAGCTTGACTCCCAGTCTGCTGCTGTAGAAGTGCTTCCACACAAAGGATGAGCTGACCAACACTTCACGCCTCTACATCATCCTTATTAAGTGCAAGAGGAAATTAGACAGATGGAGAAGGCTGTGGATATTGCTCTGCACTGATCAGGCAACACTGAAAATTTTAATCCGGGCCACTTCATAACAAGCAGGAGATGCAACACAATATCCTAATCTGCAGAGCTGGCAGATTCTAGCCCAGATGACATACAAGTCAAACAAAAATGGGCAGAGCTGGAAGTCACTTCTCTATCCTACAGTCCAAAAATCAGGAATATTTAAAGTAACACAAGAGCTATGAATCACTGCTTTAACCTGCACTGAAGAAGCACATCCGGCACGATGGAGCTTTGTCTGCACTGGCACCAGTTATAAAATAAAGCTGCGCAGCTTCCACTCTTCTAATCTCTCCAATACAATCTCAACAGAGGACATTTGATACTCAAAGCTTACAAGGAGAGGCCCCGAGGCAGGCAAAATTAAACTTAACAGCATACCAACTCTTTGGGCAAACATCAGAAAGAACTCCTGCTTGGCATCACCAGGCTATACTCCCTATTAGCCTCCAAGAACAACCTTCCAGCAAGTCCCTGTCGGTTACAGGGGACACTAAAGACAACTTCCTTCTTCCACATCTATTTTTTCCTCCAGCCACACCGGGCGGTTTTCTTGGCCCATCACCCACAAAATGTTATGCGCTTGGACACAAGGGGGTGGGGGGGGGGGGGGGGGAAGCAAAACAAAGAAAAAAAACAAGATACATACAGACATTTTCAGAATGGCAGCTGCTCCGCTACAGTAAAAATGCTAAGTATATTTGGCAGGCACTGAAGACCAATACAAGAAGTTGTTTACCGAGCTGTTTTCCCTGCAAAACCTTCCAGGGCACCCCCGTTATTTGAAATGTGCATCCAGTAAGTGTGTTCCAGAGGAAGCACTGGACCACCCCCCTGAAACCACGTTTCAAGTCAGGTGTATGACATCAGGTCCCTAGCAGCAAGCACAGCAGCCCGATCCACACACACCTCTCCAGAGCTGCAGGGAACTTTATACACTGACTGTATTCTGCTGCACAGACAAGGAGATCCCCTCACTCAGAGGCAAGACCACCAACTGCAGACCCCTCTGGAACATACGGCAGATTTGGAACAAAGCAACAGGTTCAGGAAATAATCTCCTGAGAGATTATTTCCTGAGAGAAGCTGGGGTAAAACTCACCTCCTTGAGCTACCTTATGCTTAGTCCCACCTGTAAAAGAATCAGACTCAGAGGAAGGAAAAAAACGCTGCACTTAAGTTTAAAGATTTCTAGCTCTTTGCCCTTTTTGTTTCACATCAGACTTCAGGCTGTGTCAGACCACTTCTCCTTTTCTCACTGCTCCCCTGGGATTGAGAAAACCTCCTCCTTCAAAGGAGAGTTGTCTTCAACGTCGAGAAATGACATCTCTCTCTTCACAGCTATCACTTACCACAGCCTACACCAACTGACTTACCAGAGATGACACGGTAACAGCAGAAGATAAAGCACGTCCAAATAGTGAGCTATTCCACTAGACAAGCTGCAGCCTACACCAGCTAACTCAGGTGCCTAGAAGAGGAGTGGAAGTGAGGGAAAGGAAAGAATTCTTTCCACAAGCTTTCAGGAACTGGCTTTGGAGCCTTAGCATCCTTGTTCTCGCTCACAGCCTGTATTCACAGAGGCTTAAAAAGCCCGCTGGGATTTGGTCTAGTGGGAAAGACCTGTACCATTAATTTCCATAGATATTAATGTCTCATTTAATAAATACATGTTTTAAGCCGAAGAAGCCCTTCTAGAAAGAAACTAGTTTTAATTACCACAATTCTATTTTACCAAGTCTGCAGACAAACATCTTATGCTACTATGTGTATTGCTGCTCAGAGGTTTCCCGGGGACGACCAGTTAAGTCTTTCCTGAAGCAGCCTGCAAAAAGGTACCATGATAACTTGTAGTACTGCAAACAACCAAGTGGTACCACCTTTCGAGCTATGGGCCACTGAGATTTTGGGCACTGAGGGCAGAGACCCCCTCACCAGCTCCTTGCTCCACAGCCAACTGCAAATCACTAATTCTTCTGGGACCAGTCCTTAAAATGGTCGACCTCCACAAAGGAGGCTGCAGCACAGGGTAGTGACAGGACTTCCCTCAGACTCCAGCAGAAGGAAAACCGCTCAAGCCTAGCCTCTCTCACCCGCTACCCGCCCACCACCAGGCCCTCCCCACCATGCTATCAGCTCTCATATGCAGGGATACCACTGCAGGTCTGGGAAGGGAAACCAGCAGGGACCAAAGCAATATGGAGGGTCAAGACCAGTACTGGCCCTAATAGCGCTGACATGGTTTTGCATCAGACATTTTCAATGACAACAACCTTGTGTTATCACTAGTGCAGGCTGGTTCGCTTCATGTTTGATAGTCTGAAACCTGCAGGCAACACTGAAACTTGATTATTTGCAACAACTCTGATGCAGAAAAGCTTTAAGCATGAGGTAGAGAACTGGAGTTATTTGTGGGTGCGGAGAATAGGAAAAACAGGCCAAAATAGAAAGAAAAGAGGGAGACACCATCTTTTCCCACTGTTTGCATTTCATCTGCCAAAGCACTGCAAATCCTGCCGATTTATCCAGTGAAAGCAGGGTGCATTCACCCCCTCTTCAAAGAGGCAAATCTGTCAGAGCAGTGTTACCCAGCGCTTTGACTGCAGGAAGAATGCCAGTCCACATTCCCCCCTGCCATCCCAGTGGCTGCAGGAAAGCGAGCCTGGTATTTCTCACTAGGATGCTGTCCTTCGTTAATACATCATCACCCGCCCTCCTCCTCCCCTTCCCCTCCTTTCCCTCCTATGAGAAAGTTTAATCCTTTGGCTCACACGCATCTGGTAAATTTTGTAGGCCCTGTTTTGCCACTGTCATCATGGCAACAGCCCCCAGAGATAACCCAGCAGCTCCGCCACAGCAGGCAGCCTGCTGCTCCCTGCCTTCTCTGCCATTTAGCCTTTGGCTCGGTAGGCCTACAAGGAGCTATGCCCACTCCCAGGCTCATCTTCGCGGGCACCTTCCTCCCTTAGAGATATGTTTGCACGGGTTTTGTTATTCTTTTAAAGTAAGTCTTCATTCCCACAATGCCTGCTCTTTTCTCCAAGACAGCTCTCAGCTCAATTTTTGGGACTCTGACAAAATCACACTAACGATAGCATTGCAAAGAGAAATGCTACCTTTGCTGCCCTGGGGAAAAAAGGTCTTGTGTTTAACAGCCAAATCCCCTGTGCCTTCATAGCAATGAGATAAGATTAGCTAGCACCCTTGTCAGAAGCAGGACACTAACCCGAACCTGTCCCAGTGTCACTGCTAAGCAGGCTCCAGACACAGGAAAGACAAGACAGCCCAGGGCTGTGGCTGCTCGGACGATGGCTAACTTAAGACGGGAACTTTGGATTGAAGCAGCAGGACAGCGGGTCACCGCTTTGGAGACATACATAACTCACACTCTCAGGAACATAACGCAAAAGTGCTGAGAGTACAGTATCACATCTATACGCACACATGCATTCTCTGAAAGGTCATCACATCTACTCAACTCACATCTCAGAGATAGGGAATTCTTCCGACTCTGCCAGGAGCAGAGTGAGACGGATCCCAACACCAGAAGTAAAGTGACAGTTGTGTCCCCCTTTCCTGACACCATCATAAAAAGGCAAGATACAACATTAACCAGCCTTCCTTACATGTCTGAATTATTCTCAGACTCATCAGTAATTAGCTGCTTGCATCAACCACCATCTTCCCCAGTCTGCTCATCTAACAGGTGGGAGCAAATGGAATTCTGCAGTATTCTCTGGGAGGAAATGAGAAGGGTAAAGCAGCATTACTAACGGGATATTTTTAATCAAAGCATTATAGATTAATACAATTACTGGTTAAAGTAACTGATCCACGATAGACAAATGAACATTCAAAACAAATTCAAAATTAAAACAGAAAGAAAGGGAGCCAGAGAATAGCAGGTGGAAAAAGCTATGAGGAATCAAAATCTAACAACTATAGACTCAGTTTCCCCAGAAAGCTTAATCCACACCCCACTGATCTTCAGCTACCCTCAGTGTTCAAAAAGCTGATCTCTAGGATACTACCAGGCCATTTCTTCAGAAGTATTCTGCTACTGTTCTCCAAAAATCATGTAGGCAGCAATACCAGAACGCTTGGGGAGCTGTAACAGAAGTATACAGTGATACTTAAATAGCCAGTAAATTTAGAAGGTACAAAAAGGAACCCGAGGTCTGCCTAACTCATAGGACCCCACATTTTGAAGCATTAAGCTTATTGTCATAAGAGCCAGCAGGAACTACAGTTGTTTTAAGTTGCAGCTTGACATTCCCTCCATACACTAAAGAATAATCCAGTGAGCACCTCAAAATTTTAAGTACACGTTTGCCCGTCAGAAACCAACGCACCTCTGCTTTCCCCACGATGACTGCTCTGAGCACTGACATCACTTCTGTTGCAGGCAAACACACAATGAGGTGAGATACTCCACATTTCTTTTAAGAACATTCAAAGCTTTTCTCCTGCGCTGGTGATCCTGGTGCCAGCTGATACCACCCCCTTCCCCCGGCCAAGCCAACAGCATAGCTCACTCTATAGTCAAACACTGGCAAATTAACATTTTTTGGTAAAGTCTATTAACTTGGTAGAAATCAGGTTTCAAGAACAGAGGAAAGAAAAAGAAACACCTGCAACACCAAAACAGGCAATAGGCCAAAAGTAACACAAAGGGAGGTGATGCCCTGGGTGTTAAGGTTGTGAAGCAGATAGATGGTGCTCAGAGGTGGCACAGTGGAGAGATTTTTATATTTGCGTGCTTCTCTTTTAAAAATTGTCTTTACCCAATTTGCAGGGTCAGGAAAAACTAAAATACTTCCAGGGCATGGAAGAGAACAAACAGATTGTCACTCTTAGAAGAGTGGTATTAACCCACCATTGGGGGGGCAGGGGGAGGAGCAGGGGTGGGAAGCACTCTTCAGAAATTTCTTTATGATCCACAGATGAGTCCTCCTCTGGCAGTGATGGTTTTGGCATTGTCCAGAGAAGGATTAAATTTTGAGGCAGTATGATTTCCACGCTACACCGCAAAATCAACAAAAAAACCCCATAGCTTTTGCAGTGCATCCTTCTTACAAGAAATTCAAGTAGCTCCCCCTGCCCCAAATATCTACAGTGTGCTCAACATCCTACTCTTCATTGGAGGGACACCTGGAAATATTTCAATCGTGGCTTGCCGATCACAGTAAATACTCTAGAGCCAAGGGCTTCAGGACACGTGCGGGAGTTAGTCTAATCACATCTCTGCTGTACACAAATCCAGTTTATATTGGGAAAACGAGAAACCCGACTCTCTCGCCAAGGCCCTTTCTCCAACCTCATGCGGAGGCAGTAGGAACTCCTGCCCAATCTGTGTGCCCACTGCCCCCCCCATTGTTAATGCTGGAAATTTAATACTCAATGTGACCACTGAGAAGACAGACACGAGCTGAAATCCTGTCTGCTCTGTTCCAGCTCCTTTATAAAATATACAGTGTAAACTGAGAGGCAACCTGGGGTAACCCCAACCATCACCGACATCCTCCGCGGGAGGAAGCCAGCTTCTGGCCATAGCGAGCCACCGCAAAAGCAAGGCTCCCACTGCTCGTCACCCTGCCAATCTCCGCCGGCCCTCCCGCCAGGGCCCTCTCCTGCCCGCACCGCTGTGTAAGGGGCAGCCAAAAAGCCGGGCTGAGCCCCGGCGCCCCCCCCCCAAGCTCCCAGCCCCAGCATCTGCTCCAAGGTCAGGGTCTCTCCTTTCACACACACACCCCCTCTTCTCCAAACACCTCTTCCAGCAGAATTTCCCCTAGTGACACACACTGCTAGAATCCCTCTTCCCCTGAGCGGGGCTGCAGGCGGAGGCTGGGAGGAGGAGGATGGGGCGGCAGGCTGCTGGCGGAGGTAGAGGGCTGCAGTTTCTGACATCAGCAGCGCAGCCCCCCCGCCGCACGCATGTGTGCTGCGCTGCAAAGCGCACAG
>VZSZ01002354.1:356371-371245 GCA_013398815.1 Ibidorhyncha struthersii | reverse complement strand
CCGCGGGGTGTTTCTCTTAATTCCCCCCGCGGGGGGCGGCGGGGCGGGGAGAGCCGCGGTCGGATAAACTTCCTGCGTGCAGCGGGAGGGGAGGGGGGACCGCGCCGCCACCCTCCCGCGGGCGCACGTCAGCGGGGCTAGCGCCGGGCCACCGGGGCCCTGCCCGCCCCGGCCCGCAGGCAGCAGCCGCCCCGCTGGTTCTCTGCCGCTCCGGCCGGCGGAGAGGGAGGAGGCGGCGCGGGGAGGAAGAAGCGGCAGCTGCCGGCCGCAGTCTGCGGCCACCGCCCAGCGCGGCGGACCCGGCGCCCCGCGTTGCCCTCCAGGAGCGGGGGAAGAGGAGCCCCCAGTCCTCCTCCCGACCCGCCTCAGCGCTGGGCCCGGCGCGCTCCCGATCGGGCAGCGCTTGCCCGGCCTCGGGGGGTGCCCCCGAGGAAACGAACCTTCTGGTGCAGAGGTAGAGCGGTAACAAGCGAAATGTCTTGAAACTGCTAAAGAATGGGACGCGGCATTCGCACACACGTGTGGTTTATGGTGACGGGACTTGGACGCAGAAGACAAACAGAAATCATCAGTCTCCGACTGCAAAAGCAAACAAGCCAGCCTCTGTTCTGTCTCTAATAGCATACCATCTGAGTGCTGGCTGCAGTGCCTTTATAAGCAAGTTTATTTTCACCTCTTACTTAAGTGAGTCCATCTCTGTCTGAACAATTGCCAAATCTGCTTAATATGCAGATTTATATAGGGCAGTCACTGATCCAGGCAGAGAGGGAAGGACTGCTCTGGCCTCTCCGGCGCAACTGGGGAGCGCGAGCTGTGTTAGGAACATACAGAGGGGACAGATGAGCGAACCATAAGCCAGGAGCAGTATTAAACCGATCTGAAAATGAAAAGTACTGTATAAGTACCATGCATTACTGCGCTGTGGCTGCACTAGGAAATCGTCATGTTACTCAATCCCGTGAAAAGCAGTGACAGCAGCCACCAGCATATCCCCCCCGCTCCCCGTCTCCAGGTTAAACACAGCCAGCACAGTGCTGCAAAGGCTACACCTAAGTAATGCAGCGGACAAAAATTCACCCAGGCTATGCAGAAAGTAGATAGCAAAAGTAGGACAATGTAACAGTAGCATTACAGCAAAGCAATACTTCTAGAAGGTGATTATGAAACAACAGCATTCTGCGTCTTACACCATGCCAGCAGTTAAACCTGGAAACCTGCTGACCCAGCAGAATAATTCAGAGAACCAACAAATGATCTGTCCAACAGGTGCCAATCGGTGAATTTTCCTCCTGCTGAGCTAAAACAACTTCAACAGCCTCATTCAGTGGTCCACCAGTTTCTCTAACAGCTACAAGAGCTGCAGATGAGGAGGAAAGTAATCAGACAACCCACGGTCCTTACCGTGGGAATTGACTGATAACACAAAACTCAAGTGGGAGATACTAGATGCGGTGGTGGGCAGTGCTGGTGATAGGCAACCAGCAGTGCATGTCCACCATCCAAAATGAAATTAGACGTTCTTTGTGCAGGAAAGGTGAGCTGTTAAGTTTGTGCTGTGGTTGCACTAGGCAATATAGTCAAGATATATGACGCAGTCCCCTATGTTAAAATGTACGTAGCAACTGGACCAGGACTCTGTTCTGCTCTTTGTTCCTCAACACAAAAACTGAAGGTGGATGTTTAAGACCAGATTTTAGCACGCTGTGCTGAATGAGCGGCCAGAGGGAGATTACCTAACTTCTGTGCGTTTGTCCTGTGCTCCTACAAACCCAGGAAGGATGATGAAGATGGAAAGGGGTACAAGCCACAACAGAGAAACACAGAAACAGGAGAGGTTTACCTAAAGCTGTGTATTAAATTGAGGGAGATTCTGCAGTTGAAGATTGTTTTAACTGGACTCAAGGACTGTTCTCTGCCCTACACAAAGCATCCCATGATATTTAAGAAGCCCTGATTGCAATGGGCTCATAAAAATACACGAGAAACATAAAAAGAGGGAGACAGAAGAGGAAGTTTCTCATCTTCAAGTATTACAAGGAAAAGTGAGGTCTGGAAATCAGAAAGGGAACAGAGAAGCAAGTGTGGAAAGAAAACCTAACCATGTGTTATGCATAGCAAGTGCTACAGAAACAGCTTGCTAACCGAGAAACTTGTGTTAAGCAAGAAGTGGGATATAAATTGAGTGACAGACTTGATTAAACCAAGTACTGAGTGGGAGACTAAATTATGGGAGTAGAGTTTTCAAAAGCAATGTAGACAAAATGAAGCAGGAGGAGGGGTGGCAATATGGATAAAAGAGTATTTTGTCAACAGAAAGAAATATTGATGTTCTGGCTGACATAGCAGTCTACTTGTAGTGAGAGTAAAACTGCAAACAGAGGTGAATCTTGAACAGTGCCTGGGCAGAATAATGTTGTAGGGACCAGAAAATACCTGAACAGTAAGAAACGGTTTTGAGAGAGCCTGTGTGTTAGTGATGGGAGATTCAGCTAATGAACAGTAAGTGAGATTCTGATCTCAGTTATGCAGGATTGAAATCTGGAAGTAATGCCTTGCTTTTAGTATTAGCCAGCTGCAGATTTTACATTAGCGGAGTAGCAGTTTTGGTCTCTGTCTTTTGAAGTAGCACAGGTTGGCTTATACAGTACACTGAACTGTCAGGGATCTGTCAAGGATTAATCTGATTTTAATAACTGGAGCTGAGTAAGAGGCACTAAAGAAAGTAAGTAAAATGCAAAGGATTTAATGCAAAGCCCATGGGCGCAAATGGACATTTCCTCTGATGTTAATGGACTTTGGATCAGGCCCCATCTGTCCATGGAGTCTAAGGTCAGCGTTGGCACGTTGAAGAATGTCTGTGGGATGGCAATAACACAAAAGCTTTGGTCTTTAGGGAAGCAGAGTGAAGAACTGCAAAATGAGTTCACAGAAACTAACTGGCACTCAACCCACTGTGGAAAACGGGAAGGGTGCTGGAGAAGCTGCACTGTAGGGTCTTTCCAGCAAGGCTGAATAAGCCAAAGGGCAGCGTGTATCAGTGTCCTGAGTGGAGCAGCGCTGGCTAGTGCCAGATATGAAGAGAGGGCATCAGCAAAATTAAAAGACCTGGGAAGGGTAAGAACGGGTGGAGTTAGAAATCAGTCTGGGAGGGTGAAGGCAAGAAGCAAAAAAGAAATAAGTAACAAATTAAATGAGTAGGCATATTTTTTAAATAGACATTCTCTGGTTTTCTGCTGTTAAATTGGGGTCCCACAAAGAATCAAGTAATTTTTCTTCTCTATGCCTCAGCTGTCCAGTCTGTCTATTTAGAGTGAATAACTCCAGGTAGGTCTTATCACTCACAAGGCATTTACAGGACATGAAATTCAACCTGCCCTGCTCTTATGTGGGGCTTTCCTGGCACTACTTCAGTATAGTAACAAATGAAAATACAAAACAAAGCACCCAAACCTCTAGAATTGTGTGAAATATTGCATCATCTTAAAATGAGGATTTTTTTTGGCAGGTGCAAGTGAGGAAAGTGTTAAAATTCTTAACAATTATTTTGCTTCAGAATCTACAAAGAAAAATGCAAAGAGTTACCTAAATAAAGCATCATTTTAGCATGACTGCCCACAGATTCACTGTCATGTACACAGAAGAAAACCCCTTATTTTCATAGCTGATTATTCATGTTGGCTATACAATACAAGATCTCTATTTTTTTTTTTTTTTTACTTAAGCAATTGTTGAGTATCTACCAGAAAAATCAGGTTCCTTTAATGTGCCTGGTTGTTCTCTTCCTTCTCACAAACTGAGGTTCATTTATTACCTCTGAAAAATCATGATTCAAACAAGCCTAAGTGGATTTGTAGGTGTAGCTGATAAAAATAAAAAGTAGCGTGTGTAGAAGGAAGCTGGAAAGAGAGGAACTTTTTAGCGAGTGAATATAAAATTTATATTTGAAATAAATGTTAGACTTCTGGAGAGAAGCAAACATTAAATTACCCTATTAGTACGGACTATTCAGCCATCCATCTAGTTTAATGTCTTGTCTTCAGTAGTGACCTATTGCAGACGATAAATGTGAGGGAGGAGGAACAAGAGGGGATGAAAGGAAGACGGAGAAGAGAAAGGAATCAAAACAGGCCAAAAAAGAGATCCGTATAACTATAATCCACATGCATACTGTGCACTACTCGATTAGAGAGTGGTTTTCCTCCTGACCCCAAGCTGATGATCAAAATATGCCCTGAAGCATAAGGATTGGTAGCCCTTGTAATTTTGATCCTAGCTTGTGTCAGTGCATATGCTATTCTGTTTCATGTCAATGCCTAATCCTTTTTGATACTTACTAAGCTATTTAAGTCAATAATATCCCATGGCACTGAGTGTCGCATGTTAATTATATGGCTCATAAAACATATAACCTGATATCATTGCAAATTTGTTCTATTTTAATGTCACTGAGTGCTCTCTCCTGTTGTGAGACAGGGTCAGGAGGTATGTCCAAATGGCCAGCCCTGTTCTACGCATCTCTGCTCTTCAGTGCTGCAGGTCACTGCCCCCAGCGGAGTTCAGACAAAGGAGGGGGCGGCTGCAGTCTGGCAGGGTCTCAGCACTGGGATGCCCCCAGGCAGGCCCTGTGTTACCTGTTGGCGGCCCGCCTGGTTCCCCAGCTCCCCCAGTGATTTGTGGGGACACATGCCTTTCACTGGGACTTTTGCAAGCCACCAAGACATGAGGTATTTTCCTCTGGGCTTGAAGTGCTTGAGACTTTGGATTTCAGAAGCGTGGGTTATGTCCCCAACTAGGAAAGGGAAGCATTTGGTACACATTCAGCTCATTTAGCTGCCGTAAGCTCACTCCACACAGTCTTTTGTCTGGAGCCTTATCCTGCCTTTACTGAGGGATCAATACCAGGTTCGTTGACCGATTTCACAGTCTGTTCAGGACACATGATATAGGCAAAGCCTGGTGGAAGAGAACACATGGACAGCCTTGAAGAGCTGAGTACTTCACCTGCAGACCCATACAGAAGGGGCTGCAGCAGCATGATTTTGTTTCTCATCTCATGAAAATCCAAGTCCCTCCAATCATAGCCTGACCTCTAGGTTAGAAACTGAGTGAGCTCCAGAAGAGTAGCCTTTCCAGCCTCCTCTTTGAAGCTTTCTTTGCTAGAGAGACATTGCTAAACAATTTCTGAATGCTGAGCTGTAATGTCTACTGGCTGCTCTCTTAACTGATCAGGTGCACAAAATATTTATGCTTGTATCATATCTAAACTAGCCTTTGAAATATATCAATGGGACTCTATAGAAAAAAACAGTGAGGATTACAGGAATCAGACAAATGTTCGGAGCAGTAAGAACAATTTCCTCTAGTTCTGTATCTATAGCAATATTAATAATGTTGCATTCAGAGAATTTCACGTTTTCTTCCCTATCTTCTTGAAACCAGCCAATGTCAATTGTTAATCAATCAGGTGAAGAGCAGGGTTTCCCACCATTTAGATGGCAACAAGGTCATGTTCCATGAATTCCTCTAATAATTATCCAGTAACAATAACTGGTATGTTAAAATCACCCTCAGATGAGCTCAGCCTCAAAATGTTTCATGTCTGTTGCCTCCCTGGGTGGGTGGATGACAGAGAAGCAGATTTTCCTGCTTCACCGGAGCAAGTGAATAGATCTGTGTGTCCAGTGCCGAGTGTAGCTTAATACCATCTCTAGACGGTTCTGCTGTCACTGAAGGGTTACTGTGTGGTATACGATAGTGGGGAAACATCTTGAACATTCATTTGAATATGGCCATCGCAGTGGAATGTCCAGGGGCTATTTTAAGATTCACACTGTTTGTTTAAACAAGATTGCGTGACTCAATGACTGTTACGTAAAGGATGAACACAGATTTCTCCCTATATCTCAGATATCTCCACCAACTTAAAGTGTTGTATGTTTACGTTACTGATTATTGAATGAATACTGAAAATTAATGCTACATCCTGGGGTGGGGTCTCGTTTTTTAAATAAGGTCTCTGTCCAGGGGAAGGCTAATACTGCAAAAAAGATGACAGATGGACAGTCTTCATGAGCTGAATGATGTCTTTCACAGTGTTGAGAAGAATATGAACAAGCAACTCGTTCATTGCTGTGGGTCAGCCATAACCAAAAGGAATGAGAAATGAGCAGTTTGGTTTCTGTGGATTGGTCATTGCTATCTATTGCTACTGCAAAAAAAAGACTTCCATTTAGTGCCAGCTACAACAAATTTTGTTTCTTTGCTTTTTAAAATGGAGCACAGATCCCTGGGAAAACCTCCAATTTAACTCTCATCACCAAAGTCATCATAACATTTGGCCGTTACTAGCTCTGTTTGAATTCAACTCAAGTTAAAGATAAACTTCATGTATGTCACACTATCCATCTTGCAATTCCTTCCTCTTGTCATCTCAGTTGAATTTATGGCACAGTCCTTGGGGAGATACTAAACTTTTTCCATTAAGTTCTCAGTTAGGTCTTGATTTAAATGGCTGTGGATTATTGTCCTAGAATAAGAGTGCTAGACACCAAACCTACACTGAAGTGTATGCAGACACTTGAGATTACAAAGAGACCAAATCATTCCCTTGGGGAATCTGCTGTCATACAGTATCTTGAAAGATCAGTCTCAAACTGCAGTCTCTTCAGAACAAGGCATCTGTCTGGTCTTGGTTGGTAAAATACTGTGCATGTCTGGTAGCATGCGAGAGACTGATCAGTTTGAACTGCATCAGCTCTCAAATCATAACACCCTACCAATTAAACATCAATCCAAGACCGGAGCTATTTAATGCTGTCACAAAAAGAGAAAGTTATTAAAAAAAAGAGAAAGTTATTAAAAAAAAATTACAGTGTTCTGCTTTCTTCCAACTTAAATATCACTTAATAGCATTCCATAAAGCTTGATTATTTTTGTCAAACTTGCCGTTTGAAAGTTTGGGGTTTTGAAAAGAAGCACCCTGTGCTCCTTACCCAAGTGGGAGTGCTGTGTTATAATGTGCAAAACGACAGAATCGTCCAGCACCACGATTCTCAATCCTTTTGCTCCCAAGAGATTAGTCCAAATATGGAAGCCCTCACAAGCAACATTTAATCATCACGGCCTCCTGGACCATTACAAACCGTGAAGTAGTATACCTCCCCATCATAAATGTCACTGCTGTAATTGGCATGAACTGGCCCCTCCTGGCAGTCTCAGGAAGTCAAGGTTTACAGAGCCTGCGCTTCCCTGTCATCACTGGGCAGAAGTCCTTTCAATTTAGGACTAAGGCAGGAAGGGTGTATTTTCACTAACAATGTCCATGGTACAAGTACAAAGGAGTAGGTGCAGAAGCAATCAGTCTCCAGAGGTTTTCACCATCGCTTTCACCAGCAATAAACTCTCCAATAACACCTGTAGCAGAAAATACTGGTTTTCATTTTTTCACCTCTGAATCCTCTTGGTCCAGTGCTTCATCTCCTCAGTTTAAACAGTAACTGTTTAAACATGACCTTGACATTTTTAGAGGAGCCTGTAAAACCTCTGTGCTGTAAAACAGCCAGATTAACATTTATGCATAGTTAAAAAAAATAAACACTTTAACCAAAATTGCCTGAATGTTTATGTGAGGGGAGAGATGGCTCACAGGACTCTTCAAAGAACATTGGCAGCAATTTCCTACCCTGAGTAAAATAAATTAATTAACACACACATCCTGTTTAACATCAAAAGAAAATCTGGCTCCAAAGAACAATCCAAAGGAGCGGGCCTGTGAATGTTTACAAACAGAGCCTGAGCCAACAAGAGCAGCAAGAGGGTATTTGGGAACCACAGCGAAGCCTCCACCCAGTAGCTGGTCTCTCCAGTTTCTCCAGAGCTCAGTTCTGCCTGCATGTGATGAACAGAGAACACACAGTGAGAAAGATGGGCCTGATTTCCCAGCCAGAGCAACAGTAAAACAGTGATTTACACTCTCCATTAACAGCCACAAAACCTGTGGGAATAAGTGAAGTAAATCATGTTTTACAATGAGAGAAATGAGGCGGAGAGCGGGACAGTGACTCGCTCATGACCTCATGGGAGTAAAGCCGCCACAGAAAGGCAGAAATCAGGTTGCTCCTCCAACGTGAAAAGATACAGATGCTTTCCTATTGATCTTGATTTGGGGTGAAGGTAATGCAGTGGTGCCACTGTGAATTAAATGTGCAGCTCTCACCAGATTTCTCCCCCAAACTGCGCCTTCAGCACAGAGTACCATTCACAATTAAAAACTCAGTAAACCTTTATTATGCTCCTGCGACACTTTTCTGTGGAGTGGCTGTGAACGTTACTGCTTTCTATGCCTCCTTCTGAGTGTACTTTGTTCCTTGTATTTTGTTAATACAAATAAAATGCAAAAGAAAAAAAGATGGCTCTTGGCAGGTTAAAAAAATTACACCCAAGATCTGTCAGTTTGGGTTGGGATCCCCATTAAGAATCCACCATACTGAGTCTGCAGTGACACAGACTTCCTGCCTTTGAAGGGCGGGAGGCAAATACACCTGATTGTGCGGAAACACAAATATTTGCACATTCAGAAGCCCTCGAAGTATCTAAAGGAATTTCTGTACTGCAGAGGAAGGTGTTATTTCCATGCTTAATGTCCTTACGTTACATTTGAAAAGTACTAGCAAAAAACACATGACAGCAGCAGAATAAGATGCGAGGTGGTGGCTGTTTGTCTCTTGAATGCTTGCAAATCACAGAAGTGCGTGTGAATACATGAAGCAGAACTGCGTTTCCAGTCACAAAGGTGCGGATAAGGTGACTCACACTGAGGTATGCATATGTACATGCAACTGGATGGTGCATAGCCTATGTGTGTGTATGCATGCACTACATGTACTACAGTCCTGTAAACGGGAACAAAAGCAGAGAGATACCATAAACTGTGCAAGGATAGATGAAAAGCATTTTTACGTATACATTCCAAGACAAAAAAGAGTCTGAATATGTAAAAGCCAAGGATCCAGAGACAAGTAACTTAAAGTGAGCTCCCTACAGCAAAGAGGCAGTGAGTGGGTCAGAGAAAGAGTGACAAATTTTATGTTTACAAGAGAAAATAAATGCTGTCATTACAATTACAGGCCAAACTTCATTTAGCTTTTGGCTGTGAGCGTGTTCGGAAGAGGACTTGCACTCTGTGATCCCACACAGCTGCAGCACTGGGCTGTCATTCTCAAGGGAAGAGCAAGCTCCCCGTGGATATCACACCTGCTGCCTGGGCTGTAAATAAAATCTGCAGAACTAACATCTGTCTCAGCTTTGGCATCTGTCTCTACTCCTAGGCAGGCATGGAGGTAGGTGAAAGCACAGTCTGGACTCTCCCTGACTCCACTGGATGGCCCCCAAGCCAGGGCTGCAATGGTGTCGTCCCGGGAGCTGGGGTAATTCATTTGACAAATGTATGATGCTAACTGAGGACTTGAAAATCCTATTCCTAGGTCACACTTTCCTTCAGCAGGGGGAACAGAGGAGTTCAAAGCTTATTTGTATTGCATGTCACTAGAAATACCATTACAGCGTGAAACTCAGAACTCAAGCACACACAAAACTTTTGGAGCTCCCATGAGATTCCATTTCTCTTGCTACAACAGATTGTTTTGAGGTTAGCTTCATATCATGCCCATAATTTTTGTCAACAATTTAGATGCTCTCTAAACCTAAATATTACCTATTTGTTTCAATCTATATCTTAATCTTTTGTCTAGAGGATATAATACTCATGCTCCCTTGAGATGGTATTCACTTCTTGGTAACTGAAACAGTTTCTTCAGCATTTTCTAAAGCATAGTTACCAAGACTGAGATCACAAAGGTGACTGCCTAGATCACCAGGTTTTGGGGTACATAGGACTGTCCAATACAGCTGACAATGGATCTGCTTTACTCTAAGTAACATTTGTACTTTTCTGTATATGAAACATTGCGATGGGCAGTTCTGAGCTACAATTCCTGCCCAGTTGATTTAGAGATGCAGCCTTCTTATAGACACCACACACACTTCATGCATTAAATTTATATTTACTTGCTTGTCTCTGTCCACCTGCTAAAAGGCCAAACCTTGCAGAAATTTATCCGATTGCCAGAGACTAGGATCTGGCCTCTTTTGTTTTCAACACCTTTCTCCCAACTAAAACTTGGTTTCAAAGTTCATAGCCAGTACAATAGCAAGTGTTGTATTAAGTGAAAAAGATACTTGTACTCAATGGCTTGTGGTTGCTCCAAGTCTACCAACCCACCATTTTAGCATAATGTTTTACCCAAACACACAACACGCGGTCGCTCTAGTCTTAGGCTACTGCAAATGTAAGGCCCAGCAACAGCGACACTCAGAATTCAGGTTTCCAGCATAACTTCTGCAAATGCCAGCACAGACTGACACTCAACAATGTCCTGCACACACTGGACTTGTGTGCACCCCTGTGCACATGAGTTGCTTCTGGAACAGTTTTAGAAACAGGAGCAGAGGACAAGTGACCTTCAGGACTTGCCTGAGGTTTTCAGCACCACCTTAGAAGCCCACACACCCTTTGGGAATGATCCCGTCCCCATGCAAGTCCATCCAGCAGAAGTGGGAAGGAGAAGCAGCACTGCTGAGTACTTAGTCCATGAAGGCAGCCCATCATGTATACAGGAAGTTTTGTAGTAGTAAAGATTTAAGAAACAGCAAGAAAAAATATGCAAGCTCCATACAGTTAAAACAGATGTGGGACATCTGAGCGGAGGGTGAGGAAGAGAAAAAGTTTCAGTGACTACATGAACAGTCCTGCTACTACTGACTCAAAAAAAAGAGGCCACTGTGGGAGAAATAGCAATCCATTGCCAATGCAATTTAGCATTTATAAACCAAGCATCAGTATGGCAAGATCTCAGGTCCTACAGACAACAGTGAAAAAGGAACATCATCAGGAGATCCCAGTACACAAACCCATGAAAGACAGTCCAAACCAAATGGCTTCAGATTTCTTCCTTAACAGTCAAAAAATATTAGTAGAAAGGAAGAGACCCTCAGCTGACCTGCGTGCTGCACTGGAGTTTTGATCACCAGTCAGATATTGAGATGCTCAGACATCCTCAAGAAAGCATCGCCGAGAGACACCCAGCGGCAGCAGCCGCCCTCGCCCCGCGGAGCTGCTGCCCGGCCTGAGTGCGAAGGCAGCGGTGAACGCTCCCTGCGAACGGAGCTCAGCCCCAACCCTGGCAGAGGCCGGGTAACTGGGCACATAAACCTTTCCCAGGTGTAAAGACCCCAGCTGCCAAGATCTCTAGACTGCCCGAGGATTAAAACCACATCCACAACAATCATTTTAGACTATTTAATCCTGCAGTTTAACTAGCTAAGAAAACACTTCCAGTTTAAGGGGTAATGAATTATCTGCATTGCAAAACTATATTCCTTTCAATCAGCTTCAGCTGTGTGTCTGTGTGCTTTACTCTTGACATTACAACTTCTGCTTTTGTTGTCCTCTGCGCCTGTAAAACCCTCTTTGTGCTCATTTGCTAGTGTTCCCTTGTTAAAGCCCTAGCCTTACAATAGGATCTTGAAGTAGGTGACCCTGCCTCCTCATCGTAAATCATTTCCTCTACTGAATGGTTATTGTGCCTTCTTGGAGGTAAACAGGGCTCTTTGGAGATGGGCTACTTATTTGCCCAGGTCAGCAAATATTTCCATAGCGATGTGCAACAATAAAATGAGATAATAAGAAAGCTGCAAGTCATGCCTGGGCATCACTACATAGGCAAAACTCCTAATCAAGGCAAAAAACTATTTAGAAAAAGGATTCAGAAGAAATTTCTTTCTCCCTTTTCTGTGTCCTTTATCTCACTGGAGAAATCAGAAACCATCACCTAGATTCAGTTTCCTAGGTTTAAAGAGATTTTTGGCACTTACAAAATTATCACTCAGTATTTTTTAACTATTTAAAAGAGAATTGACAGATATCCATGAGTAGATTTGAGGAAAATACCTGATTTATTCAAGATAGCCAAGTACATATTTTCAAATTTAATTTATAAGAATTTCTTTAAAACAGTCTCTTACTACTACATATCAAAAGAAGGGGGAAAATACAAGAGAAAATGTGGAAGCATACCCCACGATCCCATCATAATTCACTTAAGCAATTTTTCCTGAAAATTACTGAAAATAACATCAGGCTGGGCCAGCTATGAGGTAATCATTCCTTATGCACGCACCTCAGAAAGCTCCTGCTGCAAAATATTTCTGAGCATAAGGATGTACTACAACAAACAAACCAACCTATCTCAATTATTAATTTCTCGTGTTTTTCAGAAAATAATGATGCCATACTGTGTTTGCACATACACTGTGACAGAGGAGAAATCAAAGACCCAAAAGCATATCTTTCAGCACCCAGGAGAAGTCTACTGTGAAGTAAGGTTCTCCAGGCTGAAGGTGCTACTTGCTTCTGTTACATGTCACACTACGGGCAGGAGAACCTCTAACCGCTGGTTTTAACAGTTTGCTTAGACAACCTTTGCTGAAAGCCCAGCCTCTGCAAAGGGTATCTCTATAGGGTCCCTTCAAATAGCTCTCTACTAGAAGAGAATAATAAGGGGAAAATCAACATGCCTACGTATTGAGAAAAAAAAAAAAAAAAAAAAAGAGAGAAAAAGACTCCAAAGAGATCTAAAGTAAAATTAGACAAAACTCTGGGAACTGGAGGTCTGTGGGGGAAAGCATTTACTTAATTACCTCAAGTAATGGCCCCACTGTTAATGAGAACAGGAGGTGCAAAGAACCAGACCAGATCCGATGAGGAGGTATTCCAGCATAAGAGAAATTATTGAAACAACAAGCACACAGTTTGCATTTGAGAAATAAAGCTGAGCATGGCTACCGTAATTATACAAGCACACACTGCCCCCAGACGGCAGCATCCCACACTTCCCCACTCTTGCTTTTTTTCCGCTGCTTCTCGTTTGCCTGCACTAACAGTTATGGTGGATAAATGTCAAGTGATGACTGTGGGGAAAAAAATCCCAGCTTCATGTATGAAGTGATGGACTGTAAGCTGACCATTACTATTCACAAGTAAGAAGGGCAACGAGCATTGCCAAAGATATGGAACGCTGCTCTAACAGAGAAGATTAAGTAAACTGGGACTCTTCAGGTTAGAAAGGACACAAATGAAAAGCGATGTGAAACTTGCATATAAAATAACAAGGGGATTCAGAAGAAGAAAGAAGAGAAAGCAACTGTGATAAATACCATAACCGTAGACTTTCCATTAAGAAGCTAGTCCTGGTATTATCCGCTGGAATTCACCACGCCAGGTAGCTTTAGACTTGCTAGATGACTATCAGGCTAACAGGTCTTAGAACAACAGGGTGACATGGTCCTCCAGAGTTCCTCACATCCCTGCTTCCACCTTGGGCTCCCAAAGAGTACATTGGGGCCCACCTTACCTACAGGAACACAATCCTCCCCAAGTGGTTTGCCCTGACCTCTACCGAGCAGCAGCACTCACCACCATTCCTACCCCATCAGCCTGAGCCCTGGTGTATGAAGGCGGAGTGGACTGGGCAGAACTGAGCTGGTATTTCCTGAAGGAGCTGGGTAAGATCTCATGATCCCAAGCAGGCTCTGAAGGCTCCCTCCAGCTGGCAGCTGGGCCTGCACAGATTGATGACGACCTTCAGCAGAGGTATGCAGCCCTCGGGAGAACCAAGGGAACCCATCCTAAGATATCAGCCTGGCTCCCACCTTCAGAGCAATTTTTTGCATGATATTCTCACTTGGTTTATATTTATTGATATATTATTTTCCTCTGAAGTCTGAAAGAGCTTCAAAGTCTTTTGCAACCTTTCCCTCTGCAGAACACACACACATCTACAGTAATGCAATTCCCTTTGCTGTTTCCTAACAGGCGTAAAATGTTGAATTCTGGTCCCACAAGACACTTTGCTGTAAACAGGCCTCGGTACTTTCATAAAACCTACCATTCAGTAATAGCACAAGCAGCACTGTTGGAACAGTAAAGCGGAGTGATCCAGAGGGATGCCTGACATATGTCAGCCAGGCATGATAAAGACTACAGCAATATGAGAAGCCCAACAGCAAGTTCACAGGGGGTCCTGCACATGGATCAGGGCAATCCCAAGCACGGATACAGGCTCGGCGGAGAATGGATTGAGAGCAGCCCCAGGGAGAATAACTTGGGGGTGTTGGTTGATGAGAAGCTCAACATGAGCCAGCAATGTGCGCTCGCAGCCCAGAAAGCCAACCGTATCCTGGGCTGCATCAAAAGAAGCATGGCCAGCAGGTCGAGGGACATGTTTCTGCCCCTCTACTCTGCTCTCCTGAGTACTCACTCACTCATGGTACTCACCTGGAGTACCATGTCCAGCTCTGGAGCCCCCAACATATGAAGGACATGGACCTGTTGGAGTGAATCCAGAGGAGGGCCATGAAGATGATCAGAGGGCTGGAGCACCTCTCCTATGAAGACAGGCTGAGAGAGTTGGGGTTGTTCAGCCTGGAGAAGAGAAGGCTCTGGGGAGACCTTATAGCAGCCTTCCAGTACCTAAAGGGGGCCTACAGGAAAGATGGGGAGGGACTCTATATCAGGGAGTGTAGTGATAGGACGAGGGGTAACGGTTTTAAACTGGAAGAGGGTAGATTTAGATTAGATATTAAGACATTCTTTACTGTGAGGGTGGTGACAAACTGGCACAGGTTGACCAGAGAAGTTGTGGATGCCCCATCCCTGGAGGTGTTCAAGGCCAGGCTGGATGGGGCTTTGAGCTACCTGGTCTAGTGGGAGGTGTCCCTGCCCATGGCAGGGGGTTGGAACCAGATGATCTTTAAGGT
>VZSZ01002354.1:283596-356044 GCA_013398815.1 Ibidorhyncha struthersii | reverse complement strand
AGCCACAAAGGGAGCTGTTTCTATGGGTAGGGGATGCAAAATCTTACAGGACAGCGACTTTTTTTGAGTTGTACTTTGTGTCCTTACCAGTCTGTGGAATCTTGCTTAAAAATTTTTGAGGACACAACCTGTTCAGACTTGTTCCAAAACTTACACTGAGAGAAACATTTAAAATAAGATAGCTGGGTTTATGCAGGCAGTAAAATTACAGTGGTTTGGAGTTTCTGCTGTCCTAACAGCAGCTTGTGATTCCTGTAACTCTAAAATCCTAGCTTTGTCCCCGTGGAGGCCGTAGTGCAGATGATGAGAACTCAGCACCTGCCTGCACCGTAGGATTTGGTGTGGCTCTGTGGTGTAGGACGGAACGGCTGCTGTGATGCTCACCTTCCTCAAATCACCCTTCTTCACAGTCTCATTCCTGCAATGCCCCAGCAAATAATCAACAAATCCAATCAAAACTGGGAATCTCCTGCAAGAAACTTAATTGCAAACTCAACAAGAAGGAGGAACTGATCAAAGAGCAAAGGGATAATACATGAGACACGGCACATTTCTGTGACAATGTCCAGCTTAAACTTAACACAAGCTGTGAGAGCTCATCATTCTTGAAAAGTGATTTTCAAATAAAGGTTCTGTTTGTGAACTAAGGCACCTTGCAAGAGTTGTGACCAGTAAGACAAGACCAATGCCATCAGATAATTTACATTTGTAAATACAGGCCTGGAACTGTCAGATTTTCAGTTGCTGGCTCCGCTGTGGCCTCAGACAAGCCTTACACTTCTTGCTTCTATCTCTTTATTTGCAAGATGATGATAGCACATATCTCTCCTATAAATCGCATCCAGGACTATGACTGACAACTGATATATTAAGAATGAAGACTTGCTAACAGTCACTGAAGTTATGCCAACTAACAACTCCACAAATTCATTCTGTTCTTGCTGTGGGTGTATTCGTTTAGCTAATGAATATCAGTGTGTGGGATTAACCAGACAAACCTGTAGCCAGGGAGAAATGAATACAATGCAGGGTGTGCATCCCTCTCAGCAATCCGTGATTAATACTTGTTTCTATTAGAGTTTAGGCTTTTCATAAACTCCATAATAACAAGCCCCAGTTTGCTCAGGGGACTTAATTTTTCTAGATTCAGTACTCTGGAGGTTGTGGCTCCCCAGATGCCTTACAAAAGGCAAACAAAAAATTGGGAGAAAATTACTTTTGCTGTGTTTTGAACCTAAATGTGCATCCCTATTGCAAACAGGTGGAGGGGCTGTTGTTTGCAGTTTAGAGTTCCCAGGGCTGTTTGCCATGGCCAAGGGAAATGTTTACTACAGCTGTAATATGTTACGTGCTGTTGATTTTAATTGCTTTTCAAAATGTGAAGACAACTGTGATATTTGGAAGAGATGGGCGAGCTGCACTAATAAGCTCTCTTCTACAGCAGATCTAGTTCACACTGTGCTATGCGGGCTTCTCCGCAAAATTTCGCCAGTTCCCTGGGAAGCAGAGAAGGAAAGGAAGGATCTCAGGCATGTCCCACCCAGCCAAAGAAGCGAGCCTGATTAACTGTTTATTTTGGAGCTGTATCAACAGAGACCTATGTCCTTTCTTATAAGAACCTACCATAAAAGCAGCTAGCTATAGCTACAGAGCTATGAAGCTACTGCATCAACCCTTATTGTGAGTAAAAGCAACACCAAACATTGGATTTGGCAAAAGTTATTTGGTCCATTTGAGAACTGTCTTGGGAATTGGCTTAGTGCTTGCGTTAGAAATGGGTAGCCAGCTATGCACCTTGGTTGAGGGCTCGGAGGGGTTCCTCAAATCTTTGGGAACACTCCAGTTCTAGGCTAATGTCCATCTGGAGGCTGTTCCCAAAAGATTTCAGACCCTGGTCCCAGCTGGTGATGGATGAAGGAAATTCACTGCTTCCTTCCACTGGGCAATTGGTATTCTGGGATTTTGACTCACCTCGAAGTGGGCTGGAGGTGCAGTGGGGGTGTTGATTACAGCTGGGCGCTCTTGAGTGATGGGAAATGGTGCAATTTGCTTCATCCAGCCCCTTGGAATCCAGATGCGTAGGCTTCTTCCTGGGGCTTGTGTGGAGTCAGCCCCAAACATGGAGTGCGTTTCTCACTAGCAAGAGATGAGCCAAATGAGAATGACATGTCAGAGGGTTAGGAAGATTTGCCTCAGCAAAGCTGTACTGCACAGACCCCACAGCCAGTTGTGGAGGGTTTTTTGCAGCTGTGAGCAAACCTAGCACTAAAATCAGAAAAATATTCAGCAAGGCAACTAGTGGAAACTGGCAGATTCAAATAGAGCAATGGAGCAAAGCTACTGCTCTCATCCTGCCATTCGTGGATAACCGGATGCTCTACAATAAAACTGGATGTTAACAGGATTTTCAGTCCTGGTTCCCAGTTTCTATTTCTCCACAAGAGCTAGGTGTGACCTCCCTGTACGCAAGGTGCTTAGCTCAAACTACTGCACCAGAAGTTACATGTCTATTTAGAAGTACCAGGGGGTCACAAATACAGACTGATTTTCAGAAATGCTTGAGTTCCCAGTAATTTCAAAGCAAGCTGTGGATGTTCTGTAACTCTGGGGAAAAAATAAAAAAAAAAATCAGTCTGCTTTCATGGGCCAAATATTCATTCTTGGAAGACTGACCTCACACATGCTGGCTCACCTCTCGTTTGACCTCTCTGAGACCTGTTTTCCTCCTCTAGATTATGTAAATTATGATATCTGTCCTTGTAATTTGGCTGAATAATACTATGTAAATACTAGATATGATTAATTGCTGTCTTACACATCAGGAATAGGCAAATCATTCCTTTTACCATTTCTAAAGATTTTGGCTTTTGAACAGTTTTAATTTGACAAATGGGTTCTATCGAAAAAAACTTGAAGACTGGCAGTTACACACCTGGCGAAATTATAGCCAAGGCCATAGCCTTAATGACATGAACACTGTCTGCGAATAAGCAGGCACTTCGGATTTCTTTGCATAAACAACTGGATGCAGGTCTGAACAAGCAGACACAAGTCCGTGCCGGCCACCTTTACCACCCAGTCACGGGTGCCAGTGCGACATGGGACTGTGCACGTTCTACCTGCCAGGGCCCTGCGTGCAGCTCCCCTGCCCCAGGGATTAGCTGCCTGTGCTCCAGCTCTGGGCTGGTAGGGCTCGCCTGTTGCTTCGGCTCAGGCGCTGAAGCTGTGTTGAGGGTAGGCACATCCCTAGTCTGACACCTCACTGCCCCGCTGAGCTTCTGGCCTGACCTTAGACATGCCACTGCAGGCTCACCTGGCAGCAGGGCACTAGTCTGTGCCTGGTTATTCTCTCTGCGCCTGCCCTGCTCGCCATGCTGGCTGATGGCGGTCCAGCCGCTGCGGGCACAGCCCTGCCTGCCCTGGGGCGCATCCCTGCTGCCGGCTCCCCTCCGTCTGCGCCTGCCCCTGCTGCTCCCTGGCACCATGGGTTCCAAGCAGCCCTAATCCCTCCTCACAATGGGACCAGAGATGCAAGAAAAAGGTTTCCTGATTATTTTTTATCTTGGACAAACAAATCATAGCATCATAGAATGGTTCAAGTTGGAAGGGACATTAAAGATCATCTAGTTCCAACCCTCCCTGCCATGGGCAGGGACACCTCCCGCTAGACCAGGTTGCAAATATATTTGATCGGTTTGGGTGAGCAGAAGCCCCTTCATACTTCTGTGCCTATGATGACCTAACTTAAACTCGATTTTTAATTGATCCAAAAATTTGCGTTTAGATGGAAGGTTTTCCCAGAACCTCTGCTCTTACAACACAGCTGCTTAGCTGACCCTCTCAAGTGAACTGTCTAGGAATACACAACGAAACTTCCTGAATCTAACATGGGCACTGCTGAGTGCTTCCAGCACACGATCACACCACCAGCTCCTCGCCGCATACAGCTAGCCGGCGTGCTGTGGCATCTGTAGAGGTGTAGTGTGTATAACCCTTGACTCACCGAGACAGCCCGAGTCAGCCTGAAACTAATCTGCCTTGCCCATTACACTGCTAATAAACACACCGCCCTGGCATCTGGGTCGTATTGGCCTGCCTTTGCTAAGGCGGATGGAGCGGTGCTAATGAACACCAACCAGCGTTCACCTGGTGTCGTCCAACCCCAGTTAAACACCCTCAGGAGAGAAAGCAAAGTTGTAACTCACTGTTGTAGGTGATGCACTATATACTATCTAAAGAAGAAAAGACAGGCGGGAAAGCCTCTTCACTGGCTCAATAAAGAGATACTAGTTGTCACTGCACTGCATAGAGGTGAGATTCAAAACAGACCTACTGCCAGTTAACCATTTAGACGTAGGCACTTAGAAATGTTACCTCACTTAGCTTGTACTGTTTGAGGGAAGGCATTGGGCCTCTGTTTGTCTTGTGTTTGTACAGTAATTAGCACAACAGGGCTTTGATCTATAACCAGAGTTCCTACGGCTATTCAATAGCTGAGGCATTTAAGAGATATCAGAAAATTGCCCAGTGCAGATAACCTCACTGGTTGTCACAGGGCAGACTAAGGACTGGACAGGACAGAGATGATACCTTTGAAAGAAAATTAGAGGCACAATGGTAGGATCGTTTTGTGCTGTGCCTATACCCTATGAAATCTGAATAAAAAAAGACAGCTTTTGAATAGTTGCTCTGTTTTAAAAAACAGACATTAATTACCATATTAACCTAAAGGCAGAATAATGGAATCAAGAATGGAAGCTACTTTTTCCAAGTAGCTTAACTTAAATAAAAGCTAGATTTCATTTTGGGTACAGTAGTCAAGAATCAAAACTTTACAATATTAATGGTGTAACCCAAAGCAAAAAATACATTATTTCAGGCCCATGTGTACCTGTAATACACTGAAATAATCTCAGTCATTGCACGATGATTGAGTACTGAGATTCTCCATATTATTAGTTTTACCCTGATTTACTAATTTTCTATATTTATACTTTTATAACACATTTTGGTGTGTCTGAGCTAAACATTTTTTTTTCCAGTGTCTTCTCTAACTAGTCATAGCTGAATGATGTGACCGATTAAAAATGGTTTACGCTGCATGGGGTATTTCCATTATGTCTTTAGCCTCTGCCTAATAGCACTGTTTTTCTTACTACAAAATATTTTAGTTTCCTTGAAGAAGTCCAGTGACAGAGATGAAAACAAAGATTAAATTATCCAAACACAGATGCTCAAAAGCAAACATACAAGAACCTCAATATAAGGATCCTTACAAAAGTAATGACTTAATTTGCTGGAGAATAAATATCATGAATATCAGGTTAAGGGGACATGCTGAGTCTCAGATTTTGCCCCTAGTTATCGAAGGAAGCCACTTCATGAAATCCTGTTTCCTAAAATGACCAACTTTCTCTGTGAAATAGCGACAGGCTTTTTGCATCATTTCATCATTTGGGAAGGTGCTCCAGACCAATAGCTGTGATCGTCAGAGAACTCCTTCCAATTTCAAGCCCAAACATACTCACAACCAGTGGACGCTGTCTGTACAGTCTGTTCCAGGGGTTCCCCTAAGTGACATTTCTTGCATAAATAGCTTCTGCCATGTAAATGGCAATGGAGACATACATCTTTCCCGTCCGGAAGACGGTCATCTTTGTGACCTAAATAATTCTTCAAATCTCTTCAAACAGGAGTATACCCTCCACTCATTTGGTGGCCAGCTTTCTACAAACTCACCTATACATACCCTTGTTTACTGCTTTTTGTTTCCTTGGATCCTCTGGTCTTATGTCTGTATTTTTTAGCTTTTTGCCTGAGTAAACACTGCATACAGTGTTAGCAGAGTCACCAGCTACGTGCAGAGGAAAGAAGGAAGCCTCCTCCCAGCCTTTAGCTGTACTCTAGGCCTTCATCCTCCTCTCACAGAGGAGAAGCTGCAGATGACACGGCACGTGAACATGTTCAGCTGGGAAGAGATCTTCAACTCAACACTGACACTTATTGAGCCTTACAGACAGAGAAGTTGTTGCTAATATTTCTGTCTATTATCGGAATTTGCAGTTACCTGCATTAAAAGAACATGTTTTAAGATGATGATTCAGGGAATTAATTTGAATAGATTTGGTTGGCACTGAAAATAAATAACGTCTCTACAAAACGTTGCAAGAATCATAAGGACAGACAAACCTTAAATTAGTGGGCTGGACATTTTAAACAACCTGACAGTAAGGAAGGTGCTTATAGCCAATGTGTGAGTCAGTGGCAGAGCCGGTATGAAAACTTAGCTTTGCAACTCAAGAATCAAGGGTCCCTCCAAGGCATAAAACTGGCTTCTACAGTAAAGCAGCTTATGTGTGTTTTCAGGGTGAGAGAAGAGATGGCAAACCATGCTGATCACCTAACTCTCAGTTACCAGCCAGGTCAAAAGGCAGGATGCCAAACTGGGTAGATCAAATACTTTCATCTACGATGACACTCCTGTAAGCACGTTAAATATATAGCTGTCTTAAACAGATTCTGTAATGGACTAGACCTCTTGTTATCTAGGCAACTTGAGTAGGTGTGTCATTTATAAATAGGTATCTGTGAATTTCCCAGTTGATCAAAAGCAATTTTTTTATTAGCTCCACAGCATTCCCTCATTCTTGTCTTAGCCTGAAGAAAAGGAAAACCCCACACTGACACATGAGAGAGCAGGAAAACAGGCACAACAGAAAGCCCAGCATTGCTTAATGAATTGGGAAAGGAATAAGAATACCTGTCCTGTAGCTTTTTGTTTACAAGGTCCTTCCTCCAACACTACTTAGAGTATGTGTTTGCCCTGCTTTTCCAAGTATCAGGTACCAAGCAACAAGGAGTAGATTCAAGCAGGATGATGAGAAGGGTAATTTTTAATGTCCACTGTGCGTATATGAATAGGAACCATTCCCCCCTGTTTTGTCTCAAGTTACATTGTCACTTTTAGGTATAAGCTAACTTTACATTAACCAGATTTAAAGTGACTGAATCTGTTTACACTTGAAGCTGCAGCAGCTCCATTAAATGGGTTCAGCATTCAGCTAAACTAACTGTACCTCTGTGCTTACTGACCTCCTCCAATAGAGATATTCCGCAATAATGTAAAACACCATAAATGTGAAATGATTGAACACAGTGAATATGCTCTTTGCATACCCATGTCCTAAGGCACTTTCTGCCTTAGGAAAAGAAAAAAAAGAACTGAAAAATACCCTCACAATTCATTATGCATTAAAGAATTTCAGTGACTCACTCGTTTTAAGAGTATGATCCACAGTTGGTTGGTCAAATAGGTAGGCATTCCTTCTCTAAGGCTGATATGGTATGAAAAATTACTTAATCACACTACAGTAGCTTCTGAATGCAACTCTTGTTGCAGCAGCCCATAACCTTTCCTTAGTTCTATAGGAACATTCTAACCCTCATCACAAACAAATACAAGGCCTGAGAACAGGTGTAAAGATAAATTGGTTAAATAAATAAAATTGTAAGTAGCTGATCAGTTGAGCACGGAGATTGCGGTTTCTCTAGAGTCACTTATGCAAGCCACTGTCAGTAATGAAACTGGAATGCAATATCACATAGCATGTGAATCAGCACGGTCAAACACATTCACCTTTACACTAGCAGTTGTGTACAAAGGTGCTAGCCTGCAGCCATGAGTTTATCAGTTTACACAGATGAAAAGGAATCATTCATTCCTTTTCTCATTAGAAATATCCTTCCCCTATGACATTCAAACCCAAATTTCAATTTCAGATACACTAAAGCACACAGAGCGTTGATGTGGCTCAGTCCCGTTTCCTTACAATTCCATTAGCAGTTTTCAGAAATAGATTTGGATCAAATTATCTGCACCATCAACTTTCTTTCCAGCAGAGTAGAAGGTGGGAGTAGTCCTGGTCTTCTGGTTTGGGAGCTCCAAATATAGCTGGCACATTACCAGGTATTGCGTCCAGCTCTGGAGCCCCCAACATATGAAGGACATGGACCTATTGGAGTGAATCCAGAGGAGGGCCACGAAGATGATCAGAGGGCTGGAGCACCTCTCCTATGAGGAAAGGCTGAGAGAGTTGGGGTTGTTCAGCCTGGATAAGAGAAGGCTCCAGGGAGCCCTTATTGTGGCCTTCCAGTACCTAAAGGGGGCCTACAGGAAAGATGGGGAGGGACTTTTTACTAGGGCATGTAGTGATAGGATGAAGGGGAATGGCTTTAAACTGCGAGACTGTAGGTTTAGATTAAATATTAGGAAGAAATTTTTCACTTTGAGGGTGGTGAGACACTGGCACAGGTTGACCAGAGAAGTTGTGGATGCCCCATCCCTGGAGGTGTTCAAGGCCAGGCTGGATGGGGCTTTGAGCAATCTGGTCTAGTGGGAGGTGTCCCTGCCCATGGCAGGGGGGTTGGAACTTGACGATCTTCAAGGTCCCTTCCAACCTAAACTATTCTATGATTCTATGATCCAGCATATTATGATATACTGCTACTCGATATTCATGAAGGCCCAAACAGAAGAATGTACTTGCAATACATCTGTGTGTTCCCACCTGCAACAAACTAGCTACTTGAAGGTTAAACACTACTTAAGGGAGGAAGGAGATAAGCCATCCTATAAAGGAAGCCTTTAATTAGCAATAAATACAATGAAGGAAAGTAAGATCATCCTGTTGGAAAGCAGTGTGGAAGGAAACATGGAACCATTTCCTCCTAAAACCACACACTCACTGTGCTATTCTTTCCCAGGGCAAGTATTCAGCTGCAGCTGCTCAGAGTCACATTATCAGTCACATTATAAGGTGAGATCAACTCTTACTGTTTTCTATAGAACTCATGCAAAAACTTGATAGGAACTGAACTGAAGGTGAAGATGTTTGATAAATCAGGAGAGAGTTTCCAAAGATGCACCTGCATTTTGGTGCTTTTATCCCAGCTGTACTCATGCCATAGACAATAGAAATCTACGCAAGCAAGGCATGGCCACTTTACCTATTATTTCTGTGAGTGGTGCCAGAGAATTGAGCAGGAAATGCACTGAGAACTGGCAGGAGGAAAGGCCATCTTCCTGTTTAATAAGAATGCTGCCAGACCCAATCACTTTATTCAAGAGCCTCAGGGCTGCAGAGGTTAAAATGTCCCAGGGACGGAAGGACACTGAATAACCTAGGGTTTGGCAAATTCACCTCCTGAACGTTGTTGGTTGCCAAGAAAATTCATTCTGACTCACAAGAAGCTATATGTATTGTTCCATGAAAGGATATGAATATGTGTAGCACTTGCATTGATAGCCCTTAAAAGCAGTTAAAAATTTCCAGCACTTTTAGAAGATTTCTATCTGGCCTGAAGAATTGTTCCAGTTTGCAGAGGAGACCTCCTTAGGCTCTCTGAATGCCACTTGTCCAAGAAGACCTGGCAGTTAGCCTGCCTGGGAAAAAGAGAGCAAAAGCACGGAAGCGGAGGTGACCTGGTAATGTGTCAGCAAGGAGTGGCCAGCCTGAAAAAGACAGTACAGAGCCAAAATGGGATAGAGGCATATAATCAAAGGCTACTTTGCTAAAACAGTTCTGCCCTGCAGAGCTCTTTTTTTAAATCCTGTGCAGAAGGAACCCTGAGGAAACACAACGTGACCCTCCCAGGGCTGATGCTTGGTGATTGACAGTGCTGTTGACACAACTGTCAGGTTATTTCATCACAAAATTGGGCCCCTTAATTGCTAAATTTAGTTCTTAATTATTTCAGAGAATGGCTGACTAAAGATCTGCACATATGTTTGTCAAAAAATTTACAAAGGGAACAAAATCAAGCCTTAGCAGCGTGGATGTTCAGACTCTCCTCTGTTAAAAACATCTTTGGCTTTGCACATCTAAAACATCTTCTGTCTTGGACAGTGGCATGCTCTTCACGTAGCCATTAGTCAAACTACACAGCATGTCTAGGTCGTAAGTAAGCTTTAGAGTCCACTAAATGGATATGTACAGTGAGAAACTAAAAAATTCTGACTTACCTAAAGCAGCAAAACAAGACAATAGCAAACAATTTAGTTCTAGATGATAACATTTTCCTATTTTGCTTGACATTAGTCTTTTAGGTTAACTAGCAGACCTCTTCAACTCTGTCTCCAAAAACAAATCCCTTCATTCCATATGTGTGGGAATGGGACCTTCCCATTCTACATTAGCCAGGCTGGAAATCATAGGCTTCTTGCCATTAAAAAAAAAAAAAAAATCAAACTGTTAAGTTTCAAAAAAGTTGTCTGCATGTCACAAGTTTCTGTTTCCACTAGTTTCATGCTTTGAACAAAATTTTAAAATCACATCCAATGAGGATACGTCCCTTACATCTGATAACTTACCACTTCCCTGGAGCCTGCGCTCCAGCTGTTGATGTCTGTCTACATAAGGCTCAAGCACACTGATGATATTTGAAAGGGAGATGAGATAAATAGCCAAGACACACCATAAATGGCCAAGACACACCAATATAAAGCATGGTTCAAACAGGTATCTGCATCCCCCTCAAAAGCTGGAAGAGAGAAAAGATTTAAGAGCCCTTCTCTCTTATGGGCATGGGCACCAGGGCAGGACTGCCCAGGTTAGAAGCCCATAAACATTGCCGCTCTTTATAAGTAAAGGACCTCAGCCTAATTTTTTGCTGAGAATTCACTGCTTGTTTTAATGTCCCCACAAACTATTTGGCAGCAGCACAAAGGCGTCTTCAGAGAGCTGTGGGATATTACTGAGCACTTCATGCTCCTAGCAATGCAGTAATTCCCTAACCACTGTATAATTAGGAGCTTTGTTGAGGTCCAGCGACATATTTGTGCATTTGAAGTGCTGCACCTTGTTTCATAGGTCAGACCGACACGCACCGAGAAAAAACCCTTATTTCTAGCCAAACTTTTATCTGCAAAGGTGGATTCTTTAATAGTGCTTCACAGCTGCTGGGGGTGTAGTCCATCCCCAACCTGCTCTACTTGTGCTCTCCTTGGGACATAACCGTTCTCTGAATTTGCTTTTAGTCACCACTAAAGCCCCAGCGCTCAGTTAGAGAACTGACTTGGCTCTCTCAAGATCAGAGCAGCTAAACATTAAGCCTTTTGTTCTCATCACCCAGTGAAAATAGAACGAAATTCCTGAGTGGATGATTCTATCTTATTTGATCATTGTTTATAATTTCTTCCTTTGTTTCCTGTCATGGATTTCCCTGGGAAAGGAACAAAGAAGCTTTCCCTGCCTGGTGTGTGATTTCCCTGCCCTTCTGCTGACAAGCCAAATGGTTGGTGCTGACTGGTGATAATATTACACTCTATGCAAGAGGCAAAGGGGAAATGACCTGTCAGCACTCAAATAATAAAACTTGCAACCGCCACATTTCGCTGCTGATGACTTATTTGTATTTCTGTCTTTTTAGAGCCTTTTTCACCCTGCAAAATCCTAAAGAAATTTTAAAATACATTCAGGAATTAAAGGCTGATTCTACCAACTTTTTTTCATGCAGGTGCTTCATGAAAATCTGCAGTAAAATCATGGGGATGACTCATACAAATGTCTGCAGAGGCAAGCATCATTCTTCTATTCTAAGTAGTAAGTACATTTACCAAGTGCACCATATGCATTGTCTGCAAGATGGGAGGTTACATCTGTAAAACAGGCATCAAGAAAGCTGGTAAAAATTTTAAACAACTTGAGTGACAAGTACAGGTCACCTTCAGATGCCTAACTTTTTGTTATAAGTGCCATTTCGTGTTTCATTTCCCAGCAACATAAAGATATGAGAACTACTTGAGATGTTAGCAATCCTCTGCATTTTTCCAGTTCATGACTATCTGCTCCTTTCATGTACAGATATTTCAGAAGATTTAAGGAGTTCTGGCTCGGGCTTTGATATATGTAGACAGAAAGGGAAAATGTTGTCTAAAAGGATTTTAGATTAATTTTCAAAAAATCTCACATATCAAAAAAAAAAGAAAAAAGAAAAAAATATTGTGTAACCAGAGACTAGCATGTTAAATAAAACTCACAAGGCAGTATAATAGAGAAGCGACATTCTGGACAAGTATGGGCATTCCAAGCTGCTGGTATAGTAGAAACTATAGACTGACTTTCCTACAGTGACTAAACCCCCTTGAGGCTTAATGTAATTTAACCTGCTTTTCTTAAGGAAGTATGTTCAATGTAGGTTTTGGCAACATTTTATTTTTCACACATGATGAATTAACCAGCAAAACATCCTGCCCTTTCTCACACAGATGAAATAAACCGTATGATTTTCCCTGAGACATTTTCTCCTCAATAGAAGATTTGAAAAAAATAATAATAAAAAAGAAAGCACGGAGCAAAACCCAATCTAATCTCCACTGAAAACATAATGTTTGGTAGAATATTCATCCTTACGGGAACTGAAATGAGATACCAACTTCTAACAGATTGTTTAGGTGGGATTTTGCATATCCATCGTATCTGCAATTTTGGGTGTTTTTCATAACCATAAATGCCCCCACTGACTAGGATGACTTAAAAACTTCAGTCACTCACTACTCCATGTCTTCCTGGCCTATAAAGGAGGTTGGGTAAGAAAGGCACAGGGCTGAAACTCATGGCGTTCCCAGAAAACACTTCTCATTCTCTCATGGATGCTCTGCAAGACATCTAGCAAGTCAGTGTCAACCTGCTGCAAAATCTAACTCTGGCTGGGTTTATGCATCACCTTTCCATCTATAAAATGAAAATAGTGCCTTTTTAGAACAGAAAGTCTTCAGGGCAGGGAGGGTGACTTAGCAAGTAGTTGTAAATTTCATGGCAGGTTGGAAGCTCGATTTCAGCACTGGCCTCCAGGCAAAACCTTAAAGGTAACGCAAGAGATAATATTAAACTTTGCTGCAGCTTCCCTGTGAAGCACCTGATTGCTATCAGTGATCATTATCTGACTCTCTTGTCTGTTTGATGGCTACTGCATTGCTTGCAAAGTGCTAAGAGTTAAATCTAGTGATGGTAGTTTCATATACCCACATGAAAAAAAGTAAAAAATTTCAGCAACTGATAGCAAAACTGGTGTCAAAGACCTATGATCAAGCCCCACACCTGTCCAGTGGAACAGTGCTACAGGATATGGAATGGTTAGTTAATGGAATTTTTGAAGATCTGTCCAGAATAGAAGTAAGAGCTCAAATTTTGCTTCCCAGTAAGTAGTGGGTAAGTGGGTGCTGCTTCAGTGCAAAGGAAGATGCTATGCACTTAATAGAATAATTTGCATGCTGGCCCTTTATTGTCTTGTCCTTCTTCTGTGTTTCCCGTCCTCTAGAGGCATAAGTAATAAGTAGGTTTTTCTGGGTCCTTGTACCATCAAAAAATCAGAGCTCCCTTCCAAATAAGTTGTTTGTAAGTGGTCAGGCACAGTGAAGCTGTAAGAATGATGATGGCTGGAACTGTAGACTGAAAACACCTTTGAAACATGGTTGTACCGAGAAAGAACAGAAGACCTAGGGACTGTCATTCATATAACTAGATCTGGAGAGGTCTGAAAGAAAAGATACAGCTAGTCCTGAATAACAACTGTTCTAAAATATATATTTCTGTCATACAGAAGAATTTAATTTTATTTTCTATGTCTGTAATATTGCTTCTTCTAACTCCAGAAGGGGTGGATAGAATGATTCTGGTGTAGGATGGTATATATAAAAACTATTGGTGTTCCAGTTTAAAATAAATATGCTATATTGTTTTAAATCACCTGTATATAAAGTCAATCTTCAAATTCTCTGCCATCCACCTTCAAAACAGATGCAGCATATCCTCTTAAGTACAAGGAATCAAGAACTGTTAGGTAGATAATGATCTCAACATGAATGTTCTTGTAGCAGCAAAACCAGTTTCTACAGGGAGATGGACATTCTGTGGGTGCTGCCACTGAATATTGTAATTTTCATGTGATTGCTAACATGGGAGCCTCCCCACCCTCTCGTAGCTTGCTGAAAACAGATGTCACATGATACTCAGACACTTAGTTGATTTTTTCCTTCTGTTTCAAGATACCTCCCCTAGTTCAAGTCTGGGCCAAAAGATAATAAAACCCAAGTTTTTTCAGATTTAGGAAATTAGTATGCTTTATCTTCCACTACGGAAGATGCTTTCTGTGTGCCTTGTTCATGCAGCTCAGTGATGTGGCAATAAAAACATCAGGCACAAATTAGTTCTTATTCTCTTTTGGTGACAGTCCCACCTGCAAGCTGTGATGGTCACGCCTTTTCTGGGGTCACTGAAAGACCAAGCCTCACTATGTGAACCTTCACTGATGACATGGTATCGTATCCACAAGCATGCTCGCATTGCTGCACATTTCTGTTTCTTCTCTTAAGCTTTGGAAGTGCTAATGAGAAGCTGAAGTGCTGTGCCCTAGCCAAGAGTATGTAAACCCCAATGAGCTCAGGTTCTAAATAAGAAAGAAAAAGTAAGGAAAGTAGTGGGTGAAAGGAAGCATTGCTAGCCCAATTTGATAGATGAGGCTCAAACTGAAGAGACATTAAAGGTCAGTTTCAGGAGGTACATATGCAAAGCAAGACCTTCAGAGGCAGCTAAACTAGTTAAATTCTTGAACTATTCAGTGACAGAGAGTTACCTGCCAGTAAAGTTCCAAAACACAGTTCCTCCACATCCATAACTGGAGGTCAGATCTAAGGCAGGTTAAAATCAGAACACATCTCTTGCACCTGTGACAAACAAAAGCTTAATACAGTAACTGGCTTTGGAGGCAGCTATCAAGTGCTGAGACTGGCTTATGCTGTACAGCAAATACCCTGGCTGGCTAACTCTCTCCAGCTACATTAAGCCACACCTCTTGCAGGACACAATCACTCTCTTCCTGGAGAAGACCCAGCATCTTTCCTCCTAAAGCTTTAGCAAGCTACAGTTTTTTATTAGAAAACATCTGGGTCCATGTGTATTACAACATTGTTGCTATGGGCTAGCTAGTCAAATCAATATACAGTCCAAAAGGAGACCAGCAGAGGTCTATTTTCTGGCTACTTTGACGTGCGTTGAGTTCATGTAAGAATCATCCCAGGTTCAACATGGAAAATCCTAAGTACTCCAGAATCCCCTGAAACTCTCAGCTTTCAACTGTCTGTATTCCTTGTCCCATTAATTCTTGTATCTTCTTATCATTCCTCCTCACCTCACCAGCGTCCTACAGGTACTGGATATTAGCTCCAGCCACAGCTCTACAACTGTGGGTGAGCCTGATTGCCTTGACACCTTGTAAGAACGCAGTGGGAGAGTCTGTCTGCCTCTTCTCAGCAGGCTCTGCTATCTCTGTACCACACCTCCCATTAGTTCTGTTTCCCAGGGTGGCACCGACTGACTTGCCTTATATTTAGCTACAGCAAGTCCCATGATGTTTCAAAATGTCCTCAGGTAAACTTACTAACTCCTCTGTCAAACCCATGAGTCAAGCCAGACAGCTTCTACTGTCTCACACGCCAAAAAGGTTAGTCCTTAACAGTCTTTTCTGATCAGAAAAGCCTGTGTATTAGATGACAACCACACCTACCTTAACACATCTGCTTGTTTGAGCTTTTCTCAACCAAACAGCCAACAAGCCTCCAATAACCAAAGGAAAGGAACACACAGAGCTGCAATACTCTACACTACAAAGAGAAAGTGGATTATAAGGCTGTTTCTTTAGCTAGATCTCAGGACACAGGACAGATATCCTGAAAGTCCGAATTAACTTCTCATTGCTAGGGTGCCTTCCACAGACAGCCAGAGCTGGAAGAAGAGCTACAATCCCAACAGGTTCCCAAGATGCACCAGTAGAGAAGGCAGGATTTCTGTATAGGTTCCATTATGTTACCATTGTCTTCTCTCCCCACAAGCCTGTAATCTCAGTTCTCTTCAGAGATACAGGTAAAGATACCTTGGAAGTACTGGCTTCCATGTCACTAGAGTTTGGATGTTGCCAGGATCAAGGATCAGCTTGGCCAAATAGACTGAGCAATGTGGCATCTATGAGAGATCAGCTAAAAGCAGCTGCATCTGGGGAAGAGCTAACATTGAGTAGAAAACAAAACCATGAAGAGCAGGTGTAAAACAGTAAGACATCACATAGAAGTACAGGAAGGTGGACTTCCTCTCTCTTGGATGTGGATCCCAGCTCATTTATCTTTTTCCCTTCACCCTTGCCTGTTTGTGTGATCCTTTCACACAACCAAGAAAGAGGTGGGGGTTCATGAAAGGCAGGGTACCTGGGATGCAGTTGACTGGAGAAACGCAGTGAAGTGTCTGTGGAGCAAGGCAGAGCATAAGACCAACTCCTTCCTTGATGGATCAGTCCCTCTTGCTACCCATCTCTCTTTATGTACTCCTTAGGGAGCTGGCTGGTGTGTCTATATACAAACTGAGCTCTGCAAAAGCCAGCATGAGCAGCTTTCTGCAAACCACTGTCTTGTTTCAGGTATGCATCACCAAGCTCTGCTTTCATCACAGCCCACTTTCTTTCCAAAGAGCTCTCAGTCCCTCCAGTCTCAAGTGGAGACAGTGATCTGCACTCTCCTCTGCTCGCACTCTGGGGATGTCTCCAGATTCACAAACCTCTTCAGCCCCCCCCCAGAGCCTTTGAGGAGTCCTTCCTCAAAGTTCACACTGCCTATTTAATTGTTAACTCTTCTCACCCTGATGCGGGGCATGTCTGCATTAGTATGTGCTCATTATTTTATTATTTGCTTTCCTGTTTTGCTCATAACTTTCAAAATGGTTTCTGAAAGATTTGGCATCTCTGTTCCCTGCCTACCTTAATGGGGACTTTGACTTGTGATGCTCAAACAGGCAAAAATCCCCTTGTGAGACTCAGGCATGTTTTCACAATCATTCTGCCTGCCTGACTGGGGTGTTGAGAAACACCTCAATTACAGTGTGCGCAAGTGCCCTGTAAGAGCAAACGACTCCCCAGCTTTCTCTAATGTGTTAATAGGTCTACTATAACTGTAAAAGGGAAAGAGCTCAACAGGAAAGGCAGATATGACCAGTTCCTTCCTTAGTCGGTCTCATTGACTTCAGCTCTGCCGCTCTGAGCCACCGAAGGCAACAGGGAAGGGAATTCAGGGGAAGTAAGCTGGGGCAATGAGCTGCACAATACACGCACAACTTACATGTTGCAGAATGAGACATAGGCCCAGGCAAGTCAGAGCATCACTCAGGCTTGTGAACAGCAACTGGGTGTTGCCAAAGTCCAAAAGCAGCCACAGGCAGGTCTGTAGTGGCCACAGAATCACCTGCATGGTGTGGTGTGAGAAGGTCCCAGATTAATTCCTAGCTCATGAGACTTACCAAGGCAGCCTATGCAGGCTGATTAGGGCATGCTTCTGTTTCTGTCCTTGTTCTTGCTGCTTTTTGCTGCCTCATTATGTCAATAACACAGTGTAAGAACAAATCTTTCCAAGCTCACTTTTCTACTCATTTGTTTTTTCAAAGTAGGAAAAAAGTGTGTCCCATCTGTAACTTATTATGCCTCACCCTCTCTCTAGCAAAAATCAGAACGAGTCTAGAAAGCCACAGACTAGCTACAAAATTCAGCCCATCAAATATCTGTTGTTTCTCCTACCAAGAGACAATGGATGGGTTTCTGTAATTTTGTGCTGGTTTTAGCCAGCTGCCAGAAAACAGCCCTACGATGAAGAATTGGCTTCTGGGTTACAGTTCTCAAAGGCATCTGACACACACGCAGGCACTTCATTTTCTTTCAGACTCCAGGGGAGTTCAGTGCAGGAGCACGCGCTTGTGAGAGCAGCTACTGGGAAGGTGGCCCTTTGCCCCTTGTGTTCTGAGATGCTGTCCCGGATTCTTGACTGAAATGCAAGATCCGACATCCAGAGTTCATTCAGGCTCTGCTACTGATTTCCGCCGCAACCTTGAGAAGTGTCACCCCTCCTGCCAATGTCTGCACCTGTAGCATGGGAAATATGTAAATTTCCTAGTGGCAAAGGAGTTGGGCTTGAATTAAGACCCATTTAAATGAAGACTCCACCGGACACCTTTGGACAAAGCTGATGTCTACGACAGAGCTAACAACATATTAAGATATTTCAGAAAAGGGGAGGCAGGTCTACTGGTGTTGGTATTCCCTTGCAAATTCCTAAAAAGCATACAATTACATTATTTTTTCCCAAGAAAACCGGGTTTTTTTTCTGACTGTACAGGAGCTAGCTCACTACCAGACACTCAGACACACAGAGCTTGCTAGCTTGCTAGCATTCTCCATGAGGAGCTAAAATTAAGATACTCTGAGTCCCTCATTTCAGTTTTGTTTCCTTGTCTAAAGGGCACAAAAATATGAACAGGACTTCAGTGGTATCGGAATTGTTTCTTAACCACCTGCTGATAACTCAGAACCAGAGTTCCTCTCTGTCTCAAAGGACCTGAGCTTTACTGAATCAAAACACAGTCCCAAAGACTGAGACTTTTGATCTTGCCTTTACATACTCATATATACAGTGCACCTGTAAAGGAAATAAATTTCATCCAGATTTGCAAACCCAGGAGCAAGCACTCTGCATAGTTATTTGGTTAGCTAATCCAGCCAAAGGAAAAATTTGCCTGAAGGAACATGTCAGCAGTTTGCTGAACAAGGGGTGCTTGTGTTCCAGACAAACTTCCAGCCTTTCTCTGGTAAAATCCCTGACAAATACTCATACGCTAGGTTCAGTTTGTAAAACAGGTTCTGACTATGATGGTTCATCATTAATCCAGTTGTTCGATAGATTCCCAGCTTATGTCAGAGCTGAGAACATTCAGTATGTAATTGGACTTTCCTTTTCTGAAAGTTTGGTGTTTATTTGACCAGAAAACAGTCATTAAAGGTCACTTTCATGAGCATGAAGGAAAAAAACTTGAATCTTGTATAACTCAGGGGTTATATAAAAATTCTGTGGCTGAAATCATAATGGTGATTTGCTATTTCTGTTGCCACATGACAGATGCCAATCCAGCTGCTCTGTTCTCCCTCAGGGCGCAGCCTCCCCTCCCCCAGTGCCACCAGGAGGAGACGAGATATACAGAGTAGCTGAATATTGTAGGAAAACAATCTGCTGTGAGCCAGATACTTCGGTCCCCCAAGTCTGTGTAGCACTATGTGAATGAGAGGTATATAGATACTGCCTTTGTATGGGCAGCACAAAGTTGCAGAAGCAGCTCTGACCTCTCCTGCACTGGAATCATTCCTTTCTGCATATAAAAAGAAACAGGGAATGAGTCAGAAATGGGGAGAGAGAATATGGGAAAAGGAGAGTCGTGTTTCAGACCAGGAAAAGGATGGGGACAGAATACAGCTGTGTAGACCTGAGCAGTTAGTCTGGCTGTCACGCTGCTACACAAGCAGCCCAAGTTGAAATGGTTTCCTGCAACATACAGCTAAAAGACAGAAAGGCACCCGGAAAGCGTTTGAGTGAACAGTAGAATTACGCCCCCGAAGTTGTTGTGAAAAGAAGCAAATCCTTAACCACTGCTTGTCAGTTATCCCAGCCTGCCTCGCCCTTCCTTGCTTAATGCCACCTCAGGATTCTGGCAAGGAAATAATAACTAGAAAAAAAAATCACATCTTCCCGTACTAACTACAAGTATTGCAGCATACCAAAAGCCCAGGTATAACCTTTTGCACTTTATTCTGTAGGGAAGAAAATTTATCTGTAAATGATAAAATATGTTTTTACTCACTCCTTAGGAACTTGGAAATGAAATCTTTATCTAAGTAGTTTTCTTCTGTCATATATTCACACTGGCTTATTATCACAGAAGAGCAGGCAAGTGCTGAGCTGAGAAAATTGGTTTACCATTGTCTGAAGGGTCACACAGTGTTGAGTGTTGCACAAAATAACTTTTTACTTCAAAGTTTCTCAGAAGATCCAAGTTGTTTGCACAGGTTTGCTATTCTAGGGTTGCTTACAAGTGCTGAACTGTAGAAGATGTGCTTGTTATTCCATGAAAGATCCTAAGTGCTAGTGGGTTGTTTGGGTTTTTGTTGTTTTTTTTTGGGGGGTGGTGTTTTTTTTTTTCTTTTTGCATGGCACCAAGTGTCAACTGTACTGTAAAAACCCAACAATTAAGCAACGGCCCCAAACTCCCGTTAAAGCTAATGCTGTAATTAATTCTCTGTTTCATTTCCCCACTTTCTTGTGGCAAACATAAGAACTGTAAAACAAAGTTATGACGTTTCCATTTAAACTGCTAGACCAGATAAAAGAATGGAATTACAACAATTACACATTAAGTGTAAGCGAACAATTTCTTAACCTATCTACAATTAACTACACAAAAATCTTAGACGTGATAGTATTCTTCTTCTGATGAAGAAAATACTTCTCAATTGTCTCTCAACTACAGGTAAATTCTGCTCTCATTTGCACAGTGTAAACAAAGTAGCTCCACTTAATTAAATTCCTGTGGTATCCTGATGACCCATAATTTGCTACTCAGTTAAAAGAGCTGAACATTATAGATCAATGCAAATGACTGTCTTATTACTTTACAGAAAGGCTTTCATCCTAAAAAAAATGGAAGATCCAGCACCCTTCGTGCCCTGTTATGCACATCAGCAAGAATGAACTTTGTCGTCTTCATTTTTAACATCTTCCACATTCCAATAGACTAGGAATATACAGATGAGAAGCTATATCCAAATAAAAAGAGAAGTAGAACAGGAATACGCAGATAAGAAGCTACAGTTTGGATTTTATGAATGTAGGAGATGCTAATAGAGGCAACAGTTTTTACAGGAACTGTGTGCTCTGCCCTAAGGCATTTCAATGCAATTTGGGCATTTAAATCCCCTAGATGCATATCAAAACATCACCTTTAGATAAGAAAAAAGCCACCTAAGAATCATATACCTCAAGGATAATTACATTAAGCAGCAAAGTTAGAACTGACATAAAAGAAGCAGAGCATTCCCATTGTAAAGTTCTTGGAATACCTTTATTTATTTACAAATATTTTATTAAAGAGGATTTGAAATTATTGCTTCACAACTGACAGATATATGCCTGTGAAGAAGCCCTGCCTTATACATGGACACATAGTTTTAGAATTATGGATGCTGAGCTAGTCCCTCTGAGATGTGCAAAAAGGGTCTTGTCTCATAGCAAAACCTGTCTCGGAAACAAGTATTTTATTCTTTTCTGCAGAAGCATTTAATCATTTTTTATTACCCAGAACTATAAAACTTGACGCTTTTCCATCTAAAGATGATGTTGTATTAATGTTGTCAACAAGAAATTGCTGCGTCTATGCTGTTTTCAATTACTGTACAGTTGGAATTAATTATTATGACATCTGGTTGCTCCAATTTGTGTGATTCACTGAGTTCACTGTCTAGCAATTTGGTGGTCAAGCTCTAAGCAGCTAGTGTGTGAATGGGCACCACACCATAACATTCACCCTTTGACTGTTTTTGCAGCTAAGTTCCTTCTTTTCCACAGTCTCTTCTTTTCTGTGAGCCCCTTCCTTCTACTGGGCAGTCTCATCTTGTTTCATGGTCTCTCTCATACCAAAGTGCTGTGCAGCTTCTGGTACCTCGCCTGTTCAATGAACACATTTTTATTGTACGTTTCCACATTGCTTTTTTTCATTGCACATTTTCATGGAGTGATGTTTGGAATACTGTTCATCCAGTTCCTAGTGGGATGTGAGCTTGGGTATGAGTAAACAGAATGTAACCAACCCTTCATATCAACCTCCTAGTTTACATCAAACTTCTACTGACATTAAACATACATCTGCAACTGATAAAATGTTTGCCTATCGTTTTAGAAATATTTACAAGAGGAAGCCATAGGTAAGGGGGAAAGTGACCTATAAATAAGTGTCTTCTTGGATAAGTCTGCCCTTTAAATAGCTGGCCGAGGACACTCCCTCCCTCACTGTGTTGTCTTGTAGTTTTGCAGGTAACAACTGTACTGTAACACTAAGATAAGCCCTGTAGGTGAATAGCTGGTTGAACTGCAACTGTACGACCTGCCTGACAGCCCTATCTGGCAGTGTCCATAACTGTCCATACCTTGGAAAATGTAAGGATAACAGTGGCTATGGTGGGTGGTGATACAGCACTGCTCAGTATGCTCAGGACTGTAAAGATTCTGTTGCTGCTGGTGGCAGTCTCTGCTTTTAAGTTCATATGGCATTTCATTTAACTTCAGCCTGTGGAGCAACTTCTGAGGACAGGCTGTGTGTTCCTACTAGTACCCACCATCCAGGGCCATGTCCCTCATTTTGGTGTAGTGAAGCTGACACTCAGAGTGTACACTCTCTCTCTGTGGCAGAGGAAAATTTGCTCCCGTTTTTACAATCCCGTGCACTACAACTAGGTCAGTGAATCATATTGGTGACTCACTGTGGTGTCTGTTGATTAAAAGCACTTCAGTGGATGCCTGTTCTTCAAAAACATTGCTGCAGAGGCCAGGACTTTGGGAAACATGTTTATAGGAATGTTGGTGGTTTTGAATTTGAAATGGGATTTACAAAAAATCAACTGAAATCCATAGAAAATCAGATTCATCCCTGTCAACTCATTCTCTGGCTCTACTGACCAATGCCCAAGAGAGGAAGACAGGTCACCAGTTCAGTTTGCAATCTCCAGTTGGCAAGAGTTTGCATCATTACTTTATCATGACATGGCGTTACCCAGCTGTAATATAGTGCATCATATGCTGCATCAATTAGGACCCTGATAATGACCACAGGGAGCACAATTCTCACCTCAAATGCTTTAAAAAAAGATTTTGCTTAAATGAATGACATTTTCAAAATACAATATTTTGTGGGTCCTATGATTTTCTATCTGAATCCATGCTTCAATCCTTTTTTTCCAATAATCAGGAAGGTAAAAAACTGTAACTGAGATTCTCCACTGCTCCAATACACCAAGGAACCTTGAAGTACTATTAGCAACCACAGAAAGTCTTTCTTCACAAAAGAAATTGTGAAATTTGGCAGTACTGACAAAGTGGAGGGTGGCTTGCTGCTCCCTCATAGTTAGCTCATAGGAGCATCCAGCCAGGCAAGGAGACTGAGTTACTACACAGGCTCCTTTGGGCCCACTTCGTGACATGGTGTCTATGTAACAACTCAAATGTTTCCATGGTTTTATTAAACACAACCAGACTTTGAGCCTCGGAGCCAGCGTAAACTCAAAATTCTTGGGTTTTTTTGCTTTCTTTATTGTAACTTCCATAATTTCTGAAATTAAAATCTGGTTTTCCCCCTTCTTGTGTTCCCTGGGGCTGTGCTGCTGGGGTGGAGGTGGGGGTGCAACATTGCCGGGCAGCTAATTTTCAAAATTCTTCAAATTCCGTGTATTCAGCCTCAGGAGAAAGGAGTGGCTTGCGTGACTTGATTGTGACTTATTTAATTGATTAATTTACTCCTTTCCCAGGAGTGTAGTGCCTTGTAACTGGGTTTGAAAGCAGAACCTCTGACTTTCCTATGCAAGTAAGAACTCAGTTCAGAAGGTAAAGAACAAAAAAAGGCAATCTAAGCAATGCAGTGAAACAGAAACCAAATTTTGCAGAATAGTTCTGATGTGCCAGCTGACTGCTGTCCTCAAACTCTGGCTGTCAAATCCTTGGGCTTTCAGACTTGTGACAGACACATCACTTCCCCTGCAGACCACTTCCACTTATTTACAACAGGAAATTGTCTCTGAAAGAGACACGTGCTTTGCTTGGAGCACCAGCTTTGGCAGCCGGTAGGAAGGAACACTTCCTCTTAGACCTCGGAGCTTTTCAGTCTAGTGCTCTGCCATGCTGGTTCTTCCCTGTTTTGACCACTGTATCTCCTTCCCACAGCAAAGAACCAGCACTAAAATAGGTCCATCATTGTAACATTCGCTTGTGGAAAGAAAAAATAAAAGCCCTCCAAACCATTAAAATGCAACACATATACCAACGCTCCTTTGGAGCTAAACTGAGCTTGCCTGCATGAGCCAGTAACAGGTTCTTTACTAGTGTGTCCTCTACTCCACTGTTACTATGGGGCTACTGCATCATTAACACATCTGTGCACCAGGTCTGTTGCAATGTCTGCAGAATGTGGATTCATCTCAGCAACACATTGATGTCAGAATTACCAATGACCCATAGTGCCTGGACAATGGCTTGGATGACAAAACTTAAGCAAATTTGGCATGCTCTCATGGTAAATATAACAGACTTGTACATGGGAGGAGACTTGGTCCTGTAAAGGGCATGTTTCCTAAGACTTAGCCCAAAGCTCTTTACTAGCAGTGAAATAATAAAGCAATTAATTAGAAGCACCACCTACAATGCCATTCATGGCCTAATGTTACATCTGACAGCTGCATTTCTATTACAATAGCTTGTTTTTACTGGCTGGGTTATCTTGGCCAAGGTCTGATTCAAGCCATACGGAAAGGAAGAATTCTAAGAACTCTGTAATGTTGCCAGCTCTTTCTGTAAAAAAATGTTCTCATGGGATGGGGAGGGGGTTCAAATGTGTAGTGATTTGATCTCTTGACAGTGAAGTCACAGTGAAGAAGTGACAGCCTGTGACTAAGGAGATCAATCACACAATGGTAATAACAAGAAATAGAGAATCTCCACTGTGAAAAGATGTTGGGGCAATATTTTGAAATAAGTCATTGATAATCCTACATCTGTTCTCAAAAGAAAGGATGGCTGGAAAGCAACAAGTGGGTTTTTGAACAGGAGCTATGAGTAAAAAACTTGAATATGGACATGAACATAAGACTCAAAAAACCCTTATCCATCCTCATTGAGCTGTTTTGTTGTCTCACCTCCTGTTTTTGCTTAGCTGTCATGACTGTGAGTGCCAATATGGAAGAAGGCAACAAAAATTTCCCCCAGATACAAATCCTCTGCACTACATGTGTTGCTCACTGCATTGTAACCACTCTACAATAAATTACTTTTACCCTGAATGTCTGGTTGCCCTAATGTCAGTGACAGTGCTGGCACTTCTCCATCTGTTGCAGCATTAGCAGTCCAACTCCATGGTATTTATGTTCAGGAGTTTTGATAACTTTATCCTCTAGATTTGCATGGCTGAGTAGGCAAGCTGCTAAAAATAATCAAATTGTTTCTACTCTACCAAGGTCAATAGGTGATAAACAAGAACTTGAGAAGAAATTCCTAAAACTGCCAGCAGTACACAGTATCATGATGAAGTATAAACACTGCAGATTTTTTTTTCCAGTTAAAATACTTTAAATGCATAAATCCTGTTTCAGAAATGCATTTGAGCAGATTTTTCATTTCCAGCACGTGTGACTTATAGGCAGGTCTGAAAAGACCTTGAACCAAGACAATATGCATTTTAATTACACCGTGCATTTATACCATACTGACATGGTTATAAGGTAATCTCAAACTTTAGATGATGTCTAATTTTGGAAGATCAGAGATGAAAAATGAAGAAGAAGTCATTAACATTTTCTTTGTTTTGCTGCTCCACAGTTCTCCTGCCCCTGCAGTTGCTGTACTAGATACACAGGGAATCTTCCCCAGTCCTATCCATAGCCCCACACAACTGCTTCCCCTCCCGATCCCCCTGGGCTCCACAGAGCTGGTTAGTTCAACCCTCTGTGCCACGCTGCAGCTCCCCAGAGCTCTAGACTGAGACAACGCTAACAGAGAAGGGGGAATGCAAAAGCGTCACCCTGACTATATAGTAATGACTGAAGAAGGTCAGGCTATTTATATCCCCCACTGTCCTCTCCAACAGGGATTATAAAATCTACATCTTCACAGGAATGGGAACAGGCTAAGCAAACAGGAAAGCTTCTCCCTAATACTCTCTCAGCTTCCATATATTTTCAGTTTCATCCCATATGGCTGCTAGGTTTTTAGCAGCACCTCCCTAGTCATGTAATTATAAAGTGCACAACAAGGGGCTTCAGCTAACACACTGTGCTACTGAAGTGGCATCTGCTCTCAAGTACATCTCATTTGGTTCACTGCAGAAAGCCATTCTGCTCCCAGGTAAGCCTAAAGCCTGCTAACAAGAGCCAACACAGATTTGTCAAGAACAAATCATGTCAACCCATGTTTCCTTCTGGGTGCAGGAGGCTTACTGATCTCTTAGAGGAGAGGTAATAGATCTGTTTCCAGCACAATATGATATTTTCATAGGGAAACTAGTGAAATACAGTCTAGATGGACACTGCTGTGGGGTAGTCCTACTATATGAAAAAACATACAGTAGTCATCTGTGTTTTGCTGGCAAATGGAAAACACGTTTAAGTCACTTCCCACAGGCCCAGTACCAGCCAATGTTTTCAGTAACAATTTGGATGACACAGTGGAGATGACAGTTATAACATCTGCCACAGTGCAAAACTGGGGGGAATTGCAAGCACTCTGCAGAGCAGGACAACATTTCAAAATTATTTCGATTAGGATAAGAGAAGGTTCAAATGCAGTAAGATGAAATTCAGGAAAAGCGCAAACTACCGCCCTTGAGAAGGAAGAATGAAAGCACATAAATTCAAAATGAAGACTAATTGCTTACTAGCAAAAAAGCAATAAAGCATTTGGGCAAAATGTCACACACTGAATAGGGATCAATAATGTGATGGCTACAACAAACGTAAATCTCAGCTTGTTCTAAATTACCAGTTTTCTTGTGGATTAGAGAAGGAAGGTGAAAACCCAATGCTTCTGAGTGCTGGGGAAGAGGAATATGGTATTGCTTTAAAGACAAACAAAATAAAGATGTAGGCAAAATGGACAAAGTCCAGAGAAGGGGAACGTGAATGATAAATCAACTAGAAAACATGCCCTAAAAGGAAAGGTTGAAAAAATCAGGGTGATAGAGTCTGGAGAAGAGACAACTATGAAGGACCATGAGGAAACACAAAGGTAAAAGGCTTCTAATATATGACAGGATGTTACAAAAAGAATAGTGATAAACTCTTCTCCGTCTTTAGCAGTAGGAAAACAAGAAGTGAGTATAATATGCAGAAGCTGAGGGCTAGTACAAACAATGCAATACTATGGAAAAAGCTCATAGAGGTCAGCTGGGGAGGTTTTAAGTCCCATTCATCAGAGATTTGAACACAAATGTGTCTCAGGAATTTATAACTGTTTATATCTGTTTGTAATTAATACTACTGAGGAGGTTACATGACCTCTCAAGTTCCCTTTCATTTTCACACTTCTGGGATCATTTTAGTCAAACAGGAAAATACAAGCACAGAAGCATGGTGGCTTTCCTAACCTGAGGCAGACTAGAAAGAGCCAGGAGAGAGCACAGATCATGAGACTTGGGATTCTCTGCTGTAAGCAATACCTCTTCTCCCCACTATGTACACGGCATTAAGCACCAAGCAAACTGATACGCATTCCCAAAACTCTTCAGGGAAATTCCCAGCTTCCTCCTCCTTTTTATACATGATACGTTACATGTTAAGACTGGTAACTTATTGTTACTGAACATCAGATGAACTCTGGGACAATTATGGCAGTAATTCTAAATAGTCTCACATTTTTATAGGGATTATGGATAGAGAATGTGAGGCTGCCTTTGTCTGCCAAGGACGGCGCCTATTCCTTTGTGGTACCTGTAGACCTGTGAAAGAATACGTGAGTCCTCTGTGTCAATGTTTATAACTCAGTCTCCCCACGGTGAAGAGAAGAGCCATTGCAGCAGTGACAGCCCAGAGCCATACCTGAATTCCACTCTGGGCATGGAGGAAACTCTTTGCATTTCTTTTCTCAGTCATTGGTAGCACAGCCTCTGCAGGCTGGCCTGCGTGATAGACAAGTCGCAGGTTTCTTATCCTGGCACACTAAATGTTCTCCTGAGCAAACCAGGCAAACCTGTTTTTTGGTTTTTGCTTTAATTGCTATCGAGTTGATATGGGTCGGTGTTTCACTGGGTGGGGTTTTAAAAACTAATTTGTCCTCGACCCAGGACTGTTCAATATTTTTGAATCAGCAAGAAGGGTGGAATAGAAATTATCATTATTTAACATGCAGGGCTCAAATACTGGTGAAGATCAGTTTAGATCTTAAGGCAATTTTGGCAAACCAGAAAATCAATTAAAAAAAAATTATGTCAACCTCTTTTTGCAAATACAAAAAAAATGAACTTCAATGAGGAGATGGCACTGGCTGGGATACTACTGTCCCAGCAGCAGTTCCGCAGCAATAGATCTCAGGGTTATAATCATCCACAGCCTGAAGATGAGTCAATAACATCATGCTACTGTGAAAAATGCAGGCATTGTACTCAAGTGTCTACATTGGAGTGGGGCCTGTACAACACATGAAATAATCCTGTTTCTCCATTCACTTAGGTATTTGTAAAGCCCCAGCTGAAACACAGGGTGTAGTTCTAGGTGCCCAAGAAGGACATGGGCCAGTAAGAGACAGAAGGAGACCAACTAATGTATTTAGAGGTTCAGGAAACACTGCCTGTGAGCAGAGATCAGACACACTGCATCGGTCACAGGAAAAGGGAGAGGAGGGGATGTAATAGCAGTCTTAAAGTACATGAGGAGTGTAGAAATAAAATGTTTAAATGTCTATGGTAGGCAGGGCAAGAACTAATGGATTTCAGTTGCAGCAACTGTAATACAAGTTTTCATTAGAATAAATTGATGAGGGGCATACGCTGTCTCTATTATCACAGTTTTTTTTAAAGCAGGTGAAACAATGCCATAGATAGAATGACTGCTTTTGGACAGAGAGATGAACCTAAGGTTCCTTCGAATATGATTTGTTTTATAATTTAATTAAAGAAAGAGTAACACAGGACGTAGTATTGTAGATGGCTCATTCTGGAGCTTAAGACTGTGAAAGAAATCTAAACCAGTGATGTACAACCCTCTGCCTCTCAGATGACTTCCTTTTCACAAGACCATGCGGATGTGAATGTTATCAATTCCTGTTATGATATGCAGAAATATAAAAATACTAACATGGGAAAAAAGAACCTCAAGCAAATCATCCTCTTCCTCTTTAATCTTTGACACAAGTTCCTTTTGTCCGACAAAAAAAATAGTTTCTCTGGTTTACGCCTGTTATGGAAACGGACACACTAACTGCAAATCTTTCTAATGTTACTCCTTCCAGAAAGAAATCCCTTGCCTAACATTATAATGCATTATACAGCCCAAAGCCTCTGTGAGACACACTGTCTTCAGATACATAGGAAATAGTTAATCTTTTTAATTTGCTGTGACTGCAAGTTTATCTAATTTCCCTATGCCTCAGTCCCTATTTCCTGGGCATACTGCAAGGTTAAAACCATGACTGTCAAAGAAAAGTCACTAAACAAGTACATTACAATATATTTAAAACAGTCTTTTCCTTGCCAATACATCAAAAAATAGGGAATGGGCTAGACAGATAGTACAGTGGCTGGAATGCATATCAGCTACTCCTATTACACACAGCTTTTAAAATTAGCAATACTTTAGCAGCATTTTAGTTTGGTTTTATTTGGAAGATGCCTCCAGTAGTCATAAAATCTCAAAAGGATCTGAAAACCAGGAAAAGCACCACTCCTCACTTTTTCTTCTCTTTTCTTTCCTCAATTAGTAAAAATGGCTGCTATAATTGCTAAAAGAACTTCAATGACTTGGATAAGGTAAGAGATATTTAGATTCAATAAACACATTTTCCACATGAGAACATCTGAAATTAAAGATCCATTTTCACAGCTGGAAGTATTACTATAATGAAGATCCTTATGGGAGCATTTCTATGCTGACTGAGGATTCAAAATAAGAAAAAAATAAAGTATATATAAATCTCATCCAGATTCAGGGTTCAGGATACTGGGATCAAGGGGCTGAACCTCAGTTACGGATTATAATCCTGCAAAGAGCAGGTTGCAGAAGAGAGAGAAACAGACATTCCCACCATCTGCTAAGCAACTAGCTTTATGCAGTGCAAGCACCACACGGAGTAGAAGAACTTGGATTCTGACAGGGAACATGGACTGAAATCCTGCAGCCAGGGAGCTCTTGGGTGCTTGCCCAAACAAGAGAGACCACCAGCACGGACAGAGCTTCTACTGCCTAGAAAAATCTGTCTGAAAAGACAGTTATCCTTCCTTCAATTTGATGAAGACAGTTGTAAGACACGAAATACTGGTGTAGTAATATGACAACTTTTGCACACCTTTCTGCACCTGAAATAACCGCTCTGAATGAACTTTCCTATTTGCCTCTTCAGATCAATCAAAGTTTGTGAATATATAAGAAATTTCAAACATATGCTATGTTCTTAAATGTAAGGATATTAATAGAGAAATTGCTGAACAGGAATGGTTTTCTAAACAAGGCCTCCAAAGTAATAAAACACAGAAAAGCAGAGATGGTTACAGAGGACAGACCCAGTAACCTCAGCTCTGAAAACAGTGCCAAGAACAATACTGGGGACATTGACTCACGGAGAGCTGTTTAAATTTCTGAGTAAACTACAGCATATCTGCATTATATCCTGGACAAAAGCCAGACTTGGAGATTTTATCTTCTTCTTTATGAAACTCCTTAAAATGACTCTTGGGCAATCTCAGACAGAAACTGAAGAGAGTTTAGGAAATACAGGACTCCATTGGGTAAACTGAAATAAGTTGAAGGCAGGTAACTGGTAAGCATGCCAGCTTCAGCCCAGTAGGCCGTTTGTGCCTCTTGAGATTCACTTTAACCCAAGTTCATCTGACAAAGGCAAGGAAAAGTTGCTTCACCTGTACAGAAGTTCAAATAGTAAAATTCAGATTTGTCTCAGACTTTTAAGAGCATACCTTAACTTTTGAGAGTGTACTCCCAAATGCGCCTTCAATGCGAAGGTCTTTCTGAATAGAGTCTTAGCCTGAAACATCTCTTTTTTTCAGTATATTACCAGTATCTGAGAACAAAGGACATTAAAAGGTAGTTTATAATATTAACTGTAACAATGACTACCATGAAAATCCCATGATTTTGCATACAGCAAGAAGTCTATTATAGCCCAGGAGAAGAGGGACTGCACTGTAAATAGGTTTGGTTGTAACGTTTACACTGAAGGCTTTTTTGGTTTGCAAATATTTCATGAGCCAATTCTGATTTCTTCAGATGTAGTCATTGGGTCATATGAACATACCGTAACATTTTCACAAATACCTGAAAATTATTTGAATGGAATCCCACAAACGATTGGGCTTCTATGTGTTACAGTATTTGCAATGTTGATTCAACAAACTCCATTTGTCCTCTTCAACACATTTTTCTCTAGTATTCATATTGTTATAATCATAAATTTACATTAGCAATGCCAGAGCTGCACTCAAGATACTTCAAATTATCACAGTGTATTTAATACAGAAAAGAGAAAGGCTTGTATAATCAATACTGGGCTTTTAAAACTAGTAATGAAAACAACTTGACAGCCTTCTCCATATACTCACAATTTATGGGAGAATTGTTTTCTTTCTTAGGATAGGCTAAGTCTCTGAATATGCCCCTAAAATATGCAGCTTTGCCATGAATTGCATAAACAACAGAAAAACCAACAGCTGAAGCCAAATCTGAGAGCAAGACTATTTCCATGACAGAACAAACCAGTGTAATCACGATTTAGTTCCACATCAGTATCTGTAACTATGCCAGTATGGGGGAAGAAAGACGGGAGGTCCACAAAGCCATTCATTTTTTCCATTCCAAATATTTTTTGGTCCTTACCACGTAATTATTTAACTTCTTTAGGATATTAAAAACAAAATTTTAACACATTAAACTACATCATCTGGTTCATATTCATTCCTCATTCTACTGACACATTCAAAGAATTCTCAAATAAGAGAAGCAAGATTTACCATTCCAAAACCTGTATTCTTTCATCCTTTGAGAATATCATCTTCCAGTATTCCCCCTGTTTTAGCTACAGTTTCAAATGATTGTTGGGAATAAAGGTAAGGTTTTATGGTATACACAACTCTGAGTTAACCTTGGAACATCTTTCAACTCAAGAGCAACACTTACAAATTCTGATGCTCTTTAGCAGCAGCAATTTCAATTGAGAAGCAGCATTGTTTTTAACATTCCCATACTTCATATTAAAGTTCATTCAGAAGTTTCAGATGCTGCTCACCTCCTAACAGCGATACTTCTTTCCAAACTACTAGTTTGATCAGAATATCAGTTTGATATTCTTTTTGATATCTCATTTTTCATATATATTAGAAGGAGAAAGCAGGTCCAAGATGGATCTCTCTCCAAAATTAATAGAGAAGATAGATACAGAAAGTTGGTTTGCAATCACAGCAATTGTCTAAATTTCCTAACGGCACTTCTTAACACCTTGTGATCCACTAGGCTAACCAAATCAGTCGTGGGCTTGCCTTTTCCAATAAACTTAAGGTGGCACATGATTCTTTTGTTTGATTTTACAACATTAACAATTTTCTCAATTATTTGTAATGATATCTTTCCTCTTAATGCTGTCATAATTAATATTCCAGTTTACTGATTTCATTTGTCAAAGACTTCTGTGTGGCTTTAGTAGATTTTCAAACCTCACCATGTAGCCAAAATAATTCTTTGGAATGCAATGGAGCAAATGTTTTTTGAAACTTCTGTATTTCGCTCCAATTCCTTTTAAAAGAATCTAAATTAACTGAAATGGAGCAAGCATTCAAATACCACCCTGTCACACCAATGCAATGACTCTTTGGAACAGGACAGGTGTCAAATAAATCAGGCTTCAATGGCTACTAAAAAAGGAAGGTCAGATGGGAAAAACATGAAACAAAATCACGAAGTTCATAAAGGAGTGTGGATATATCAGCCAAAATCTGAGGTGTGAATTCAAAGGAAAGACAAAATACAATTTGGCTGGTGGTTAATAGTCATTACCAAACTGCAAATAACAGAAAAGAGACTACAATGTACGGTATGCAGTATCTATGCAGAGGAAATGAATAAAGATGACCCTACAAGGTTGACAGTCATATTCAGTCTTAAAAGCCACTTAAGTCACATCCTACTTTGTTTGGAAATGCAGCCCACAGTTATGTAAAGCAAGACAGACTTAGCGTCAAGTCATGATTGCATAAACTTATTTACAATAGCGTAAATAAAGGAAGCTGCACGAAAAATATGTTGAAAATCTGACTGATGTTAGGCAGCCCTCTCGTTCATGCTCTTGCAATCATTTCTCTGCTGTGGCCATAGGGACAGATACGTTTAAAAATTGTTCCTTGCCATCAAAAATACAGAATATGCAAACAAAGCTTAGTTCTGTGTTGGATCTGAGGAATGAGTCATATGGGTAATGAGACAACTAATAGGGTTGCAAGCATCTGGACTATACTCTTCTGTGGATTCAAGTTCAGATAAGGTGACAACAGAGAAAATATGGTATGTCCTTCCAAGGAGATACCTAACATGCTCTAGGAGACCTGTGCTATTTTCTATATATTTGAAATGTCAAGAAGTACCAAGAAGGGGAACCTCATTCTTCAGATCCTGAGTTTGGTACAACCAAATCAATTAATATTTCACTCATGTAAAACTTGGATTTTGAATTATTTGATAATCGGACGGAAAACGGTCAGTCAGTCCTTGCTCTGGCACCACTACTATCAAAAGAGGCACACTTCTATACACCTTGATGTTTTTTATCATCACTCTCCCCACAAACATGGGGAAGGTTCCTTACTGAGCTGTACTTGCATGGTATTATATCCAATTTTCTTATCCAGATCTAGCATGTCATGAAGTCTACTGGTAAAATAGTTGCACTTTAAGATCTAATTTATATATGTCTTGACATCAATACAAACACTGGTACTAAAAGATACTGCACAGCAGACCCTCACTATACGTTTAAACATCTATGAAATATCAAAAGAAACTCATACAAAGACATCATCTAAATACTTTTGTTCTTCTTTCCCCGATTAATATTACTGAACTCCAGAACTTAATTCTGCATCTTTTGTGTATAATAAATTCAAATGTAAATTTTAATGTATGTATTTAAGAACACAAATCTGCCTCTTGAAAGTTTTTGGGTAGGTAAACCTCACACAGCTGCATGACTGCAAGTGTCAGAATCTATTTGTGCATGTCAGCAACAACAAAATAATCCTATTTTAGATTAGCTCCTCACAAGGACAGTAAAGCATACAAGCATATTGTTAAGGAGAAGAGACAGGTCTGTTGCATGAGCAGAACACAGAGCTCCAAGTAATACAGGATATCATGATGCTGAACTCTCCCAGTAAGACCCTTCCTGGTGTGTCAAATAAGGGTTGTAAGTTTAATTAGCATGTATGATTCTCAGAAAGCAAGGAGTTTTAACGTACATAAATCCTGTATCATTCTCAGTGAAGAAAAGCTAATGCAATACACTAGTTTAAGAGCACCTGTTCATTACTCCTCCCAGAGAGTTGCAGAAGGATCGGTATTATGTGCAACCTAGGAATACATGTGTAAGATTTACAGATTTTAATTCTGCAGAATTTTAGACAAAAAGAAATTTTCCGGTTGTATTAGAAAGTGTTACCAATGACAAGTGAGTAGAAATTTTTATGATATTTCTGTACTAGTAGGAGTCTTTGTGCAGGTACTACTATGCTAGAATGGAAAAAGGTTAAGGATACTAATATATTTTATTTTTCTCACAAAATTACTATGTGCTCAATCTGCAAAGTATTCAAAATAAAAATTTCTATAATAAACTAAGCCAGAGGCAGGAATTTTCTAAAGAACATGAAAAAATGGTATGATAAATCTTACTGAATTCCAGCTCATTCAGCAGCTCACTTAAAATAAACATAAAGCATTAATGCAGGAAATGTGACAATTTTATCTTCTGGACCTCTAGCTTTAACTGTGTAATTTGCATACATGCTGAACAGCCTTTTGCACGGAATATGTGGGATCTGTGAAATAACAGAGAGGGAGAAATATAAAATTATCAGCGTGGAATGACCCTGGTTCAAAGAGCATTACTCCAGCTTTTCATCTGGCAGAGTTATTAATCACAGGAAGGAAATCCTTATCAGCATTGGAAGAAGGGGTATCTTTATCAGCCAAACATCAAACACAATATCCTATTCTTTTCTTTTCCTCATTAAAATTAACATCTCCAGAGAAGTGGAAGTCTGATTCAGAATATCTACAGATTTTTCATGACTAAAAAAGTCAGGAAATGGGAATGGCGACACAAATAGTATCTACTCTTCATGTTCCTAGGGATGAAAGTTCTCCACTTGAGTGAGCACAGTACTTCACTGCAGGACAATGCATGGGATGGGTGTCAGTGCACTGTATATATTCATGTCACCGCTCCCCTCCCACTAAGTGGCAGTTACTGCAGAAAGTACAGAACCAGGTGGAAATTTAAACCCACTCCTATTTTATTTTATTTTAACTACATTACTTTTTTTACATTCAATACATACGTAGAATAGCGGACAGCAGAACACTGGCAGAAAAGGGAGATGGGCTTTAATGAGTGGTACCAGAAGCAAGCAGTTTGTTGTAGAAGAGGAGTAAGTACTATTTTGACCAGTGAAGGAAGCAAATAGGTTTCAAATTATGTTTAGCTTCATTCTGACAAAATCATAAAGTTTCTGAAAGTTAGTACTCATCTTCCATAGTCCAAAAGGTCTGAATGTTTATCCAGACTTCAGAATTATGCTGGTTTTATCAAAATTGAACTACTATCCTTCCTCCCAACAGGCGCCAAACATACCCCTTTATGCTTTGTAGCAGGCGCTAACATTTCCATTGTACCTTCTCTTGTCGCTGCAGGATGTGTTATTTGCTTTCTTCCAACATGCCCCTCTTACTCCCTTTTGACTTGGAGGAGTCTTTGTGCATGTAGAGCAGAGGAAAACTCTCAATTTATAACTTCTAATTATTCTTATATTACCCTTGTTAGATGCCTGGGGAAGTATCTTTTCTTCTCAAAGCAAAGTATCTTGGAGTTCATTTCATATTCCCTATTGGTACTCAAACTAGCTATGCCCTTAAGGCTTGAAAAAAATGCAGTCTTCAGTCACCTGCACTTTGAGGGCAAGAGAAAGACTAGCAGGTTCTTAGCCTTTTCTCCTTCCCTTCCAAGACATATCAGAATGAAAATGAGTGACTGAGGGCAGCTGTTGAAATCCTTCCATCCCTTTGGACATATTTGTTAAATGAAGCTTGTAAAGGTTTGAGGGTGTAATGATACGGATTTATGTGCAGGAAAAGTTCTTTACCCATCTTTCCAGCTCAAGGGCAGGAATTCTACAGAAGTTTGGGGGTTTTTGCTGCTGACCCACAACACCTACCATCATAAACCAGAAAATAAAGACACTTTTAAGTTTCTTAAAATTTTCTTAATTATTTTTCTTAAAGCATGGGCCACTTCATTTCAAACTTCATGGAAAAACAAATCTGTTCCAATTACTAAGTATTAAGCATTCCTGTAACAGCTTGTATTTACAAACTGGAACACGCTAAATGCCGTGAAAGAATGTGGAGTATGCAACAACATGAAAATACAAATATTTATCATTTACTTTAAGTTATAAGGTCAAAGTTTCCAAGAAAAGGATGATATCCAAGTCTGAGAAATATGGGCATCTGAAAAGGTCTTAATTTCAAGGGGGGTTGTTGTTCTTTACCAACTTTCCCCAAACTACTCTGTAGTCTCTAGAACAGGAGGATACTTTTCTTAACATTCTCTGAAAGAGTAATAATAGTTGAGGGGATTTATCACTATGGAGCCTGGAAAAATGGAAAAAATGAACCCAAACAAATCATGCATAGTCACACACACAGCCCTCAGGGCGCTTCAATGCTCATGTGATTTAATTGAAGATACTTGTAAGTAGAGCCCTGGAATGGAACTCATAAGACTTTACATTTACACCCTGTTTTCCCACTACCTATAAGCAACATAATTTCAACTTTTGTTGCCTCCTGCTGCAGCTAAACCATGTATTCACACAATCATCTATCCAGAATACCACATGCAATTTACAGCTGGTATCTCACACAAATGTAGTATAATTATCAGGGTTTTTAGTATAGACCACGTGCTACAGAAATCTAAGTTTAAGACTATTCAGGAAAACTTTAAGACTTTTCATGGAGACTTTTCCTTACATTTCTAAGTGGAATCAGTTTTGGTATAGGTAAAATGTCTGTGGTTGCCTAGAGCAGGTGATTGCTAGGGCACAACTAGAAATGAGTGATGACCAGAGCTGCAAGCAATCAGATGTGCTCCTATGGTTGCCTCTAGAGGAAGGATCAGGGTATGGGAGACAACAGCTTCCGCTGGCAGTGAGAGGAATATACTCCCTTAGCTATACCAGTCTCTGCCATTGGCCTTCCTTCCATCTCTCACATACACCTGGGAGCAGCAAAAGCAACAAGGTGGTCTCTCCCCCAGTTTAAAGCATGTATGCCAGTTTTATGGATGTGGGTTTTATTTTGTCTCTTCTTCTTAAAAAGGGCAAAATAAGAGCTGACTTACTTGCTAGGAAGCATTTAAACACTTTAACTTCCACTTAATGAGAAGGCAAATAAAATACTACTTTTAGTTGTATTTTTAGTGGTAGAATTTTTTAATGGATTGACTGGAAACCAGGCTAAAACTTGGATGAACTTCTTCCCAGTTAATCTCAAGGGGCTGAAAATAGTTGGCCATCTTCACTAGGGAAAAAATAAATAAATAGAGCCCCTATTGATCAAAAGCACCATAGAAAACTATTTGGTGGTTGTGACTGTTAACACTACTTCCTCCTACTAATTGTATTCTTATAATCAGAGCTCTTACTGCTACAGCTAATGATTCTGTAGAGGTAGCGTACAATACCACCATCTTTACATTTCCTAATTGCATCATTGATAGCTATGAATACAACTGTTTGAAGGTCACAAACTGTGACGTCAGTGGAACTGTGAGGGTGTAGCTAGGGACAAATTTTGACTCACTATTTGTAAATGATCAGTCTAATGACCAGTCCGATACTGAGCTACTTCATCACAGTGGAAGATGCTTGCAATTTTTCTAGAAATTTTTCAAATTATTTCAGTAATGTTCACACATTAGTAACAAAAATGCAATGCTGCTCTCTTCCTATAATGCCCTGAATAGTTTACTTTTAAAACATAGTGTGTCAAGCACAGTATCTGGTACTGCCACAGTATCTTTTCAACAATAATGTTAACTGTGAAGATTGCACATCCCTGGGCTATGTCTTTGCCCATGGGAAACAATAAGCAGGAACTTGCAAATATAACTGGTTGAGTTGTTTTTGAAACACCTGAAGGTTAAAAATGTAAGCTGTTCATATACTTTTAATCACAAGTTTTGGCTCAGTCTATGAAATCATTTAAGACTGTGTACAAGGCAACAGTTTCTTTAGTCCACCTATGAATACTGGTTTCTCACTGAAATGCTATCTAGGGACTGGGGACACCAAAGCAAAAACTTTGGTGTTCCTGAGTTTTCAGCCCAGCTGGTAATGTGAGCCACTTCTGCCATTTCAGAGCCCTACCTCTACTTCAGCAGTTATAAAACTGCAGCAAGAGTTCTCACTATACCTATTTTAGACAACAGCACTGGTTATTATCTGCAGAATTCTCATCAGATAGAAATGTTCAGGAAACCAAGACACATAGGAAACCTTAACTGTTCCAAACTTCCGTGTTGTTTTTTTTTTAAAAAAACCCCAAACCTGCAATTCTTTCATAATTTGATAGAGGATAATAACTTGGCCTTACAAAAACAGGCTGACAGGTGCCTGCTAGGCTTGCAAGGTGTGACTCCCTCACTCTTGTAGTCAGTTCTATATTGTGAATAAATTGGTTCACATGCATACTCAAATCAACAGCATTTAACATACAGCTAGGAAAGAAGTAAAGGATACCCTTCCTTTTTGCCCCATCCTTATAGAGCGACACAACGTGGCATTCACAGCTCCACACAGCAGGCTGCCCAGAAAAGCAATCTATATAAAACAACCACGATTGCTACAAGTAGCAAACAAGCTGAGGAGAGGAGGGAAGCAAAACCCATGAGAGATGGAGGGAGCTGATGAAAGGGGAGTTGGGTTAACAGTCTTTGCTAGGCATGCCTCTGATACCCCAGGGGTATCTTTGTGGGAGAATCTTCTGCGCTGTCCAGGAAGATTGCCCACAGTAAGATAGTTGGGAAAAACAGTTGAACGTGGTAAGGCAACTGTCCATAGGACAGGAGAGGAGGTAAGAGGAAAATGGACAAGTCATCAACACCTTTCACATAAATTTCACAGAGAACAGCACCCACAGACACCTATCTAAGGAACACATCCTACTGTAAATATGACATCCTACAGTAAATATGACTAATTCATAGTCCTCCATCACTCAGCTACTTTGCTCATACTACCTTGCTTTTCCTCTTCTAGGTGACTGATTTAATGAAGAGCTTCCTGCACTATAAAGTCAACAAGTAATTTTATTACATACTTCCCCAACACAATACATTACACGTACCTCAACAAACAGAATGTCAGAAGCACGTACAGCTTGACTAATTTCAGGACTGAGATACAAAAATCATATAGGAAGGAAACACACATGCTTTAGGTGGGAACTTAACTTGCTCCACTACCTTTATGCTTGGAAGCTGGATCAGTGCATCACTGGGTTGGCATTTCAGCAGATAGCAGGATGGTGCTGCTCAGAAGGTCTATTTGCAAGCCTTGGCATAAGAGATGTGCTGGAGAAATGGCGATCAACAAGATCTACAGATTTGAGACAGTGGTGCAGCTCACAGAAACGCAACTTGGAAATAGTTGTAACTTGGATGCCTGAGCAACAGAGGCTTGAGTAGGGTTCATACTTTTGAATCTGTCTGCAATCTAGTGGCACTGCAACTTATGTAGACATATACTCTGTAGACAGAGGAATACAGAAAAATTGGCTGAGCATACAGGGATCAGGTTAGGAAAGCTAAAGCCCTGATAGAATTAAATCTGGCCAGGGATGTCAAGGGCAACAAGAAAATCTTCTATAGGTTTGTTGGTGATAAAAGGAATACTAGGGAATATGTGGGCCCTCACTGGAAGGAAATGGGAGACCTGGTCACCCGGGATATGGAGAAGGTTGAGGTGCTCAATGACTTTTTTGCCTTGGTCTTCACTGGCAAGTCCTCTAGCCACACTGCCCAAGTCACAGAAGGCAAAGGCAGGGACTGGGAGAATGAGGAACAGGCCACTGGAGAAGACCAGTTTCGAGACCATCCAAGGAACCTGAAGGTGCACAAGTCCATGGGACCTGACAAGATTCATCCGCAGGTCCTGGGGGAACTGGTGGATGAAGTTGCTCAGCCACTATCCATCATATTTGAGAAGTTGTGGCAGTCTGGGGAAGTTCCTGCTCACTGGAAAAGGGGAAACATAACCCCCATTTTTAAAAAGGGAGAAAGGAAGACCCAGGGAAGTACAGGCTGGTTAGTCTCACCTCTGTGCCTGCGAAGATCATGGAGCAGATCATCCTGGAAACTCTGCTAAGGCACATGGAAAATAAGGAGGTGATCAGTGACAGCCAACATGGCTTCACTCGAGGCAAATCGTGTGTGACAAATTTGGTGGCCAGCTATGATGGCATTACAGCATTGGTGGATAAGGGAAGAGCAACTGACATCCTCTACTTGGACTTGTGCAAAGCATTTGACACTGTCCCACACAACATCCTTGTCTCCAAATTAGAGAGACATGGATTTGATGGATGGACCACTCAGTGGATAAGAAGTTGGCTGGATGGCTGCACTCAAAGAGTTGCAGTCAACATCTCAATATCCAAGTGGCAAACAGTGACAAGTGGCATTCCTCAGGGATCAGTAGTACTTAATATCTTTGGAGGGGATGCCATCCAGAGGGACCTGGACAGGCTGGAGAGGTGGGCCCGTGCCAACCTCATGAAGTTCAGCAAGGCCAAGTGCACGGTCCTGCATGTGGGTTGGGGCAATCCCAAGCACAGATACAGGCTCGGAGGAGAATGGATTGAGAGCAGTCCCAGGGAGAATAACTTGGGGGTGTTGGTTGATGAGAAGCTCAACATGAGCCAGCAATGTGCGCTCGCAGCCCAGAAAGCCAACCGTATCCTGGGCTGCATCAAAAGAAGCATGGCCAGCAGGTCGAGGGAGGTGATTCTGCCCCTCTACTCCGCTCTGGTGAGACCCCACCTGGAGTACTGTGCCCAGCTGTGGGGCCCCCAACAGAAGAAGAACACAGACCTGTTGGAGTGGGTCCTGAGGAGGCCCACAAAGATGATCAGAGGGCTGGAGCACCTCTCCTATGAAGACAGGCTGAGAGAGTTGGGGTTGTTCAGCCTGGAGAAGAGAAGGCTCTGGGGAGACCTTATAGCAGCCTTCCAGTACCTAAAGGGGGCCTACAGGAAAGATGGGGAGGGACTCTATATCAGGGAGTGTACCGATAGGACAAGAGGTAACAGTTTTAAACTGGAAGAGGATAGATTTAGATTAGATGTTAGGAAGAAATTCTTTACTGTGAGGGTGATGAGATACTGGCACAGGTTGCTCAGAGAAGCTGTGGATGCCCCATCCCTGGAGGTGTTCAAGGCCAGGTTGGATGGGGCTTTGAGAAACCTGGTCTAGTGGGAGGTGTCCTTGCCCATGGCATGGGGGTTGGAACCAGATGATCTTTAAGGTCCCTTCCAATGTAATCATTCTATGATTGTATGGTCCCAAGAAGCTTTAAGCACGAACCTTCAGCTGTGGCAGCTTCAGCTCCGCGTGCCCAAAAGAGACTCCAGACCTAACAATGAAAACTACAGGCAGCTCTACTAGACGTAGGTAAGTTAGCAAGCATAAAGCTACCTTAGGAATACCTACACCAGCTGTGCTTTCTATCTGGATTACCACAAGAAGGAAATTTCAGACACAGTTTGCAGGGAATATACATTAAGGCATACAAATCAGTAACATCTTGTGAAATGAATGTTTACTGTAGTTCTTTTCAGGTTCTGCCCTAAAATAGGGCAGTCTCTTACTGTGTGTCAAATCTAGCAAGAATTGGGCATGGCGCACGACAGCTACATACCTTTCCTCCAAAGTCTGTTTGTTTTAATATTTCTCCCAATAACTAAGAGGTTACCTGCCTCAGTCTTCCTATATTTGAACTATCACTTTGGTTATTCAGCTACTAAGTAAAGAATTTTAAGAATTGTTTTGCTTTATACTATGTTATTTCAAAAAACATAAAAAGCCAGCCCAAACCTTATTCTTTCCTTTTTAACCAAGAAGATACCTTAATTAATTTCAGCTGTGTTTACAGTCATACTTCTTGACCGTATCAGTTCTAGGTTACAAGATAAACCAACTTTGAACTCCACAGGGAATGTATTCCAACTCACTGGAGTATTCTTATCATACTTTAAAAATCTTTTAAAACTAAACAAAACTAATCAGCCCCCTCTTGTTTACATAGAATGGGTTCAAGTTTGATGTCACCAAATGCCCGCGCGATGTCAGGCAGCAGGATGAACTGGTCAGTTCTGAGATGTTGCAGACTAGCAGTCAGAACACACAGGACATTTTATTGAGAAATTCATACAGCTAGAATTCCCTGAAACATATCCTTTTGCAAATTTTGGCTCATTTGGAAGAGTGAAAACAGTTTCCGCAATAGGATAGAATAGAATATGTTGGGCACCTTGCTTTTTAATGCAACACCAGGAAACTAAGTCCCTTGATTTAGAGTTTGAAAATTGTTTATTCTATTAACATAGATTACTTTCAAACCTGTTACAGAAACCCCTCTCTCCACATGTCTCTGGAGAAAGCCAGGATTTCTTCCCTGTGAGGACATGATGTCATTTCAACCCATGACCCTTGCACGTCATATATCTTCTTGGATGAATATGAGAAAGATAAACTTATTTCATTTATTGTTGCTTGTGTGGCAATATCCAGCTCCACCTTACTTTCAGGTGAGAGATGTTTTATTGATCTGTCTGGAACTCTGAGAAAAGACACTTCCCTCCCAAACAGATCCCACTGGCAATAAATTTAGTTCCTGTCCTACCAGTCCAGTGCCGTGGAAGGAAGAGCCCTAGCCTTCCCCACTGGAACTGTTTCTCTTTACATCTTTCCCAGGTGTGGCAGATGCTTTTGGTCTTTGTGGAGTAATACTTTGGGAAACACTTTGCTACTTTTCAAGGTGAGCAGCTGCATAAAAATAATTGTTTTTCTTAGAAGGCCCTCCTGAAATTATTTCTGTGAAAGGAGTAATGCTTTTTTCTTGAAAGCAATCAAATGTATTTATTGCGCAGGCAAAATAATTCACTTTACTAGTAGAAAGAATTGAAGTGGACTACAACTTCACAATGTAAAACTCATTCTTGCCTGCTCACCCCCAAAACTGAACAAGCTTCAGGACACTGGCACCTTCTAGTTCTTGTAAGGTCAAAACTGTCAACTCTTTTTTCCCATGTTTTGAAACTGGATGTTTGTAAGCATTTAGAAATGGAACATGGAAACAGAGCTCAATTCTGCCAAGTTAGAGAAAATAAAGAAAAAGAGTAAAAATAATTTCTGACATTGTATTTTGAAACAAAGACAATGCAAAGGAACTAAATTTATACGAAGTTCCATTACAGACAATGAACTTGTCTTAACTTCTAATATCATCCATTCTAAATTATTTGACCTTTTACCCATGAAACACAGGCAATCGAAAGATTATGAACTCTTCAGGAATATCCTGATCGAGTGAATCACACCTCAATAGGGAGTTTGCCCTACAATTTCTTTCATAGCCCGTCATATGCCTCCCCCTCATTCACATTCATGACCTCCCTAGCAACTCATAGGAACTCAAAAAAGTAGTAGGAAAGTGCAGTAAGTGATATGAAGAAATGTCTATAATGCTAAAGATATGGTTGTTTTTAGCAGCTTCAAGAAAATTAATGGTTCCTGTCTTTGCGGTCTGTGGTACTCCTGATAATTGCTGATGAGTACATACACCAAGGGGGCCTGAAAGTTACTTTTCTTCTCCCCTGAAGACTGAGGAAGAGGTGGAGGGGAGATGGTTGAGCTTTGCTTCCATTTCTTTGGTTGCTCTGTATGTTTTCACATTGGTAGGTGTCAAAAGTTTTGAGGATTTTTTTTGAGGCAGCTGGAAATAAGAGAATGAGGACCTGTACTAAATAATAACCCAGCCCTCTTCAGGCAGCACTTTGGGAAACCTCTGGCTTAAAATTCAAGCACTAGAATAAAAGGCAGTTCTCTGTCCTACTCTTCACCCTGACTGCTTATGACCTTGAAAAAATTACTTCCCCCCTTGATTTATAGATAAGAATAAATGTGTGAGGCAGAGTCAGGTAAGATGCTCCTATATGAGCATCTTCAGCTAGATGACAAGTAGTACGGATGACAGAGGTCTACATCTGGTGACTATGCCTACTGCCACACACTTCAGAAAGAAATCTCACGTCTAGATATGGAACTGTGAAAATGTAACGATGTTATTCTGCACCTGCAAACAACCTCAAGTAGCTGCTTTCAGAGAATGAGCTGACAATTGTTTCTCACCAGGGTGAACCACGGGGCTTTGTTTGCTACAGGAAAGAAAGAATGAAGAGAAGTTCTTTCCCAGGAAGTAAAAGAAACTGAAACTTCCTGCTGCCGCTAAACATGGTGTTCTTGTTTATGTATCTGAAGGAAATGGGGAAGTTGCCCCAATATACCTAAAAAGACCTCTGGGTAAAATACATGCTTCTCCTCAATATTTTACCTTCAGTCTCTCTTACTCTCCATTCCCCTGGAGCTGTGTGTACCCTGGCTAAAACTCTTACAGTTGAGTAAGACAGCATCTACTTTTTGCTTGCTGATCAGGCTGAATAAAGCAAAGAGGTCCACTGTAAGCAAATGTGTTGCAGAAGAGTAATGTAAACAGCCATCAAGGAGTGGTGCCAGCTACTCATCTCCTTGCAAAACTCAGTGAATGCTCACAAACCATAAGCACTGACACATGCTTGAATTCTCAAGCAGTAAAAAAGTCCCATCTTAGCCATTTTATCTTCAACCTGCATTTCCAAGGACAGGGTGAAATAAGCCTACCCTTTCAATTCTTAGATACATAACAGTTTTGCCTGTTCATGATCCCGTGAGGCTCAGAAACAGCAGAGTGCAGGAAGTGGCAACAAATCCTACTAATGAACCAGGTTTAGTACAGGAAAGGACAATGCCTTTTGTTCACTCAATGATTTTTCACTGATAACCTGTAAAAAATCTCCCTAAAGTTAAAGTTAGAAGGGATTTGAGCTATCTTGGCAATGTAAGACTTTTCCAGTAAGTCTTCAACTATTAACCCTTCCCCACGAGTTGAAATGAGTAACTGCTTGAGCTTGATACCTGTATCTTCATAGTTCTCCAAAGGCTAGGAAAGATGTAGTCAGGTCATAAAATCTCAAAATAACAATGTTACTATTTTTTTTCAGTTCTCGTTTGCCAGTCCCTAAGAGCAGAATTTGCCGGGAAGCCAGTGTGCTTGCAGAGGGACTCCACTGTCTGTCATCCCACAGCTCTTGCCAACTAGCCCAACTCATCATCTGCACTCTGTGAGCTTCCACACTATGGCAATACAGGTATAAAATACCAGCATTTCTGACTGAAAAGCTTTTTAAAGTTTTTAATTTTCTGCACTGTGTACATCTTTTCAGCATTACAAAGTGAGAACAATACACCTACAAAACCCCAACGTGCTCACAAACAGGTTGCTTGGCTTCTATAGTTGTTCACAGAACTACAGGCAGATAATGTGCTAGTTGAAGAAATACCCTTTAAATTTAAAACAAGCAAAATTTGAAAAATTGAATGAAAAACTACTTAACTTAGGATGGGCTAACATGAAATACATTAGTGTACGTTTGCACAGTACAAAGACCAACAATTATTTGTTTTTTTAAATAAATATACACTAATACACACATGCAATGTGCACCAGTATGGTAACTGGATATGATGCAATCAGTTTCTTTTGTTGTTGTATGTTTTTTAAACTGTCAGAATGTAGACAGCCTAAATCATCATATCTGAGGGGGAGACAGAAGCCACAAGGAAAGGTGCTGCTGCAACAGGCAGGATATGACAGATGAAGGCATCAGGAGGGATTCCGATCAAAATGGAGTCACGGTCAACTAGTGAGTTTCAGTGTAGGCAGGCTGCTATGTGGGTAGGGCGAAGGGATACCAGGAATTTCATAATGATTGGCATTTCTGGTCCAATACATAGTGAGAACTGGCACTCTATATTACGTTGCTGGCAGTTGGTCTCACACAAGGCCACAGACTTTGAAAGCTCCCGTTACTAATTGCATATGATTTAATTGCTTTGCCTACATTATCCTCTTTCCTCATTTCTTTAGAAGTATTTCAACATATTTCTAGTCCAAAGCCCTGTATTTAGAACCTTATTTTTCACTGACCATTTCCTTCTCCTCCCCTTTGCTTGACTAAGTGACCCAGCCCTTCCTCTAGCTTTCTCTCCTGGGGTAGCATCCAGGCTTCCTCACTTCCTTCATGATCAAGTGGAAAATTTTGTTTTGGAGGGTGGAGGAAAGATAAAGGAAGAGGAAGAGGAGAGACGAGGGTTAATTGCTGTGCTGTGCATGATCACTGTGTTCTTTATAAGACACCAAGAGAACTTGCTGATCACATTTCAGAGTGAAATCTTGCAATTGCTTCTCACATTGAGTAAAACCCTATTCCTCACTCTGATGGAATGATTTACTCAAAACAAAGGGGCTTGGACTTGCAAGCTCAGTCCCAACACGTGCTCAGAGTTGGCACTGTTGTGCCCAGGTAACTGAAATTTGCATGCTTATGTCCCTTTCTCTGCTGTGGAAGCTACTGCATCACCCTTGATGAACTGCATCTTCTTGCTAAGATGACACATCTAATGTTTAAACACATTTTCAACATTAATGGAGGTACTCACATGCTGACAAACTCCACCTACATCCACCTGCTAAATGAGCTACCTAACATATAATATGTTCCATAACTCCAGAAATCAGTTAACCATTACATACAGATTACAGAGTTAGCTAAATGGTCCAAAATGCATCTTCCTACTACAAAATTCGAACCATTTAAATGTAGCTAGTAATGACTTTAACAGTAATTCTAGCAGGTCCAAAACAAGCGTTACCAAGAGTTGTACTAAAATTTCTCTAAAATTAAGTCAAATGCAGGTCGATATTATTTCATAATTACAAAAAATGAAAATCAGGAAAATGATTAAAAGATTTCTGTGAACAATTAAACATGAAAAAGACTTACAATTCTAAGCATGTCATCAACTACATGCAGGATCACAGCATCTACACTGCCTGTTGGAAAACTTCAGATTTGAAGCTGTGATCTTTCACAGCAGCTTCTGGCACTACTTTGTAAATCCAGGTACCAAAATTTGCTGCCACAAACCTTCACATAAATTTGTCTGTGGATGAAAGATATTAGACATCTGTTTTGAGGACTTACTTTTCTAAAATTGTAAAGCTGGGGTTTTTTTTCTGTATAACTATGGGATTAAAAAAAAACATAAAACCAAAACATAAAACAAAAAACCTATTGAGTAGAGAACAATTCTGTACCAGATACGTGAAAGCCAGTAGGAAAGATCACATGTGCGGAGCATCTTCAGTTTAAACTTTGCTGAGGTTTGTTCAATTCCAACCCGTAAATTAAGACTTTGTTTAGAAAAGGCTGTTCTGAGTCACTGTGCGTATCTACTGGGCCATGAGTCCTCAGAGGAAACGTACTGCAAATGCCTCAGTGCATGCCTTCAGTTACAAAATTGATCTAGCTGAAAAAGCTCAGACAGGTTACAGGGATGGTGTCTTTCTGAAAGACAGTGTCCGAGTGAGATAAGTCATGGGACTGCAAAACTGCAGGTGCGAAGCCTGGCACTTCCAGCAGGGCCCACAGAAAGACAGACTGCATGTCTGAGTTGTGGCACTCATCCTTCCAACATGCACAGAGAATGGTGACCGGCTAAGTTCAGGAAAAAGCTTAGACAAAAGGAGAAGAATTATTCTCCCAATGAAGGAAGTAGGGGAAAGTTGTAATTATTGCTGTCTGGAATCTGGGATGTTGTGGTTAATATCCCTATTCTCGTCAATAGTTCAATGAATTTCCCAGTGGCCACAAATAGTCAGGACTTTAGTTTTACATTCCATACTCTAGAAACGCATTCTGACAGTGGCTCAACACTGACTCAGTGGGCAAGATGCCGTTTACTGAATCACAAACACCACTTCCTGCGGGACTGTAGTATTTCGAAGGAGTGCTTGGCTGGTTAGCTGAGAATCAACCTCACAACTTAAGACAACAAAGTTGCAGAACATATGCAGTTTGTGTACTGTTTGAACAAAATATGCAGTTCCGTCCCACAGACTTTGAATGAGGTTATTCAAATGCAGTAGCGTTTCATAGGTGTTATACAATATTCATTTTTCTTAGGAAGATAAACTAAGTTTTATCAAATGAAAAACCAGAAAGCATGTCTATCTTTATGCTTCTCTTGCTTTGTGTCCTTCTTCAATGGCTCTGCAAAGCACTTCATTATAACAGAATCTTATTGAATAGGATGATTTTCTCCTTATCAGGAAATCAAGATAGCTAAAACTTTCTGAGAGAGTTGGATTTCCTTATCTTACGCTGTACAACACTTCTAGAAACAGACAAAAACAAACCAAGCAACTCTTAGGTCACTGTAATATTACACATTTTAAAAACAAATAAAGTAGTAGTGGGGGAATTTTACATGGTACTATTGTCAGAAATTACACATATAATGTCACATGCACATGACTGTCCCAGCTCATAAATTCATTGCTAAGTCTCTGGTCAATAATGCTAGCAAACGTAATTGTCCTTATGATATGCAAAAGGAAGACAGCAGTCTCTTCCTCTTGGCAACAGACTGTTGGCTGCAACTACCTAAATGGTTGATTCCTAGTGAGGATCAGCAGGTTTATCATGAGGTCATGCTCGCAGGCCAGCACTAACCACTTCAGGTGTACATGGGACAGCAGAGCTGTTTCTGCAATCCAGCCAAGCCCATGCACTCTCCTGCTATGATTTCCATTAGCAAAAGTTTTGGCAAGTTGTGCTTACACAATGTTTGTCAAGTTCTAGGAATATGCATGAAATAAATCTGTAATGAGAAGTAATGGATGCTTCTGTTTAGATGTCTCATTGTTAGCCCAGCTGTAGCTATTCTCATTTGAGAGGTTATTTAAAATACATTTGACTATTTACATGCCTGCCAAAAAAGCCAATATTTCATATCAAGTATTTGCTTTAATTGCTAGTAAGCAGTAAGATACTTTTCATTCTGAGGGTGAGCAAAGATTTAATTAGTGTGGAGACACAAGTAACTAGGTTTCTGAAGAAGACTGTCCAAAAGGAGAGTAGCAGTACGAGAAAACAAAAGTGTAAGCCTAGCCTTGAAATGCTAACACATTCTAATTTCCTTCATAAGGTTCATGTACAAGGAACTGGGACGTTATTTTGCTGATGGAGTAAGAGCACTGACCTCTCATCAATCTCACTGACCTCAATAATGAAGACAAGAACCAGTAGGAAACTTGAAAATCCAAATCAAAAATTCTCAGATGACATAAGGGGGGCTGTGTATGTGTCAGGCACTAAGATCTGAACCAAATCTTTTGCAGTGGGTATAATTTTTAGCTTATACAGGCACTTCAAATAGATCCATAGCATTCAGAATATTCCTATATACTCAAAATTTCAGCTTCTAAGTACTTTATTGTGGAATTTCCCATAGCCACAATGTCGCTGTACAGGAATCGTAAGAAACCAACATGAAGCCACAGAAGATTGCCCTGCTGTGGAATACAGGTTTCAGCAGAGATGAGATGGCAACACTACTATACAAGAATTCATGAGTTCACTGTTTCCTTTGGTCGCTGCATAAGATCTACCATTCCAAGGCTTTGGGATAGAGTATCAGATAAGGACACACTCCTATTGTTAATCACCTGCTTATAATCAAGAAAGACTTTTATTTTGTCAAGAAGTAAAAAGAAAATACAACATTGACCTCCAGCCACTGAGCTTTCTGTCTCCTTCTCTTCATAGAAAGACTTCTTTAAAAGAAGTGTTACTATTACTTTGAAAGGTAAATCTCAAGTCAGAGTTCAGAGAACTACCTGTCCCATCAAAGGTGCCTCAGAGCTCCTGATGAGTCACAGCTCGTGGGACTCTACTGGCTCTAATAGCATTGGTCCATCTAACACCAGAAGAAATCCTCTCATAACATGAAAGTCACACCAGGTATTCAGGTATCTATTCTTATTTTCACTTTTATTAAATTGTTGGAAAATTTCTATGTCATTTATTAATAACCAAAACATTGTTTATAATACATCTTTTGCCTTTTGAATTGTCCGTAGATATGTATTAGTCAGAGCTTTTATTTATATTTTTGATAGTTTTTTTGAAGATACTTAAAGCCAAGTTTGGCTGTGTGTCTAGTCTGAAGTTACTTATACAAGCTGTTTCAAGTTAGAATACTTGATATATATGCTCACACAGACTTGAATGTCACATGCTCGAACTGTGGTTTCCTTATGTTCCTTAAATGATTTTGTCTTTCCTCATTTTCTGCATTTTCTCACTCATTTTTGAGGAATCAGTCTTCTCGGTATATATCACAGCTAGGGAAAAAATGTCAAACATGCCTATAGAAGGCAATGTGGAGAAACACAGAGGTCCAAGTGTGCCAAATTATCTAGCGCCAGAATTGAGAGCTGTGAAACCATAGCTGTGCCACACTATCATTTTCATGAACCTCACTTTCAGGAATTATCTCATATTAATGTAGTGACATGCTTTGAGAACCTAAGCAAACACCTCTGCCTGGCACTGAATACTATTGTGGAATCACCTACTCATATATTACCAGACTGCCAAAGAGAAGATAAATTCCTTTTTCAATATGAATCACACAGTGGGGAGAACGAAAGGCAGAGGAATAGTATTAATCACCTAAAAGTATCTGAAGCAAGCAAGTGACCTAGTAGCCTACATTGCCTTTATTGGAATTATCACTCTCATGAGCTTAATTTCCACGTGTATCAAATTTAGGCATGGAAAAATAATTTTTAAAAAAGATACTTGGCCTGGTTCAGAATGCCTAAGATAGGTATTTGATGTTCTTATGACCCATAAGAGCACTCCTAAAAACAATTAACATGTCCTATGGTATACGAGCTCATGCTTTTGTAAAGCCATTGCACAACTGACATTCAGCACCTGCACTAGAAATACCCTTGCCCCCCTTAAAACTCGTATCAAGTTATCTCCTAAGAGCAGGAGCTTGACAAAAGAGGCAGCAGTAGCAGCACCCACTTTTTGCAGTTACTCTGAAAGGAAAGATTGGGATTCCAGGCTCTTGTCAGCCTACGGCATGAATTTCTAGATTTTACAGTGAAGAGGGTGGCCTAGGGCAGGAGTCATTCTCCACTTTTTCCGGATGAGAATGAGGCCCTGCACAGAGAGAAATGGGAGATACATGAGGCCCAAGAGACAATGAGTAACTAGGTAACTTTCCAGGAAAAGCTGTTCCATTGGAACACGTGTCTACAGTGGGCTTTTCTGTGGATACAAGAAAACAGTGATGAGTTATTATAAGCCAAATGCTGACCCCTATTACACCAGGATAAACATGTTATGGACTAACAGAGCTTATAGAAACCCCTCAGAAGAGGGTTTGTGTCTCTGATTTAGCAGGTATTTTGATACCCAGACCTATTCCATTGAAATGAACAGAAGACAAGGATCTCCATAAGCTAATTTTCTTTTAAATAATACTAATTGCAGCTTAAGGTAGTTTTAAGTAATATTCAGTGCAGCATAATACAGTAGCCTAGGATTTGTCCTGACGTTCCTTACTGCCACTGAGTAATGCTTATTCATAGAAGTAGTTCCATATAATGAATTGTATTACACAGACTACATTAGAAATTTCCATTTATCTCAGGGGAATTCACATAAGGTGGTAAAAGCTTTCCTATTGGACTACAATGTGAATGTTCATCACCAGGTGCCGGGGAGGGGGGGAAATCCAGTTCTTTCCTATAGTCTGTCTTACCTTAACTTTTTACACTACTTGCAACTATTTCATACACTGGTCACTTCAGAACTCACCAAATATAAATGTATCAGCAGAGTTTCTCCAGCAACTCCAGTTCAGGCTTTCTCCAATTTTCCTCTGTTCTTTGCATGGAGCAGAAGCTATCCTTACCAGCACTGTTCAGAAGCAGAACTCTTTCCTTGTTCTCCTGGGCTTGGGAACTCCCTTTACGCATCACTGGCCATGTTCCACAGCTCTCCTTCACTGCCTCTCTTCGTACTCTTCTAACTCAACACTTCTTGCCTTGAAATGGCTGTCTTTTGGTTCCCTTTTTTTCTTCATTTTATATCTCACTTGGAAACACAAACTAATTTGCCATCTCTGTGTGAGCGATGTTACACCTCTACTGTAAACCTCCCTCACTCTGTCAAAGAGTAAATCTGCACATCTCTCTGGTATCACCTTTTGTAAGACCTTTCATAAGATCAGACTCGACTTAATTATAACAGAGCTCCATCTTTCCTGGTCCTTTTGGGTCCAAAGCCACTGACCTCCACCTTCGTTCCCTACCACTGAACGTAATGCAACCTTTCTGCCTGCCAGAAGCCTTGACAAATGCAATTTCGCTTCTCTTGTCTGCACTCAGAAAAGCTCCTGCAAAGGCTTCTCTTATGGAATTCTCCTTGATCAAGCCATTCTGTATCATCCGCCTGTTCTTCACTGAGTCAACCACACATAATTTGTTTTCACTCTCAGAGCACCTCATGACCTATGCCCTCTAGGCCTATCCTCTAGCATTCATCCTGAGTCCTGATGCTGACTCCTCCTGCATAACCTGCGTGGCCAGTCTCCTGTCCACTTACTAACTTTTCTGATACTAAGTCCAGGGACAAGTCACTTTCAACCTTTTCCAGCAAAACCTTCATTTGCTACTGTGTTTTTCTTCTATTTCTGACAACTACTTACTTAATAACACTTCTTTCTTACCCTTCTCCTGGCTAAACCACAGCAGTTTCTGAAAGGCAAATGACACTTAACACTGCCTCTTCCCCCACTGCCCCCTTCCACTCTGCCTTTCTGATCATGACTACAACAGTACCAGCATGCAGCTCAAGATACTGAGCCCTACAGATTTATTAGCATGGACTCTGCTCTATGCCTTGCCTTCTCCATCTCCCCTGTAAATGCCTGCCTCACTCTCTGCTTGGTCCATAGAGACAGGTGAGCATACTCCTGACATCTCTTGGGGAACAAAGGGAAGATGCACTCCAAAGGTGTTTCAAAAAGTCCCAATGAGGGAGGCTTTGTTGTGTCTCAGTTTGAGGTATTTTGCTCAAAACCCACATACATTTAAAAAAAAAATAAAAAATTGTCATTTCCAACAGTTTTAAGCAAAATCACAGAAAGGCTCAAGTGGTCAGTATTGCCAAGAAAAAGCCATGGAGACAGAGGAAGCAGACAGAAAGGAAGTATTTCTGCTTTCTGGCAGGAATATCCTCGGTGGTACTGATGATAGGTTACTATATGCCAGAACCTCCCCTCTGGAAGACTTTGCACAAGAACGAAAAAAAGGCCTAGTTTGCAAAAAATAAAAAAAGTTTTTTAAAAAGTTTTTTTCTGTTGTGCTTATCATATACAATAAGGCTCTGTAATCTCTCTTTTTTTTTTTGGTCCTCTTTGACCATCAATAAAAGCTGCAACTGCCATAGACAGGACAGATGTTAAAGTTCCTGCAGGAGAGCAAGCACAACTTTCTTTAGAGATGTATTTACTTACATTCTATAACCTTTAAACAACAATCAGCAAACAAAGATAAGGGAAAGTAGCATAGTGTCTATACTAGAAATAAGTTACAGGAAGCCAACTAGAAAAAAAAAGGAAGACTGCAGCCAAAACATCCAAAGGAGTGGGAGGGGGAGAAAAGATAAGTACTATTATTAGAGCACCCAAGATACACGCTATTGTTAGAGTAACCAAGTTAATTCTGTTTCCCCTTTCTTCTCAGCATGGTTTCTTTATGACCTTATTCAGGAAGAATGCTGTTGTTCAGCAGCACCCAGGAAGCAACTTATTTTTTCTCCTTAAAATTCTTTTTCCTCTAAATTGTTCAACAGCTGTTCACCTGCAAGTGTATTGAGACTCTGCCTGGCACAGTGGACAGTATTGCCCTATGGGGTCTCTGCACTCCCATCTTTCTGCAGTTGGTATCCTTTTCCTTAAGCTGTAAGTTCAGAGGGGTGTCTTTTTTCTTCAGACCTTTTTCAGTATTTCATAGAACTGTCCGTGACTAATGTCATTAATGTTATGGTTCCAGAATTATTTTTCTGTAGCTTGTATTTTTTTAGATAATTAATGCTTTAGAAATTTATATTGCTGCCCACCATTATGGTATCTAGATATTTACAGTCAAAACAATCCTGCATTTAAAGATTTTAGCACAATTCTCTGCCATGGCTACAAGCGATCTGCGCCTCCGGTGAGCAGCCAGGGATACACTCAGCCCAGCTGCAACCCTCCAGGCACAGAGGACTCCCTGCCACTGATCCTGCACCCCTGGATTCTACCTGAGGGGTGCGAGACCTACCCAACACGATGTTTTCTCCCTGGAAGCCTGATAAGAGCAGGCAGTGTCACACCCTACTGAGTGCAGGAACAATTAGTTGCCTCTCCACTAAGACACCTGTTACGGTATTAGTGCTGTTTGGCAGGGCAGCCTGTAAAATCACCACTTCCTTCCCTGTAGGTAGGAACTGTCTATGTTAGTTTAGGCATTTATCTTCCTTCTTGAGTAGGACTGCCAAAGACAGAGGAAAAGGAAGTGGAATCCTAAATGATCTTCCCAGGCAGCCTCTCACAGCGATGAGCAGGGCCAATTTTCTCGTCTGGGCTGTATTGCATAGGGGATTAGGGTACGTTGCTTTCCTGGAAACACCATCACTGGGATTCAGCATGCAGAATTCATCCCCCAAAATTTGCTTTCTTCCCAGATTTTAGCAAATCTTCTTTCTCCAGAAGTCTGCCAACTGGCGTGCTCTCAGTTTGTTGGTTTTCCTGTGGAATGTGAATCTGATTGACTGACGCACTGCAGAAATAATAGTCTGAGCCAGCTGTTTCTGTAAATTTCCAATGTTAGATTTCAATGTGCTATTCCAGATCAGTAAATGGCAGGCAGACATAGGATGCCCTTGAAAAATATCCTACTGCAGAACTTAAGATCATCAAAAGAAGCACAACTGAATCCCTAAAACCCTCTGTATTTGCTTTCTGCCTTCTAGCTTCAGACTCAGAAGTCTTCTTTTCTGGGTTTCCCCCAGTGCTGCCAGCAACTAGAAACTAGAGATAGACCTAGGCCTAAACACAAACATAATTTTAAGCTATTTAGGATCTCTATGCAAAATCTGTAGCTCAGACTAATCTTTGCTTTAGATATTCACTGTCTCAACTGAGCAATTTCAACAAACGTCAGATTGGTGATTTTCATAATCAATGGATTTTCATAAATGCTAAATGAGATACAAAACATAGTTTAAAAGCAGGTGCACATCAAGCTGATGAAGAAATCCTCAGATGTGATCGTTGCTGTTCAAAAAAATATCCGTATCCGGACAGCTCACTGAAACAACAAAACATTGTATACAAAACCAGAACACTCGTCAAGCAGCTGATTTCTATGCATGAATGAAAGGGCCCAGTGACAGGGGATTTCACAGGTGCTCAAGGTGCTCAGCTTGTACCTAGGGTCAACTTCCCACACAGTCACTCACTTCAAAAATGCAGCTGGTGTATCCAACAAAACCGTGCTTCAGAGGGATTGTATTGTTTTAAAGCTTCAACCACATTCTCTCCTAGTGTAATAAAATAGCTGAGCCAACTGCAGTTGGTTGCTTGTTGTGACTGAAGCAAGTTTGCAAGGGTTTGATTACACTGGCTTAGTTCAGAGATAAAGGCTGGCTATTCCTGCTGCTCGCAAAGCAACAAGCAGTGTCAACAAGCATCCAGAGAGAGACCAGTGGCCCTCAACTGATACACTCTGCTATGCACACAGATAATACCAATACGTGAAAAACAGTAGGCAGCAAGGAAAAGGAACAAAACTTTAAATAAACAAAGAAACCTGAGTAGCTGTATTATACCTAAAGGAAATGAGATCACCATTTGCTTCAGATTCCAACCACAAACAACTGACAAGTAATCAAGAGTCATTAAAGTGCAAGAATTTTTATGAATCACATTCGATTTAAAATCAGCTACTCTGGAAATTCCTGGGACTCATGCAAGCCGTAATTTGAGAGAATGAGATTAAAGAGCAAGCTGTATATTTTTAGCTTTATGAATGGTGATAATGTAACATTTGAAATCTATTGGTTTACATTTAAAAATCTATTGGTTTACTTAGTCATGCTTGTTAATATCTCAAGAGGTAGAAGTAAACTGATAAAAAAAATTAACTTGACTAATATCAAAGGGAGAATACAAAATGTTTTACGGTAAAATTGTCTGCATTTTTGAAGGTGAAGCTAGAATATTCTAAAACAACTTTATACTGGAAAATTTCCCTTAAACTTGTAACACATTTTATGACTGCCTTGAAATCCTTTCTGCCATAACCCAAAATTCGCTGTTACCGAATACTGTTTGATTTTGAAGCAGCATTCCAGTACACAAAGAGTTGTAAATAAAGCTATATTCTTTATATTCTATACTCATAGATGGAGCTACTTGATTCAGTGACAAGCTGTTTTCTTTTAAAACAACAACAAACTCATTACGGAGATGACAAGTCATGTCAAAAGGATCTAGGTGTTTTCTTGGCTTTTGTATTCTTAATCACTAAGTAAATACTAACTGTGAGGCTTAACTCTGCTCTTTTAGGTGAGATGAGAGAGGCTCAGGCACACATAACTGCTCATATACAAATGTAGACCTCTTCGTTCCTGATGCACCATGATTAGACAGGACTTGTAAATTATTTTTCTATTTCATGGGAAGCCATGTTGGCAAAACAGACACTTTACTAGTCAAAGGACTAATTCTGATATTACTTATACATGATACAAACCAGAATGTGTGCCACACAACCACCAGACTTAAGGCAATACAAAGCCTCAGTTGTACCTGAGCACTGACTCTGAAAGTGCCTTGAACAGAAGGGACTGCTTCCCCTGCACTGAGCTCCATTACCTTCAGCGGGGGCTTGCAGAAGTGCCTGCTCAGAGTCAGGATTAGAGCAGATTTCTAAGCATGGCTGTAATTTTAAGCATGTGCAGATTCCTATCGGGCTAATGAGTGTGCCTGACTGAGCAAACTGGTGTGGAGTATCAGGGTACCACAGTAAGGGAAATTTTTCCTGATAGAACAGCACTTCTGTGGCAGTTCTTTTTACTAGTATTTACAGGGTTACTTAACTCTCCGTGAATTCTATCCTTTTGAGGTTTACTGATGGACCACCAGAGCCAATGTGTGGTGGATGGTATTTCTCTTTAGTTTTAATAGGTTATCATTAGCTGTGAAAATGAACACTGGAACTAATAATACTTCTTCGACCCCAGCAGCTTCTGCAAAAAAAAACGCAAACCTCGCAATCTCTTTCAGTGCACCACCGTGAGATAAAACCCCTGTATTTCTTTAAGAGGGTCAGTGTCCTCATCTAGTTGGAATGGAATGTTATCTTTTCTAAATTTGCTAGGTCAGGCTGGCCAATTAGTCTGAAACATTCAACTTACTTCAACTATAAATTAAAAGAATCAGCAAGATTTTTATCGGCAACTGAAAACTAAATCACAGAGTCACAGTTAACCAAGAACTGCCTGACTGTGGGTCTGATCCTACTAGCTCTTCAGGGCTGGATGCACTGCATCTGACCTCTGTTTGGGAGAAGTACTATACAACTGCAAAACGTTCAGAGACGTGGATCATATGAGCCACTCATAATAGGTGTACACATTATCTTTACTCTGTGCTATAATCCAGGTATGGAAAAGAGAAATATATAAAGCCCTATTATTAACAGCCCTGAGTACGTAAAATGAGAGAATGACTTTAAATTTTGTGAATTGCATTTTCTGGTTTAGATGCTGTACTTCTGCTAAGCAGGTCAAGTGTATTCTACATAATCACCCATATCACTTCCTGTAGCACCTCTCTTAAGTCTTCTCCCCTTCCATCCTGCCCACACATCTGCCAAATTCAGGTAAGAGACCAAAGTGATGAAAACACAGACATGTATACGGAAAAAGAACTAAACAGTGGAAAGCAGAAAGTGCCTCTCAAAATATAAAACTTATTCATGAGTTTGTACAATAATTTCTCTTACGCCACATGGTTTGTCATTAATCAGTATCTACTAGGCGCATAAATTCCATTGAGAGACTTTCTGTAGGCATTTTTGTTTGTTCGCTGTTCTTCCCAAAAAACTTCGATTTTGAGCTATAAAGACCTTCTTTTCCTCTGTCCTGTCAAAATCTTATTCTGGAGAGATAACACGGCTTGTAACAGGGCCCTTCCAAACTCTTGTAGTAACAAACAGATCCTGACCCTGACACTACCAAAAGTCCCCTGGTAGCAGAACTGGTACTTTTTCACCCCTCCCACTCCCTAGGTCTGTGCCTTTCCTATCTGTAGAGGCAGCCAGGTCCAGCTTTGAGGTCAGGTGAAGCTCTTGCCAGAACTGCCAGGCTACAGATTTTCCAAGGTCTCTGCCTTAAGGCAAGGCACATAACAGGGCTCCAAGGGTTTACTTCAGTTGCAACCTCACTTCAGACCTTGTTGTGCCAGCCATTAGCCAGGCCAGTGAATTCAGCCGCTGGAAATTATCTCATCCATTTCTGCTTCCCTAAGAGTCACTTAATGCTCATAGAAATCATGCAGACTGTTTGCTGTGAGATTACTTGCAGTACCAAAGCAAACTCATTTGCAGCTAGCTTGGATATCTCTCTTCTAAACCATAGTTTCAGTTCAATCATCCAACTATAATTCATTCACCTATCTAGGTGCAAATATTCAGTCCAAAGGAATTTGATGGCACTAAAGAGGTACTGCAAACATGGCAGAGTTTCTGATCAGTAACTGTTACCAGTCTGATTGAAAAAAAGCAACACCACAGCCCAGGTCACTTCTGCTGGTGGCCTTTTAGGTATATTTTATCATTGAGCATAAAGTAGTACAGTATTTCTGTAAAACGTCAGTATATGAAAAATGGTAGAAAAAGGGAGTTTTGAAGCTTGCTGTACCTTGTGCCATAGTGAAGACAATAAAAGTGTTTGGCTCTTCAACCTGGGAAACAAGTGTGAGCCCTCAGGTTTTAGGGGGGAAATAAGGAACAGGGGGCATCTACACAGCTTGGTCAGAGGTTCAGGGAGAAGGTCATTGCTCACGCTTCTACAGAACTTCTCAGGGAACAACAAATGAGAAAGAGGAAACCCAGATGCTCTGCAGTTGACTCTTTTTCAAGTTTAAGGAAGCCACGAAGGCCTAGCACCTTTTCCACGGGAGCGTGGAGGAGGAAGTGGAGGAGCTGTCCAGTCCCGAGGAACCCTCTTCTTCCCTGCACCTAGCGCCTTCCCTGCTCTCCTGGCTGAATGAAACTGCGACCCATTTCTTCATTTATTATGTGTAAGGTTTATGTATTAAAATTCATTAAATGAATAAATGTTCCAGACTGCTTTTAAAATCTAAACTATTTCCCCCCTGGAATTTATTCCCTGGGATAAGTTCACTCCGCAGCCACTCCTTGAAAGTGAAGAGAACGCCATGGACATTCTACCTTGATATTCTCTGCCCTGTAGAAATAATCTTAAATAGAAATAACCTTAGATCCTAAGAATGGAGGATCTAATTGCTTGTGATGTTGATATATTCAGTCACCACAGTGAGAGAGAAAAATGACTTTCCTGAAATTCAGAAAGATTTTTTTCTTACCTATGTTCATTTTTGGACTTCCAGCTTGAGCTGTTTCTCTTGACTCAGTTCCTGCCATTCAGTGAAGTGAATTCAGCATGCTTTCAACAGACATGAGATCTGTTCTGATGTAAGCCTGAAAATCTGAACAGAAAGGAACAGACAATGTAAGTGGTCAGTACCCAAATAAAGGTACCACAGACTTGACAAAAACAGAAGGTGGGGAGGGAAGAATAAAATTAAGCCATACTCATACAAGTGAGGTTAGGTGTCAAACAGAGAAGGTTGGTCTCCTTAAGCTCTAAATTGCCCAGTTCTGAAAACATTTCTCTTGAGGGAAATTCATGTTAATTCCTGCTCTGACCTGGCCTCTGAAGAAACTGCTCCTCATCAGCTACACAGCCTGGCGAGACCTGCCTCAGCTTAGTCACCTGCACTACCTGAAGCTAAACCCTATGAATATACCCACGAATACTATGTGCTGGTTTGCTGTTATTCACTACATTGCTACAATGCCACAACATAAGGTGAAAAATCACATTTCACTGGGCTAGGAAAGCCTATCTATTTTGCTGGGTCTGCATTCTTAAATAGATGTCTGTCAGTTCACGTCTCCATCCACATCTTATGAAATGACCCCACTTTGGATATTTCTTTGGAAGACAGAATTTATGGGAAAACCATGACCAATTTCTTGGGATCAAAAAATTGCTTCAGGGTGAGGGAGCTTTGGAGAAGACGAGTTTGGCCCCTGCTGTGAGCCCCCTGTCCTGACGGCATGAGGAATGCACCCTGCTCGCTGCAAATGCCCTGCGTTTCAGCTGGGGGCAGCTCTCTGAAAACACATTCAGTGCCTCAAGCACACATTCTGGCCCAACACCCCCTCCCAGTGGGCTGTGTTTAATCCAGATCTGAGGCAATTTAATACCCTATTAATGAATAAATCATTTGTGCTTCTCTCATTGTGAATAAAATACGCCATGTTTGTGCATATCTCTAGGCATGTTTCAACACAAGTCATTCTTCTCATAGCTGTCGCTCACATTTCGCTTTTGTTTTTGGTTTTGTTTTGTTTTAATGCCCCTAAGCCATGGCTGACTGGGGAGGGGAAGCCAAGGAGACCCCACAGAAACCTAACTCCCAACGAAGCTCTTCGCTCGCCCTCACCGCGCTCCCCCCACTACCCCCGAAACTAAAATGCAGCCTTTAAAATTTCCNGCAGCGGCGGAGACCCCGCCCCGGCCCCGCCCCGGCCCGGCCTTTATAGCGCCTCCCCGCGCTGCCGCTGCCGTCAGCTGCTACGCTGCGCTGCGCCTACAGTGTGAGCGGCACCGAGAGCTACAGCAGCGGGGATCGCGGGGCTCCTGCGCGGGTAAGTGCCATCCCTTTAAAACAGAACTGTTATTTAAGGCCTAAAAGGTCAGGTGTAACTCGAATAGAAATACGTGGTTGCTCTTTAAATGAAAAAAAAAAAAAAATTTCATATGATGCAGTATTTCAGCAGTGGGGAAAATCTGTTCTATGTGCTGGAGTATATCATAATTTTAACAAGAAATTAGCAGTACTGCTATTTGGGATGCTGTGGTTGTGCCCGAGAAACAAATTATGGTAACAAATGACAGGATACTTGCATAGATGCCTGATATGCTAAAAACAATTATCTTAATATGAGTAGTGTTTAAGGGAAAATATATCTGCTGAGATCTCTACTGAATCTGAAAAGTGTGTGTGTCCAAGTACCTGAGGCACAACTTGCTTTCTTGCATTATGAAACCTGCTTACAAGTGAAGGCTGCATCTACATTAGCATTCTGGTTTGGATCATGTCAGCTTTTTTTTTTCTAATGGATCCAGTGATCTCTTCTGTTCCCCATGTTTTGGTCCACACCACTGCATGGCTTTAGAGTAGTTGCACTGTATTTCTTCTGAATAAAACCCAACTGGAAGAGGCTCTCCAAGTACTAGCAGGCATTCAGTCTGCAGGACCAAACTAGAACTAGTCCAGTGTAAAAACCTCTGAAGCAGATGATACAGTGTGGAGCAGGTCTTCAGCTCCAGCTTCATTCTGCATACCTGCTCCTGCTGCATTGCACTGCTTGCTGATGTTGATATAACTAAGATTCCCACAGTCTTTTAAAAATCAATTTTTTCCAGTCTTCTAGAACTGAGGATGCTTTAAGAAAATCTCATTAATTTCTGTGCAACTTTAAAAAAAAAAAAAAGACATTGGTGCTTTACAGTTCTCTGATTGTTTTTACAAGCTAGTTTTTAAGTCAGTCTTGGGAAGAGTGAGATACATGTGTGACTGCAAGAGCTGGCAGCATATAAAAACTCAAGACAGAATATTTTCTAAGCCTCTCAATACTGTAAATAAGTGAGAAAACATCAAGCCAAGAGTTTGCAGTGATCAGAGGCACTCTGTGAGGTGGCCAGGTTTATGTAAGTGCTTATCAACAGGATACAGTCAGCAACTGTAGAGGTCATGCAAAACAGAGCTTTCCCTTTCATACCCTAAATGTGGCTGTGCAGTGCTCTTGTTGCAAGGTAGTAATAATCAGTTAAACAGTTGGACAGCAGCTAAATACATCTACCAATTTCTAACTGTGTTAGTCCATACTGCAGAAACTGAGTATGGATTTTTCCAATTTCCCTTTCTCTGCTTTAAACTCTAAAAATAACTAAATAAATCTGGTTGTATTGCTAAATGTACAGAAAAGCTTCAAACCATGTCTAATTTAATATATGGAAATAATAAACAGTTATTCCACAACAAGTCAATGCTTAATTCTTCTGTCAATTGTGTTGTAACTTCTTCTGAAACCCACTGATGACAATAGAAGCAAGAAAGCTGACACTGAAAGCTGCAACATGACACTAACTTGCTTGTTTATTTTCAGAATCAAACTAATACAGATAGAAGAGGAACAAAGTGAGAAGTTAACTAACAACATGAAGTTACTCATCTTTCTCACAGTAACCCTGGGCACAATTGTCACAGGACTGGAGTCTGTAAGTTTTGAAATAAAGGTTCACTTGGAACCACTTCTGGTTTTGATTGCACTTCTGCTTTGCACAGTATAGTAGGCTTGACTTGAATTATTTTTGCTGCCTTTGTGTGTAGGTATACATCTGCTGCACATACATGTCCAAGAAATGTGGCTTTGAACGCTTTGGTTTTTCTTCTGATTCTGTTCCACCCTAAGATGCCCTGCTAGTCTTCAATTAGTGAAGACATCATGCAATAACCAGGAAATCTAGCTTTTCTATTTTTCTCTTAATGCAATTTAGATCTGGACACTGAGTACCAAGAGCTCACTAGTCTTTCATGGAGGGAGATATTGGGCCTTAACTAAACTTCCACCTCCCCTACTTGAAAGTGCGATGCTAAAAAGGGAGCAACAGATATGAATTTGAATATTTTTTTACTATAAACTTGTATGACAGCTGATATCTATCAGCAGAGCCACTCACTGACATTATGGAATTATACTGTTACCGTTACTTGTTTTAGCCCAGGCAAACCCACTTGACCTTTGGGAAAAGTATACTAAAAGCCTAATCTTATTTAATTCCACAAAGAAAGAAATATTCAGCCTGCAAAGCTGAGGCAGGACCTGAAGAACATGGCAAGAATCTATTGTTGTATAAATCTACTGGCTCTTATGCCATGGCACAAATGTGAAGCACCAAAGTCACCAAAATGACAGAGGCAGCTGGGGAAGGTTGCATTTTTGCTGCACTGCTTGGTGGCAAAGAGGTGGAGAGGGAGAAGTTCCCTTCCCCATTTTAGAGACACTGACTGCTGAGAGCTGCTCAGGTCCTCGTAGCAGAAATAACTGCAACGTTGACCTGATGCAGTGGACAAGCTTGGTGGGGTTTCTCTGAGTTTTTTGTGGTGTGTGTTTTGGTTTTGTTTTTTGTTTTTTTTTTTTCTCCTCCTTCCCCATTCTGCTTTGCTCAAGTAGAGTTCCACTTTTCATTCACATCCAGATTCCACAGAGCAGGTTCAGTTGGTAACTATATGCAAAAAACTAAACTGTTGAAGGTATGCAGTCAGGAACAGAGCTTGTGCCAATAAGATAGACCACATAAAAGAAACTGTTTCCTTAAAATCCTTTTTTTCTTTTCCCTTAGGTTTATAGCAAGAAGTACTACAAGCTGCCCTATAAACACAGATCAGCTCACAAGGGTAAATATCTGCCTCTTCTACTTGAATGTAAAAAAACTTGTTATCCTGCAATTACGTCTTCATACAAGAAGGAAAACTCTTACTGAAACTTAAAAGCCTAAAACTTAGTTTGCAACTACATTTCACTTTACTTCATCATTCAAATGGTTTGCCACTAATTAGTGATGTCTTTTACTTGCAGAATGCCATTGCTTGAATGGAGGGACCTGCATTACCTATTACCTCTTCAGTGGAATTAATCGTTGCATATGCCCAGAAGGATACACTGGGATTCACTGTGAACTAGGTAGAGTATCTATCTTCCTTAATACTAACTAAAATGATTGAAAAGAGCCGAAAAGATAGGCAAATCATGAATATGAAATGCCAAGTGAAAGTATTACCCATAAATATGTGACTGGATATCCTTTAGTGCTTTATGCTAACTGTCAAAGTGAGGAGAAATGACTAAATATTGGTGCAAAATCAGGATCTTTAAATTTTTTTTGTCCCTGCTTCTTCACTAATGTTGCCTACCCCACAAATGTTTTAGTTTGGGGTGAAAAGAGTGAACTTATTCAGGAGTGTTCAGAAGCAGAAGAACTGATTATATTGTGAGGTACATCAAAACTATTAAAGAAGCACTATGCATGCTTTAAAGCATAAGAGATTTGATGCTCAAAAATATAGAAAAATTAGTAGAATACATGATCAGTCCAGACTTCTCATGATCTGTTTCAAGTGTAATGCAGGAACTCTTTTCTCACTGGAAGGATTCAGACAGATTATTTCTGTCTCAGAACAATTATAAACAAGAACATGCTGCTAATGACACATTATTTTCTCAGACACTGACAGCATATGCTATTCTGGGAATGGGGAGGACTACAGAGGAATGGCAACAGAAGACAAATGTCTGCCGTGGGACCTCCCCTCAGTAGTCAGGAGGGGTCATTACCATGCTCATTTGAAGAATGCTTTGCAGCTTGGACTGGGCAAACACAGCTACTGCAGGTAAGAAAAGCATCACTCTTCCTGGAATGACTCTTGTCACAGCCCCAGAAGTGCCTCAAGTGATGGTACATGTTTTTAAAAAAAATGAAGTATTAGAGAGATGAATTTTGACTAAAAATAATTGCAATGTGATCTGAAGTGTCTAGAGTTCTCAGCACTGAAGCTGATCATACTGCAAAATCCCCAGTATGCAACAGAAATAGTCAGTTGTTAGTTATTTTCTCTGGCATGTCTTGCAAGAGAACACTTCTGGCCCTTTCAGGACAGTTAGAATTCTAAGATACTACCTTTTTATAAAAAAAAAAAAAATGCCCTGTCTTTATGAAAAGAACACTTCCTTATCTTCTAGAAACCCAAATGGAAGGAACAGGCCCTGGTGTTACACCAAGAAGGGATTCATGATTCAAGAAACACCCTGCAACATAGAGAAGTGTGGTAAGTAACATTAGTTTCAAGACAACTGGTTTTGGGGTTGTGTGTTGTGTTTTTTTTTTTTTTTTAATAGCGCAAGGTTGGTGCTTAGTTGTAAGAACATCTGAACAAAACTTCTCCTTTCATAGGGCGTGCATGTGGTCAAAGGAGCATCAGCAAGTACTTCAAGATTGTTGGTGGAAGCCAGGCAGAGGTTGAGTCTCAGCCTTGGATAGCTGGCATCTTCCAAAACATAAGGGGCGTTGACCATTTTCTGTGCGGCGGCAGCCTCATTGACCCTTGCTGGGTGCTTACAGCAGCACACTGTTTTCAGACTCCGTAAGTTTGCCATGCCACATCCTTTTTTGCAACTTTCTTCAACTGATTTCTTTGCATGATGCTCACCGAGCAACCCTTCAAAATGTACCATAATAAGAATGTTCTTTTAATTGAGCAAAACAAGATGAGCAGCCATAAACATTAAGCCTCTGGGAGTCCAAGTCTAGCAGAATGAGCTAGCAAGATGTTAACGCTTTGGATTATGCAATTTAAACAATTTTAGCCTAAATTGGAGCCAGGGTTTCATTTTTACCTTAGCTGTTCCCAAAACTTAAAAGTTGTACTGAAGGGTGATGAGCTGTTGAGCAGTTCACGTATGGGTGGTTTTTGTTGTTCTTCCTGTAGAAAGCTGATCATTCTGGCATCCTGCAGAGGATTCTCATCACCGGTGCCTGGCATTAGTAGCAGCTAGCTAGGTGTGCATTTCAAAATGCCTGAACACCTATCTTAATCCCTTCAAATGGAAAATCAGGATGCTTTCCTCTAGAATGCTGGATTAACTTTCAAAGCTGAATAAACTTGTTTTTTTCTTGTCAGCATTAAAGTAAAGATGAAACAGAACTGTGACTGGATCTAAACTGTTGATCTCAGTCAGAAACAGGTAGTCTTCATGGATCTCTTCACTCTTACTCAGGTCAAAAAAAACACAAAACAAATCCATCTATAAAGTCTTCCTTGGAAAGTCCATACTGAATGTTACTGATGATAAGGAACAAGTATTCATGGTTGATGACATCATCTCTCACCCTGAATTTACAGATGACACAGGTGGCAATGAAAATGATATTGGTAAGTGTCATCTTAATATGAGCCTTTAAAACACTGAGGATAGCTGAAAGCTACATAATTGTGGCATACACCTGTTAGAAGTAACACCAGAGATTAAATGAAGGGGAACAGGAAACTAGGTGCTTCTCAGAACTAGGCCTGTACTGAGCAAGATCTTTCACTTGTATAAACTTGGCTTGTGGCACACATAATATGCATTACCTGGCACACAATCAATTATAAGCCTGTCTTTGTCTCTGGACTGGTACAAGGTGTGGCTTTTCCATAAGTGCTGGTGTCAGTATCCCATTTCTAACCATCTTATTCTATGTCTACAGAGATCACACTGTATGTATAGTAAATGATGAAAAAATGCATGTACAGTAGGTTTCATCATATAGTAAGGGGAATGCCATATCAGGTACCACATTAGCTGAAGTTTTTCCTAAATTTATCTGGACTTTGGTAAGTCCCTCTGGCTTTCCCAAGCCTATTGCTAAACAAAGTCAGAGATGGGGTTTTGTACCTTGCACAGAACAGACTTGCCACTCCTGCACTTGACACTTAGAATTCTACCACCCCTTCCAAATTCCTGCTGCTAAGGAAAAAAGACTCAAAGAATAGCTTCATAAGACCTTCTGGTGAGAAGTACAATATAAACTGTCCTCTTTTCAGCAGGGCAGAGTGCCACTCTCTACAGGCAGTCAGGAAGTTGAGGTCTTAAAACACCTAAAGATAAACTTGCAGAAAAATCTTCCCTGAGCTATCAGCCCATATCCTTCCAGGAAGGAAGTTCAAGTTGAAATGTTTGCCAATTTTAGTGCTGGGAAACTAATTCTGTTGTTACTAAATAATGATCCAGTGTCATTCCAAAAAGCAGTGAGAGGAACCATATGTAACCAGAACTAAATGTAAATTGCAACTATTACCATTAACTGTACCCTATACTTCTATTGTCAGATGACTTGAGGTGGGGGAAAACTTGCTTTACAAATCTAACTGTATCTTTGACTTGTTTCTTAGCTTTGATAAGGATAAGAACAACTTCTGGACAGTGTGCAGTAGAATCCAAATATGTAAGAACAGTCTGCTTGCCAGAGAAGAACCTGTACTTACGAGACAATACCCGGTGTGAAATATCTGGCTACGGAAAACAAGATTTTTGTAAGTAAATGATTTCTCTTTCTGAAGTTGTACTTCCACAATGTGGGAACTAGATGGTTTATACCATGATCTGCAAAGGATTAAAAAGAGATTCCTTTCTGTTATTCTATGTACTCCATGTGTATCTCTCAAAGATAATATTTGCTATTATCTTCTGTAGTTGTCCATGACATTTCCTGTCTGCTTCTCTCACTTGTCAAACCACACAAAGTAAGCAGTGATGTCAAACAGCAATTTTTTCATTCCTGATGTGAGGAGCAGAAAAAATTAAAGCTGTGTTGGATTAACATAGGATTGCATTTGTGCAGAACTTCTTTCAAAAGCTATCAACCTATTTGTCTCTAAAAACCAAGCTTTATAGCTTGCATTTAGAACACTTGTTTTTCCTCTTCAAAACTTACACAGTATTTGTTTACTTTTACTGGTAATGAATAAGCTGGAAATAAGAGCCTCAAATCAGACCTGGAATGGTTATGCTAACTTTTAAGTGCTGAAAGTGTGTATCATGGTTTGGCTTTGCCTTGGATGGTGAAAATAGTTAAGTATTCTTTTGTTTGCAGATGACATTTACTATGCTCAAAGACTGATGTCAGCCACTGTAAACTTAATATCACAGACAAAATGTAAATATGAATACTATGACAACATCAGAGTTACTGACAACATGGTCTGTGCTGGAGATCCCACATGGATGACTGATGCATGCAAGGTAAAACTGGTTTGTTTTATCTTCTAGACACTTTTAAATGCATGTATGCTATATGGATCAACTGATGGTGTCTTGTAATTCTACTAGTCAGAAGAGTCTCTATTTATGTAGTAGGAATTTGATATATCCAGTGGAGTTGATATGTAGTGTGGCCAAACACAGGGAAGAAGGTTGGGACCTGGAGTTAGGTGTTACCTCTCCAGACCTCCTTTGGAGGAGCAAGAAGTGCTGTATCTTAGCCATTCATTTTTCCTTAAGGCCTTATTGACAATCTATTCAAACAATGGTTGGTAGATATGTATGTATCAGAGGAATACGGTAGCTATTCCAATCTCAGCTTGCACTTTCTTAACACTAACTATAGCTCTGCAAAGGGATAAAAAGTGAACTACTGGGGGACACTGAGCCCCTCTATAGATGCATCAAAACTAGATTTGCTTCCCTGCACCCTCACTGAGCAGACTGGCCATATGAGCCTCTAAAAAGAACAAGGGTTGTCCTTAGGTGTAAAAGTACCTTATGGATAGGGAGATAATTGATTCAGTGATGAAGAACTGGGCACGTTGGCTTTGACCTTATATCACTAGCCTAATAACTGTGATTATAAATATAGGATGAAGTGCTGTATACAAGGTAACTATTCTCTCTGTGCTCTCCTCGGGGAGGATCTAGAGAACTCCTTACCTTACGAACTGTGTTCAACTCACAGCAGATGCTGAGCCTTCTGTTCCATCTATGCAGTGTTCTCAAAAATGAAAACTGTAGCTTGTTTCACTCTAGAAAAAGCATCACAGGCTCCCTCTTATAAAGGCTCCATCTGCAGAAAATGGCCTAACATGTTCTTTTTTTCTATTGTCAGGGAGATTCTGGTGGCCCCATGGTCTGTGAGCACAATGGCAGGATGACACTTTATGGGATTGTCAGCTGGGGAGATGGCTGTGCAAAGGAAAACAAGCCTGGCGTTTACACTAGAGTTACTCGATACCTTAACTGGATTGACTCCAATATGAATGCAGTAGTTTCCAAGAGTCGTTTTCTCCCTGAACCAAAGTGACCTTTTTTCTACATCTAGACTCAAATGAACAAGATTAAGCCTTTACAGATGCAGGACACTGAATTCCTGAATGTCATGAGAGCATCTAAAAGGAATGCCTCGTGTGGTCTGTTCCTGAGGCAGAGAGATGGTTGATATATTACTACCCTGAATTACCTGAAAACCACTCCATGGGAAGCTAAAATATTTAACATTTAAATGAGTATTCCCATGCATGATACTATGCATATCAAGTTATCTGTCCACTTCGTTTATGAACTAGCATTTAGTCTTGAAGTATTGGTGAGGTTTTAATTTATTTAACTCAAGTATTCATTTTATACATGGCCTGAGTCTAAAATCTTTCCTCATCACACTGAATAATACTAAGACGCAAGTCCTAGAAATGTAACCTGGTAAGACCAGTACTGAGAGGGTGATCAGGCTTTGCATCAGAAAGTAAAAGAAACTGCATCAGCATTAATTATCAGTAATGCATAAAGAAGGACCAAAGTCTACTTAGACTGAGGCAACACTTGGTGTACAAGGTCCATTGTTGTAGACCTAACAAATAGTAAAATCCTAAGGATGGCACCTGTAGCTGTGTCAGCATTACAAACTCTTAAAGTATTAACTTAAGAACTGTACTGCAAGAAGGCAAATGAAAGTCCAGTCAAGTTTTCAAGGTCAAATCTGAAGGTGTCTGGGTCCCCTTAAAAGTCCGATTATGCAACTTCTCTACATGTACCTATGCACCCAGGAGAGGATTTAAGGACTCGACACCCATTGAGTGCTGTGGATGTCTAAAGTCAAAACTTTATTTCCATTCATTTAACTGATGTTATATGGAAACTACTACACTTTCCAAAGACTTACGCTGGTTTTACTTCTAAACTTTGTTTTATATATTTGAATTATTTGTATGAGGGCTGGAACCTCAAGCTTTATTTAATTATTTTTTACTGTTTAACTTATTGTTTGTATGATGGATGTTAAAGTATCATTAAAAAAAAACCCTGTTATTCTTAAGTCTCTGTTCCTTCTCTCTTGAAAGGGGGTTAGTATGATTTGAAAGACAACTGCCATTATTAAGTTCTAATCTGAACCATAAAGTCATTTGTTAAGAGAGAAGTGTTTGAACTTCCTGTTTACTAAAGCATTTAATAGGAGAAATTAATGTCTTCTACTCTGGCCTATAGAGTGCTAGAAAACTGTGTGTGCACTAGCAAGGCATAGTGTGTAGGACAAACAATGGTGCTGAGGATCCCATATCCATACTGCATGTGCTTCAGGACTCCCATCTAGCCCTGTGCACTGGACATTGTCAAGTGGTTGTGGAGCATTAGGTGAATTTGCAAAGCAAAACATCCTCTTTAGGTGTCATTCTAAGGGAATACAGTTCTTATGCTACAGAACTGCTCTGCAATAAGATCCAAATCACTTGGTGGGGGGGGAATCAAGAGATTGGTTCCAAAAGTTCACTCTCTAACTCAAATGCTACTGTATGTGGAAGAAGGCCAGGCAGCAATATCATAGAAAGCTGCGAAGAGGAAAGTGATAGCTCCAGCTTTGCTCAGTACTTCTTTGTGCACACTAATCTTCTAAGAGAAGTATTCAAAGTTGAGCTCAGGTACTGCTAAGCAAAATCTTAGAGAGTAGAAATTATAGCTAGTGGCAATATTTATTTATATTTGAGTTTATTTTCCTTTTCAAGAAAGAAGTTTAGCTACAGCAGAATTCATAGTAGAAAGTGCTAAGAGTAAAGAATTAATTAAAGCCAACTGCATTTCTAATTCTGGACAAAACATCACAATTAAACATAAAGAAATCCTTGCTGAAGATATGTTCTGTTGTTTGGGCAGACAGCAAAGGCATAAATATTCTCAAGGTCTTCCCTTTTGGGTGGTTAAGGGAACACAGCGAGACCCTAGCATCACTTCAACATCCTAAAGAGCATGTGCTGTCTGCTTCAATTTTGTTTCTTTTAAAGAAGCTATAAGATGCAGACAGACTGGAGATACTGCTATAAGCAGTGTTTATAGCAAATTTACAGAGAAGAGTCTGTATCACAACACTGAGATGCCATATATTTGTGTGATGTTTGTAATTGTGAAAGTAAAAGGCTTGCATATATAATATCCTGCCAAGCATTTAACACTGTGAAAAATTGCTGCCTACACTGAAATGGCCATTATGGAACAAATTAGTGGCCTAATTAGCAGGATAATTTCTGAAGTTGGCAGTCCTATCTTATCCTAACTGAATAACACAGTGAGCCAGCAAGACTCCAGTAGTTACTGGTCAAAATATCTCAGACTAGTAACTTGGCTTGTCATTTTTTGGCCTATTTCTAAAAAAGTTAGTAGCCAAATGTTTTGTTAGTTATTTATCTCCTCTCACAGACACAGAATTTGGGGTCAAATTACAGGACTGCTAGGGAAATTTAACTGATTTTTGTAGTAAACTAACATTTGCTTTCTTATTACAGTTCCTTTAAGAATTCAAGAAAAAAATTCAAATGTGTATGTGCAGTCATTGCTTACGGAGCTCTCATATAAACCTTTTGGTCTCAGTCACTAGCTGCTTAATGATGAATGACTACAGATTTCAGAAACATTTTGGAAAAGTCTTGAGCAAGAATTTTGTTACGACCTACAAGCAGTGCTCTGACTACAAATGAGCAGAAGGGCTCTTTTTAAAAAGTACTCATAATACATCATCCTCACTGGCAAGCTTAGGAAGTGTGGGATAGATGGATGGACAGTGGGGTGGATTGAGAACTGGCTAACAGATAGAGCTCAGAGGGTTGTGG